>NLAD01000933.1:366349-718086 GCA_002370245.1 Metschnikowia sp. 04-226.1
CCCCCCCCCCCCCCCCCAATTTTTGCTGGTGCAGACATTGTCAATTGTTATAAAAATGAAGCTTTGATCGCTGCTAGAGATGATGCATAAAGAGGAGATACTCACCATTTAAGAAAGTTATAAAGAGAATTGTTGCTGAGTTGTTGGAGAGAAAATCCAAAATCTTAAACCCAGAGGAGAGTAAAACATCACCATTGTATACCACGAAATTGGATATAAAATCTGCAGATGGTTCTTAGAAAATGCTGATCTGATCCTCTTGGAGAAGTTGTCGATTATCCCACGTGACTAAGGTGCCCTTGCATATTCTCAATATACTTGCCCAAACACCAGGATTTGCCCAAAGACCAGGATTTGCCCAAAGACCAATTCAAGAATATAATGATTATTTCTTTTGGAGGCCATTTCAGAAAAGAGTTGCAATTCGACTCGGTGACATTAGCGGGGGCTTCAGATGATTTCAAGAAAATCACCCAAATGAAGTAGTCGATGGTTTTGAAGTTGCGAATGTCCAATAAATAATTTCTATACATTCTCCGAATGGATAATGAAGTAGTAAAAATAATAAAGTAGTAAAAAATTAGGCTTGTTCGATTCTTATGGTCTGTCCCACATTCTTAAAAAGCTGGTTTCTGTACAGTTTCTTTAACTGCTCACATTGGACTAGTACTAGATTCTAGTCGATTGTCAATGTAGTCAATATAGTCTATAGCTATAGGGTATGTGGAAGGATTGGTCATGAAAATATTTAGATTTTTATTGAGGGTTTTCTGTACCAATTTCGCCAATCCGATAGTTTATTTTAGAACACAAAGATGGTTTATTTATGAGGCAACAGTATAGTAATAGTATATAATGGGAGTAGTATATAATAATGGGAGTAGTATATAATAATGGGAGTAGTATATAATAATGGGAGTAGTGAGTATAGTAATACTTATAGTATAGATGTTGAACAGGTGAAATGTTACACATCTGGCATGTGTCAATATGTAGTTTCCAGTTGAAACAATAAGGATGCTTCATGGAATTGATCTAAGGAGGTATCGGTCCAAGGAGGTTTCAGTATGCAGTGTCGACCGGAATCGGTCCAAAGGTTTCAGTATGCAGTGTCGAGATGAAACGGTTGCTTCGCGGAATCTGTCTTTGGAGTTTTTAAGGAGTTAGTCCGTGGTCCAGAAAGGGAAAATATAAGGAGGTATTTATTGGAGGGAATGGCGTCCTTTTATAGTTTGAAGAGTGCGTATCCTGACACAAACGCACAACGTTAAGGGGCTTGCAGATGGCTGCGAAAATGTACCCTCACTAATATATAAAGGCCAAGATGCGCTTAGTTAAAAAGGAAAACAGAAATTTCCTAGTATCAGTTTAGCAACCACACCAAGAGAAATAAAGATGACTACTATATCTCCAGAACCAGAACTACAAAACTTAATGAAAGACCACAACACCCTGGTGCCAGTCTATCAAAAGATTATGAGCAACGCCCAACAGTGCACATTTATTGATACCAGCGCCTACCAAAACGATGCAATCATACCAACCAAAGTTAGTGGAAACTCCAAAAAACTACGATTAATTCATCTGGCCATGAATGCAGTCCAACATTATATGAAGGAAAATTAGGGTGGATCACCAGTTTACAATGTGAGTGGAATAGAGAGAGTAGTGGAAGCAGAGGTAGACTGCAAGATTACATACTTAAGAATAGGAACCTTGTTATGTGACTTTACCCAGGTTCAATAATCAACTACTCCTACTCTACTCTACTCTACTCTACTCTATACTCTATACTATATACAGTCAGACTGTTAGGTCATTGTTCAGATTCTGGAAGCCTCACTTTAGAATCTTCCCTTTCCAAGTGGACAGAAATATCGAGGTATCATTAACACTGTTCATGACCATACTCACTCTTGGTCAGTCACACATTAATGGATAAAGAATGGAAGTGGTGATTTTCGGGGTTGCTTGAATGGTATTCCGGGGGCAGCGCACCCGTACACCAGACAAGGTCAGCAGAAAAAGGCCCAACGCAAAGCACGTTTTTTTTCATCATGCTGGAATATAAAAGAGTATTTTGGAATGCTGCAATTCCGGACCCCATTTCACTATTTTTACAGACTTAAATATGGTCTGTGGCAGGTATTACTTTGGGTCGTCCCCTCACCAAGGATCCCATTCCGAGGGCCACTTCCGAGAGCCAATTCCGAGGGCCCAATTCCGAGGGCCCATCCACTGTGCATACAAACCAAGTATACCACCAATGTTGTATCAGTAATATCAGTAGTAATGTAATATATGTCTATATGCAGTACCAGTCAAATAAATAGTGAGTGTAGGATTCTGTCTGGATTTCCAGAAACGGGGTTTGTTTGAGTTGACGTGCATATAAGAGCTCACGTGACTCGTCTCTCCACAAGTGTACGCCTCCATTCCTGGCAAGTCAAGAATAAATACGGAGTCAGGAATAAATACAGAGTCAAGAATAAAATAGTCAAACAACGGAGTAGATCAGCAAAGTCGAGTGGGTGCGAGCCCTGGGTGGGAGATGGTCCGGGTAACCCCCCTTGCGCAATATATATAGAGCGCATCCCACCTTTTTTTTCACTCACCAATTAAATTTGTATGTACACTACATTGTGATAATGATGAATCTGAGTGCATTTGGCTCGAGACTTTCTGTCGATGTGGAAAAAACCTAGCTACCTTAATATTTTCTTGTCTGATAATCACTTTAAACGTTCAAAACTAACTCCAGTCCGAATACGTTATTCACTTTTCTTCCAGTTACTTCAGTTACTTCAATCTCCTCTTCTCCATTCCATTTTCTTTCTTCTGCATTCTTCTATTCTCTTTCTTCTCCATTTTTCCATTTCAATCCACCTTTCTCTTCTGGTTCCAGAATATAGAATGGTGACGTTTAAATGTGGACATTGGAATAACCTTGGAGACTTAGAATGCTAGAGACTTGAGACTTCTCGGAGTGGAGTGTTGGAAATGTTGAACTTGAAGCTTTGGGGACCTTGTATAAGCAGTAGTCGGAATCGTAATGTGTCTGCACTAATCATCGATTCTAAATTCCTGGAATGGAGCCATAGACACCATTTCAAAGGAATGCAGGTCCTGCAGGATAACCAAGAGCACTATACAGAATCCCAGCCCTAAGTAGCAAACCCAAAAATGGCTTTCTTCTGGACTTGAACTTTTGAATCATTTAGTAATTCATGGATCCATAGATTCATAGTGATATTCATTCTGTGGATAGCTCATTCTGTGGATAGCTCACCTCAATCTTGGTATTTTCACTTCTTCTGGAAAAAGCCTTTTATAGCTTTAGTGCCCATGGAAACCACCAACAGAAAAATTATAGACCTCTAATAGCAAGTCTAATAGAGGCACTGATTGAAGCACTGATTGAGGTACTGCATATAAGCACCGGAAAACCACTCGTAGTAAGTTAGACTTTGGCTTTGGCTTTGGCTTTGGCTTTGACTTTGACTTTTGGATGGTTCTGGGGTTTGTTTTGAATTGGAGGTTCGACTGGCCATGGATCCACTAAGCCATCTCTGATTCCATCTCTGATTCCATCTCTGATTCCATCTCTGATTCCATCTCTGATTCCATCTCTGATTCCATCTCTGATTCCATTCTTGTTCCTCCATTCTTGGTCTGTATCTTGTTCATTCTATTCTGACCTCAGAATGACTCGAAACCTCGTCTAAACCTTTGGTAGACTCGGTTCTGACTAATCCATAGAGACACTTTGACCGAGAAGAATCAAATTTGAGCTTTGAAGAAGTCTTGTACTCACCAAACTCATATCCACTTTAGACAAGTAGATATAAAGCTCTTCCTGAGTATTCAAGCGATAAGTCAGGCAAACGTCATTGACCGATGGTGAGATATGGAAGAATCAGGGAGTTGCTCAAAGACATTGAGTTTGAACGAAGGTTTAGACTGACTAACCTTCAGACTGACTCACCTGCAGACTCAGTTCAGACTTCATCAGAACTTCCTCCAAACCTTCGTCTAAACATGGTCTAAACCTTCACCTTCCTCTTCACCTTCCTCTTCACCTTCCTCTTCACCTTCCTCTTCACCTTCCTCTTCACCTTCCTCTTCACCTTCCTCTCGTCTAAACCTTGGTTCAGACTTGGCTGAGACTCGTTATCTGAATCTAAACCTTCGGTTCAGATTCAAAGTGCAATCAAAACAAACAACAACACACAGAGGACCACGACCAAAATGCCAATGCACCAATTACTGGCGGTTTCCCGATTCTTTTCAATCACATAATTGACCCGTTTCATGCCCCGCTGGAGCTTGGCTCCCACAGTATCCATTTCCGAGTCCAACTCGTCCAATAAGTAGCCCTGGTCCTCCAATTCGCCTCCCATCATGGCGGCTTGCTGGTTGAGGTTCTGCATGGTTTTATGAATGGAGTCTAGCTGTAAGTCTTGAGTGTGGAGCATCTCCTGTTGCTGGAACAGGTTGAACTCCCTGTCCACTCTGCCAGTTTCTCCCCCAGTTTCTCCCCCAGTTTCTCCCCCAGTTTCTCCCCCAGTTTCTCCCCCAATATCTGCCCCAGAATCCCCATACCCAGTTCCATACCCTTTTCCTGTGGTAGTATCTCTGGAATCATCCTGACTGATGCGATTGGACATGGTGGTGACTTCCCGGGGCCGATGGGGATTGGCCACGTGGGTATCCCAGTCGGTCTGAAGACTAGCAATCTTGCGGCTCAACTGGCCCAAGATCTGCTTGCGCCCCGCTATTTCTTCCGAAGAAAGACTGAATTGGCCCGGGTTGGACTCGGAGATGTGCACGGCCTGCCGGAGATCCTCCAACGTCTCGGCCAACTCCTGGTAGTTATTGTTAAAGTCGAGCTGGGTATCGTGGGTTACACGCTGTGAGCTACTGATGAAATGTTCGAGCGTACGGATCTGCGCCCAGCAATCCTGTTCCACCTCCTGAAACGGGTCCATCTGAGTACTAGTATGGAGACCAATGTAGACCAATGTAGACCAATGTAGGCCAAATATAAAGAGAATGTACTGGTGTGTAGAGACCAGATGTAGTGTGGAGACCAAATGTAGACCAAATGTAGAATAAATGTACTGGTGTGGATATAGATATGACACGTGATCCTAGACCTTCTCCTTAAATAAGTTGTAGTATCTGAAGCTTTAACTTGTTCTGCTGTGATGGTATAGCTGTGACCACGCGCTCCTGCAAATAAGACTCAAGCGCTCCATGCACTACGCACTACACACTACGCACTACGCACTCGCACTACACTCCCTATAAATACCCTTCTCTTCCCAGTCAAGTATGTATCAATTAGCAGATATGAGTTGATAGTCAGAGAGAGAGAGAGAGAGAGAGAGAGAGAGAGAGAGAGAGAGAGAGAGAGAGAGAGAGAGAGAGAGAGAGAGAGAGAGAGAGAGAGAGAGAGAGAGAGAGAGAGAGAGAGAGAGAGAGAGAGAGAGAGAGAGAGAGAGAGAGAGAGAGAGAGAGAGAGAGAGAGAGAGAGAGAGAGAGAGAGAGAGAGAGAGAGAGAGAGAGAGAGAGAGAGAGAGAGAGAGAGAGAGAGAGAGAGAGAGAGAGAGAGAGAGAGAGAGAGAGAGAGAGAGAGAGAGAGAGAGAGAGAGAGAGAGAGAGAGAGAGAGAGAGAGAGAGAGAGAGAGAGAGAGAGAGAGAGAGAGAGAGAGAGAGAGAGAGAGAGAGAGAGAGAGAGAGAGAGAGAGAGAGAGAGAGAGAGAGAGAGAGAGAGAGAGAGAGAGAGAGAGAGAGAGAGAGAGAGAGAGAGAGAGAGAGAGAGAGAGAGAGAGAGAGAGAGAGAGAGAGAGAGAGAGAGAGAGAGAGAGAGAGAGAGAGAGAGAGAGAGAGAGAGAGAGAGAGAGAGAGAGAGAGAGAGAGAGAGAGAGAGAGAGAGAGAGAGAGAGAGAGAGAGAGAGAGAGAGAGAGAGAGAGAGAGAGAGAGAGAGAGAGAGATTGAGAAAGAGAGAGAGATTGAGATTGATAGAGAGGCAGTCAATTAGACTTGGAGAGGAGTCAGTCAAGCTTAGAGTCAAACTTAGAGTCAGTTCTTAAGGAGACAGTTAAAATCATTGAGATATCCAGTCTGTTAGTCTTTTGAATCACTCAATCACTCTTGGTCTATCTGAGACTTTTATTGAGTCCAACACTGTGTTAAGTTCTCGACTGCGTGAAAAGGCTGCCCTGTCCAAGGCTGTCTTAAGTCCAAGGGTTTCCTAGTTAGACAGTTTTGTATAAGACAGTTTTGTATAAGACAGTTTACTTAAGACAGTTTATTTAAGACAGTTTATTTAAGACAGTTTATTTAAACTGTTTTATCCAAGACTGTCTTGTCTGCTATCTTAAATTCATGGCTGTCTTGTCTAGAGCTGTCTTAAGTCCAAGGGTTTCTTATGAACCTTAGGCTGTCTTATTATGCTATCTTATCTAAGACTGTCTGTCCAAGACTATCTTATTATGCTATCTTATCTAAGACTGTCTGTCCAAGACTATCTTGTCCAAGGGTCTTAAGCTCTCGACTGTTTTAGTCACAAGATTTCCTAGAAGTCCAAGACTATAAGACTATAAGACTTTTGTCCAGAGTTTCCTTAAGCCCAAGACTTATATAGTTCTCGGCTGTCTTATAAGGATATCTTAAGTATCTTAAGTCCAAGGCCATCTTTAATCCAAGGGTGTCTTGAGTTTAAGATTACTTAAGCCCAAGATCTCTAAAGATCTTAGCTGTTTTATAAGGATGTTCGTTTGAGGCTATCTTTCCAAGACTATCTTGTTCTGTGACTTTTATTAAGTGCAAGAATACCTTTTAAGTCTAGGCTTTCTTTATCTAGGCTGTTTAAAGTCTGAGATTATCTAAAGTTTAGGATTGTCAGTCTGAGTCAGTCTTGTCTGGACTGTCTTCGATTGTGAGACTCTAGTCTGATTCTTGTTCTTGAGGACACTTAGACAGTCTAGTGTTTGGACAGTCTAGTGTTTGAACAGTTTAGTTTGTAGACGGTCTAGTGTTTGGACAGTCTAGTGTCTGGTGTCTAGGTCTAGGGATCTCTTCAAGACCTAAAATTACCTTGGCGAGTCTGAGTTCAAAGGTCAGTCTTGACAAGTCTAGAGAGAAGTTTTGAGAGGAGCCTGAAGGGAATTCTTAAGTCTTAAGTCTCGAGTCTCAAGGTCAGATCTTCAGCGAATTATTGAGTCAGTTGATTCCTGTCAGTCTCGAGTCTTTGGGTTCTCGGAAGCCACTTAAATCAGGATTTCTTGGACCCGTCTATCTTAGGTCATCTTCCTTATCAGTCTTGGAGTCCAGAAATCTCCAGAGAAGTCTTAGAATCTAAGATAAGCCTCTAGGGGAGTCTTTGATAAATCTCAATGACTATTGGTAACAAACACACATGAGAATAGAATCTGGTGACCCGAAAATGGATTCTACAACTCTGATTAGTCTCTAAGGCTTTTCCAACTCTAACTGACTCTAACTCAAACCTGTTAGTGTCTTTACTAACTTACAGTCGATATGGAGAACCCCGATATTCAGCCTCTTGTGCAGGCCGAGGAGGTGGAAACCGCGGCCAAAAAAGCCAAGCTCGAAGTTCCAGACGATCTTCCCGTGCGCTCCACTCCGCCAGTCCACGAGATGGTCGGTGGTTCTTCGGTGAGGCAATATCTCAACAAGCACCTCACCGCACAGCTCTTGGAGGGGCTCCGGAAGATCAGCAAGGAGCAGCCGGAGAATCCGCTCAAGGAATTGGGTGAGTACTTGATCAAGGTGTCAAGCGAAGTCAAGAGTGAAGAGTAGAGTCAAGTCAAGACTAGGAAGAAGAGTCAGGACAAGGGAGAAGAGTCAGGACCAAGAATGAAGCCAATAGTCAAGGGACAGGTGAAGAAGGGGAAGAGGTAAATGGCCAAGAGGTCCAAGAGGACTAAAGGTCCAAGACTCTAAAGGACTAAAGGACTAAAGGATTAAAGGACTAAAGGTTTAAAGGATTAAAGGATTAAAGGACTAAAGGACTAAGAGAGGAAGAGAAGAGAAGAGAAGAGAGGAGAGGAGAGGAGGATACACTTTTTATGACCCTGGTCTGGTTCTACTCAAGTGACGGTGATGTATCTTCAGCGATCAGGGGACATTTATAACCAGTGATCCATTGTGGTCCATTCTTAAAGTGTCCCATGGTACGTGAGTCCTAGTGACCATGGATCCCAAGTCCTAGTGATCCTACAATACAGACTTCTGGAAATACAGACTTCTGGAAATACAGACTTCTGGAAATACAGACATTTGGAAATACAGACTTTTGGAAATACAGCTTTATGGACGTGCAGCATACAGATGCCAAGCAAAGGGCATAAGAGGCAACTTCCTGTAGTGGTACTGTGGATCTGGCCATGTCTTTGACTACTAGTGAGTAGTATTGATGGAATGGTGACTTTAAAGTCGAGCAAAGTATTATTAATAATTTCTTTCTATCAGCTACATCATGTCAAGGTACATTGAATTACAGTGTATAGATTTAGAATTGCAAGGCTTGACCCTTTTGCTTCTTGTCTCCACCCAACTCGAAGTGCTTACATCTCTTCAAGGACAATTGAGCCTTGGTCTTGCAGGCAACACACTCCAATCTCAACACAACCTTCTTGGTGGTCTTGGCCTTCTTGTGGAAAACGGGCTTGGTTTGACCACCGAAACCGGATTGCTTACGGTCGTATCTTCTCTTACCCTGGGCAAACAAAGATGCCTTACCGGCCTTGTATTGCGTCACCTTGTGTTGGGTGTGCTTGCGACACTGCTTACCTTTGCAGTACGTCTTTCTAAGCTTAGGAACGTTAACTGTTGTTAGTATGAATAAAGAGTCAGGTAGGTCAAGTCTCAGACAGCCAATCAGATAGAAGGAGACCAAGGAGTATCAGACAGAAGGAGACCAAGGAGTATCAGACAGAAGGAGACCAAGGAGTATCAGACAGAAGTAGACCAAGGAGTATCAGACAAAAGGAATATTAGACAGAGGAAGGAAAGGATAGAAGGAGTTGAGACGGAGAAAAAAGTATGCGACTCACATTCACTGCGATTTAAACCTTTCTCGCCACCGCGACTTCCAATCCTTTCCTTTTCCTTCTCCTTTTTCTTCCTCCCACATGTGTTTTACCGCTGACATGATCATCAACACCCTTAATATTTAATGGTTGCTAAGATAATCAAGTCACAAAACAGTCATCAATAGATGGAGAAAGTCAAATTGAAAGGTCAAAGAGGAATCGCTCAGGGGGAACTAACTTATTCTGAAATGAACGTATGGTTTGTGGTTGCGTTGTGACTTCTGGTGTTCCTTCTCACTGTGTTGTCACTCTGAGGGTTGTAAGTTGCAGAAAACTTTCTTATTGGTCCAGTCTTTCTTCCTGTCTAATCTTTCTATACCCAATCTGTCTTTGTCCAGTCTCATTTTCGGTCTGTCTGTCTAATCTAGTTGTCTGTCTGTCTGTCTGTCTAATCTGTGTGTCTGATGCGACAGACTGGTTTCAGATTGGTTCGTGTTCATGGACACAAACATAAGCATGCACTTGAAAGCACGTGCCTATGTCATGACTTCCTTGGTTTTATCCACTGCTGGTTGCATTGGTTCTGTTCAACATACCCATTGTGAGAGATGATTCGTATGGTGAGGATTAATGGTTGGAAAAATTTTTGATGAAAAGCTGGTGCGGGTGCGGTGCGCTGGGTGTGCAGATAAGGCGTTCGTGTGAGTGCGAATAGGGCTCAAGCCCTAGGACTGCACACAATGGAAACATCCTTACATCCACCTTCCCCTACCACTAACCAAACCACTTTCTCCATACATTCCCAAACCCAACAACTCACACCTCCATACCTATTTATATTATACAAATTGGGTCTGTTATGAGGGGTACTGCACATAGTGAAATGGGGTCACTCACATTGCGACTCACCTCCTATTTAACATCCTAACTACCTGCCCAATTTGGATGAGTCAAGTTGTGAGATCTAATTTCCTATTTAGGAGAGACTTGCCTTTTTGAGAGAGAGTTGCCTTTTTGGGAGAGAGTTGCCTTTTTGAGAGAAAGTTGCCTCATTGGGCTTGTGCTCGGTATATACAGGAACGTATTCATGTGTATACACCAGTACCTCCGCCCACAAGGTACTCAGATATGTAGATTGCCTCTAACCGTAAAGAGAGATTGAAAAGGCATTTTGGGACGTTTTTTTGATACATCAGAAGCTTTATATCCAGGGTCGTGCGCGGATCAAAAGTAGTCTAATGCCAATTAAGAAGAAACCTATAGCTATTTATTGTTTCTAATGGTACGTATAGAATCGTGACTTTTTTGATTTTGATTGGTGATGGTTTGAGAGTTATATATGGTCAGATGGCCATGATTTCGTTGATGTGCAGTATTGTCACGTGACATCAAATTATACTTCCTGGTTCGGGCTCCAGGAACCAGTTCGGAGATTCCCGAGAGAATATGATAGTGACGAATTTGGGGAGAGTTTAGAACATTTGGAATCTTTGTAAAATAATATCTGGGGGACGGAATAATCGACCTTGGTTAATAGGTCGGAACTGTATATAAGCCCCGGAACTGGATATAAGCCCTGGAATTGCATACAAATGAACCTCGGATCTCGGCATGCCACCTTCTCCAACTCCAACACCAAGAACTGGGAATCGGCATCCTTATGGAGAACAGTATCAGATAATCATCCTGCATGTAAAGATTTCAAATGGCATTTGAATATCTTTGGTGTACTGGCCCATGTATTTGTTTTATATGCAGGACATTAGACCAATTGACCAATAATACACTAAGTTCAATGTATTACAACAATCAACTACGTGCTTCTATGATTCCATAATTATTTCATCAAGATATTAAAGGGATTGCTCTGCATAAAGGCATTTTCTGCGGTATATGCAGGATGTCATGGTATAGTAGAAGTGAATGCCCAATTGGTATTTTCGGAAAAGTGGCTGGGCATAATATCAAATCAATACACTTTTCTTGGGTCACGTAGTGTCCCTTTTGGTGGTTGAAGATTGGACAAGACCATCTGGACAAGACAATTAGACAGGACAAATGGAGAAATTTGGACAAAACGATTAGACAATTAGACAAATTTGGACAAGACAAATAGACAAATAGACAATTAGACAACTAAAAATTGTATAATAATATTGATTTGTCGTCCAGATGCACATAGTCGCTTGTCATCAAGTTCTCTTTGCATCATTCATATTCAGTCATTTTATCAGTATTTCAATGAATGGTGAATCAATTCCTGGTTTCTTCCAAGAAAAGTCAATGCTTTGGATGGTTTTTTCTTCTTTCCCCTTTATATGTCGTTCTGCCTGCATATAATATGAACTGACTTAGGTTTTCAAAACTTGTACTCTTCACTCTTCACTCTTCACTCTTCACTCTTCACTCTTCACTCTTCACTCTTCACTCTTCACTCTTCACTCTTAACTTTTGCTCTTCAAAACTTAATCTTTGGTGCCCACGTATGAGGGCTTGTTGTGGCCTCGCATCTTCAGGGTCTCCTGCTCGATCAATGCAAGCAAGACTGTGGAAAGCACTAGCGAATCCTCAGAAAAGTCGTCGTTGATATAGTTGGGTGCCTCGAAGATCCGAATGTACCCCTGGAGTTTCCCGCCGCCGATCTTGTGTCCGCCCTGGTCAATGTACGTGGCAAACGGCACCGGAACCAAGGTCGGAGCCTCGGATATTAGATGCAGCACCTCGGATTTCTTATGGTTGACCACAGCATCGTAGAGAGGCCCTGAACCTGCATCCCGAGAGAGGTTGATCTCTTTGATGGACGAGGCCGTTTCCACCATTTGTGGATCGAGCCCATCGGCAAGAGATGCCGCATTCTGGCTCAAGAGAAGAATCCTTAAGCTGCCGTTGCCGAAAGTGGAAGCTGCACCCGACGCCCCATAGATTCGGAGCTTGGTGTCCTTGTAGACGGCATCACAATGTGGCTTCAATGCGTTGTTGTAAAGCACCAAGTTGCGCCCGCTTCGGAACATGAAAACGTAGCATGTGAGGTTGTTGTGGAGGATCTTGAAGTAAATCTTGCAGTGTTCCTTTTTCTGGGCGTTTTCCTGGCGGAATGTCGTCAAAAGAGGGGCGTTTTTCTTGAGGAAATGGAGTTTGTTCAGCTGGATCAGAAACAACGGCGCCTCGCCATCCTCCACCGCCTTCATAGATGCATAGAGCATGAGCTCCGACTTGAGCGTGCTGGCCACAAGCGGAAGCTCTCGGATGCTTGTGTAAGACATCAACTTCTCATGGAAGATCGGGATGCTGTTGTCGGTTAGCGTTTCCTCGGAGTATAAAGACCGAGAATCGGCTTCTTCTCCGGACGAAAGGAGCGTGGTGAAACTCTCTTCACTTTTAGTCCTCAGAAGCGTGGATTGCATAATGTTGGAGTTGGAGGGATAAATGAGGAGATATATCCGAGAGATGAGGTTGGAAGGATGGCATGAAAGATGGGGTAACTAAAAAATTCGGGGATGAGGTGCCTGCATACAGGACACGTGTTCTATTCTTTCTTGGTGGTGTTTTATGCGCTGCGAGTCTTAGGTGTGGATGCGAGCTCGTATTTGAGATAGAACCTCTGGTCTGGAGCATTTCTGCAGGCACCGATTGTTAGTTTGCATCGAACCCCACTTCCATTTCCGACCGCCCCGGACCGCCTTCAACCCTCGGACCGCCTTCCATCACCAAGTGACCCTCGTATCTCACCCGAACCCCTCGGATTTGTCCCTTTGGAATGTTCTCCATTCTCCACTGACCATTTTCTTTTCATTTCCATTTCCCAATCTCCCGACCCCCTTCTCCATTTCCACTTTGATTTCCCTTTCCATTTGTCCGATATTCATCCCTCCCCACTTTTGTCAGATAACACGACCTCCATGGAATACAAGGTGAGCTGTGATCGCCCAATCCGGTAATGACAAGCGCCCCTATTACCAAATAGGATATGCTGCGCAGCCATGATAACCAAAAGTCATCGCACGATTGCAGCCAAGCCCCGCCACAGTTTGACTCCCAGTTTTCCAAGTATCACCCACGCCTAGACCCGGTCCATGGCTGATTTGTTAGCCGTGACCCTGAGCTTCCAAGAATTTCGATTTCCAAGACTTTTAAATTCCAAGACTTTTAAAATCCCAGAATTCCAAGAAATTCGAGATTCTAGTTTTTCTTTCACCGTTTCACCGTTTCACATTTTGGCCAAGCTTCTTTGGATCGTCGCCAAGATTTGTAACCACGATTCTCGCGCCCCTCGTGGCGCCCGGCTGATTATTGTGCCTGCATATACGTTCGTAAAGCCCCCGCGAACACATGCAGTGTTTGCAGAACCCCGCGATCCTCGCCAGCGAATGGCTCCATATCCCCGCCCCACAAAGCCTTAATGGAGATAATGCGTTTCGGAATAGTCACTCAGACTCCGCTTCTGAATGGGCTTTGTGTGTATGGGGTCTTGTTGGTCCTGCACACAGGTACACCCACTGCGTCTCAAATACTCCGAGGTCCGCCTCCGCATCCTCGTGCATGTGTCGCAGCATGCTTGACGCCGCGCCTCCGTCAAACCGCATGGAAGTGCACGGCGCAAAAACGGCGGATCTAGCATCTCCTCTTTCTCGACATTCCACTGCTCATCCCTCAAAGCATACCACATGCGGAAAAACAGAGGCTTATCCCTGTTTTTCTTTGGCATGTAACGTTCTTTTTCTCAACCGGTGCCCAAACCCCGAGGCGCTGGTCACGGACATGGAACTCGTAAAGTCCCGGATTCTTTAAAGAGCGACGTTTTTTTGCATTTCCGGTAAAAGTTTCTCACTGTGCTCGTTTGTATTCGCCTGTTTTCGGGTTGCTCCCTGCGGACCAAGGGAAGCTATTCTTCTGCGCAGCGCCGCGAACTTCCCCCACCTTCTGTTCATCTGAAAATGCGGGGTCTTCAGACTCTGCTTGCTCGCTATTGCACATCCGCTGAACACTAACTTCTTTCTCTCTTCCCAAATTGTTTCTCGGTGACTCTCCATACACTAACTCCGTTTGTCTCTGGACTGTTTCATCTTTGTTTAGTAAAGTTTGCACTTTTGCAAGGTTTTCTCCGAGCTGCCACTTTTCCGAGGACTGCCTGTGACACCTTCACCGAGGTCTGCCACCGAAAATCTCGGCCTGAATTGCCGAACCTATATCGCCCCATGGAAAAAGATTCGACCACATTTTCCTTCAACACCTAAACTCCCATCCGTGGAATAGAGCTAATAGTGAATATCTTTTAGAGATACAAGCCCCCTTTAGATTGGAGCCAATTACTTCCAACAGAATCACCTGCACTCCATTATTTCAATTCCAGACCATTTCCATTTCCATTTGACGACAACATCTGATAACGTTAAACGGCAATAAAAGGATAGACTATTTCTGTCAAATTTCAAGTTTCATCGAAAAGCTTCGAGATTTAATAGTGTCTTCGAGAAATAGCAGCCTTTTATACCTGAGCGCAAGAGCCCCTGAATTCTGAAACAACCACAAAGCTGTGAATCTGAAACAGCCACAAAGCCGTGAATCTGAAACACCGGAATCATATTTGTACTGCCCTGCACGTCCTGCTTTTGCATCCTCTAAGAATATTAATATGCTGTCTCCCCCCAAGAAATACGTCTGTGGGTATTGCTCCCGAGCCTTCACCCGCTCCGAACATAAACAGCGCCATGAACGGTCTCATACAAACGAAAAACCTTTCCACTGCTCCTATTGTACCTCGGCTTTTGTTCGCCGGGACCTTTTACAACGCCACTGTCGGACTGTGCACAATATACGCTTGGTTTCAAGGGCTCACGGCAAAGACCCAAGGGTTTCCAAGGGCGGGCTGGTGGTGAGCCTTGAAAATACATGCAAGCCTAAATCCACCACCAAGAGCCCGACCATTTTACAGCCAGCCCCCGCTGGCGACTGCATACTGCCGACGTCCAATGATTTAGCCCAAGTCTCGCCGAAAAACCAGCCGCAGGAAATCGCCCCCAAACCTTACTCCAGCTTGCTGCCTCCAAAATTACTGCCTCGTCTGCCGGGAACCAAAAGCGGACTGCTAGACGAGCAGGCGCTGCCCTCGGTCCAACCCGATGGCCATACCCCTCGGATCTCGCATGCATACCCCGGCCCTGCACAAACGGCTGCAAATCCTCCTTCGGGTCCCCGCAGTTCCACGTCTCCGGTCTTAGACACCGAGTCCAATCTCGTGGCCAGCGCTAAGGCCCTCTTGCAGTTGGCCCCTCAGAACACTAACTCCCTGGGCTTGCAGGTAAGCCCTGGTGGCGGCGCTGGCGCTGGCGCTGGGTTGGGCGCGCCCTTCGACCCCGCCCTGGTTTCCTTGTTGACCTCCTCGCTGTTGGACTTGTTGCAAATCCTCCTGCTTGCCAAGATCTTCGAGCAGTACTACTTTCCCGAGGACCTCAAACACCCACTCAATGAGTTCTTCTACATTGGGTACTGCATCATAGCGAAGGAGCACTACAATACGCTCCCGACGTCGCATTCCGAGATCCAGAGCTATAACTCCTTCTTCTCGCAGGGGCAGCCGCATACGTTCAAAGTCGGGTTGGCATACTCGATATTGGCGGTGGGATGTCTATCGCTGGCGGGCAAAAACTTACAGAATGAGAAGCTTGCCGCTGAATTTATGGAAAAGGCCCGGGACTCGTTGATTGAAAAGAGTGTGTCCAGCCAAAACTCCCCCGCTAACCAGCTCAAGTTGCTCAGCAGCCTCTACCTCTTGACGAACGTGTGTATTAGCCATTTCGACTCCGACTCTACGTTGGCCGTTTTGGAGGACACTACCCATGCCATCATCCAGTCGTTGCCTCCGCCTCTCATCGAGACGGAAATGGAGCTTTTGTGGAAGATTTATATCTTGGTGTCGGAGCTCAAACCTTATGGAAAGCCACCCAAGTTCTACACGTGGTTTCTTGGGCAGAAACTCAATGGAACTGTGTTGGCCGATATCATGCGAACATTCCTGAGTCCCGAGCCCTCGGACTTTGCCATTGCAGGCAAAATGGCTCGGGTGGTGGTAAGCACCATTTCCAATGAGTTGAATTCGTTGACTACAGAAAAGGCGCTCTGGATCTACTCATCCCGTCTAGAGCTTCATTCTGCACTTGGGTGCATCAACAAGTCAATCAGCCACGGGCCCAACCTGGACATTTTCGAGATCTTCCGGAGAAAACTCATTATCGAGGCTTCGGCGCAGTGTAAGGACCTTTTGGAGGCGAGTGTTTTCGAAATCACCTCCTCAACTCAGCTCAACTTGTTGTTTGCTACCTTAAGGGAGTTGGACGTGACGATTGACTTCCACCAGTTCATGCAGCAGAACCTCAACTCGCTGTTCCAGACATTTGTGGAAGAAGCTCGAGGCTTTTTCCAGACCGAGGACAACTACTCGCCTAGGTTGAGTGGCAACTTTGGGCTAGTGAGTTTCCCGTTGATCTTCAACGAGACGTTTTTGGGCTTGCAGCTGGCCCCGTCCCGAGTGGCGCAGCTTTCGTTGAATACATTCGAAAGGGCCAACCTTGAGGTGCTTGTTTTGCAATGGTACGCCCTTTTCGCCAAGACGCTCATCAAAGTGATGGCCAATAACCATGCTGTTTCCATCAGCCAAGCGTTCTCCAAGAACGCCGTTTTCCACTCGTTGTTGGCCATCCTCAAAGAACGGGGAAAGGACAATTTTGAGGCCGGCGCCCAGAGCATCATACCCATTCTAGAGGAGGTCACCAGGGTATGTGGCACGTGGCTCCCACAAGCCTCACATTTGGCCAAGTTCCTGCTGAACCTCTTCCATTTCTGCAGGGAGCTTCTCGTCTTGACATTGAACCAAGGCAAGTTCAATGGGCACGATGTCTACGCCAGCAATGACTCTTTGCTCGTGCGCAACCACCGGTCCAAATCCATTGGATCCATCGATACGACCTTTCACCCAATGGATAGCCACGGCGGGTTCCGTTTCTTCCTGGGGCCGCCTCTTTCGTCGCCGGCGTACCTGGACAATGGCTTCACCAAGAACTACGTGTTGAAGGGTGAACCTAATGGCTTCTCCATTTCGCCCACTCAAAAGAGTTTTCCGCTGTACTCGCTGGTCCAAAGCAGCTCGGCCCAGTTTTCGCCTTCCCATGAGAACGCCCAGTTTTCCCCAGTCCAAAAAACAACCCAGTTTTCTACCGGTGTCACTGCTCAATTCTCACCGGGCATCGCTGCTATAGTTCCGGTGAATGGGTTTCTGAAGATGGAGATTCCCACAATCTTGCCTCCAATCCATGCCTCTCTCAGAGGCGGAGGCCAGGTGCACTACGATATGAAGAGTTCGGAGTGATCCACCTCGGACTTGTCTGACTTGTCTGACTTCAACTATAACAATGTGACTTGTGGTCTAGACCAGGCCGATTTATTTGGTTCCAATATAAGCATTTACTATGAACGTCCTTCCCACGTGTCCGCCTCATATCTTGGCCTCGTGCTGGAATTTCTCGGTGTAGTACACTTCAAGGCTCCATGCCTTGATGACCTGGTGGCTCAACTGCACACCCGTGCCTCCCACCACTTTCTCCTCGTAGCAAAGCCGGATTAATTCGGCTGGGATTGTAAAACAGAACAGCGGCACTTTTTCTGTTTTCTGTGTAGGTGCTTGATATCCGTGTTCCGGCATATAAACCTGGGCATTGCTGGAAATGAGCCCCACAAATCCACCCTGGCGGTCAAAGATTCCTCCGCCTGACGATCCATTCCAGCACGCCGTCGATGTAATCATCAAACACGGAATTGAACCATGAGAATGGTTTTCGAACGGTTTCATTTTGATGGTCCTGCATATAGTGCCGCTCGTCAATAACGGCTCTTTTCTTCCCCTAGACAAGAATAATCCGTATCCAGCTGCAGCAAGCGGTTCGTCCATCATGTCACAGCCTTTCCCGAAATCTATATTTGTGTAGCTCGTTTCAAGCGGAGGAAAAGAGGAATAATCTAGTGTTCCTGCATATACCACCACGAACGCCAAGTCTAATTCTCGAAATGGCACCACCACCTGGTCAGCTGAAATCTTGATGTTTTTACCGTTGATAACAGCGTTGCATGAAACAGTGGGATCCTCTAGAAGTGGTTGCATCACGTGATAATTAGTCACGAGAGTGGTATGATTGTACACCACACAGGATCCCCACGACAGGCCCTTTTTAGACGATAAAAGGACGGGAAGAATACGGTGGAGATTGGAGAAGGAGCTCGGAGTTTGAACCAAAATGGAATTGTCCGGCAACATGTTCGGCCGTATTGCCGTTTTGGGATATATCGCCGGGACCGCATGCAATGCCAAAATCACCGTCAAATCACCATCACCATTCTTTTTGCGGAGATTACCAAGCACTAAACCCACTTGAAACCCAGTTTCCTGCAGACAAACCACTCCGCCAATCATATTCTCCAAATATCTGCAGTCGCTCAAGTAACCATCTGCAAAGACTGCACACACACCGCCGGAGGATCTGAAATTGGCAAATAACTTGGGGTTCGTAAGGCCAAACGGGGTACTATGCACAATAACCTGTGAAAGGGGCTGCACTTGCCCTATTTGGAAAGGCTTAAGCCCGTCTTTAACTGTGTCCTGCACATACGCGTCCATTCGAACCACGGTTATTTCCTTTAAAGAACTTCCAGAAACGGAATTCATGGGGAAAAAGTTAAACCCATTGCGGAGAAGATTATCCAAAAAGGAAAAAAGACGTTTTTGTCTGTGTGGGGTAAGTTTTGGGTCTGTTTTAGAAGTCTTCCCGATTAGGCCATTCTCGCCATTTTGAGCGCTTTTATGTCCGCTTTCAGCACCATACCCATTTCCGGCCCCAAAGGATCCCTTTTCGGTATCAAAATGACCATTTTCGGACCCAAACTGCGTGTTTTCTCCAAAATCACTATAAGTATCAATTACCCTTGCTCTGACCCAAACAAGATCGTCTCCAACGTGTGCGGCGGCAACGTGAATACGGTATTTGGAGAGTTCACTGACAGGAAAATGAAGCACGGTGACGCAGTACTGCAGAGAGCCTGCATCAATGAAACATCCTGAAACAGCATGCGGCGCATGGGCCGGCTGTAGTGGTGTAAGTCGGACCAGAATGGCACAATAATGCATCCCCAATTGTTGATGAACGGCACTATTTGCGGAGAAGCTTATCGTGCGGTACTGTATATAGTGTACTGCATATACATAATCCTCTGAACATCGGTACACCACAAATTTTCAAATCAGTACACCACATAATTCGCATAAACCCGTACACCAAATGTTTACTACACCAGTACACCACACATATATCAGCTTTAGTCATTTCTACACCAGTACACGAATTAATTATAAACTTTGGTCGTTTCTAAACCCAGTCTAGTTCCTTGTGGGAAAGGGCATGGAGCGGTGGAGGTGAGTACATATGGCGTGCAAATTGGGCTCAGAGTCTACGGTTAGGAGCCCGTGACGCACCATAAAGTCCACCACCACCAATGCACAATTGGGCTTAAATTCACCCGCATGGACCCTCCGGGCCACTTCCAGAATCGGCATCAACTCAAAATTCTCAGCCTCACCATCCACGGGCCTGGGGGTGTGGTCGTGCGCGGACCGAAATTCAATATCATAGATATATTCCACTTCTGGCTGCACGTGACCACCTTCTCCATCCGGTTGAATCATATAAGAAACAATTCCGGCGGATTTGGCCCGTTCCTGCACGAAAGCTGCATCCAAACCGGCCTCTTCGTAGCATTCCTTGATGACATTTTCCCATATACCGAGCGGAAATGCAATTCCGCCCGCCACCATATTATCTAAAAGTCCAGGATAAGTTTGTTTTGTAGCAGAACGTCGGGGCACCCACATTTTCAACTCTTGGCCGTTTGCGGCCGGCATATAACCGTTTATATGCACACCATAGGTCACCACACCCAACAATACAGAAAATGCCCTTTCCACCAACACGTAGGGAGTTTTGCTCGGGCAAAAAACAGTATACAACTCGTTCCTCCATGCGTGGGCGAGGTTTTGGTCGTTTTTCTTCCAGATTTCGGCGACTTCTGCAAAAGCAGCGGATCTTTTCTCCACCGTATCGAGACCAGAGGCCACGTTTACCGTTTTGGGACTAGAGGACAAAAAATGAGGGGATTCCTGGAGTTTTTGGGCGATTCCCTCGGTGATATAGCCAATCGGGGTCCCGCAAGCCGTGGAAAGCGTCCAGTAGGCGGCATTTTCTCTATACGTGTCCACTTTTTCTACCACAGCAAGAAACAGCAGCATGATGTTTCAGGAATGCAACAGACAGAGCAAAGTGGGGGGGAATGTGTAGGATTCTATTGGGATAATATGGGATTATGTGGAAATATGTGGAGTTGATGGAGGATGTCGCGTTATGTGCAGGCCGCGACACCCGTACCTCTCGTATATATGATGAATTATACAAAAATACGAGATACCCCTTTTTATTCTAATGTTTTTAAGGGTTCTTTAAGTAAATTTCGATAGAAGTTTTATAAAATTCAAGGAAAATAGTCTACGTGAGCATGTACATGCGCAGGAAACACCTGAAACACGTCTGAAACACGTCTGAAACATGACTGAAACACGACTGAAACACGACTAAAACGGTAGAATCTATAACTTATCTGGTACCTTTTTGACTATTCTGTCCCCAATTTTATCGATTTATGTTGATGTTTCAGAATATCGTATATTTGATGCTATCTTGCATATATTGCCATAATTCCTGTATATACTCTCCTTTCTGCATAAGCCACTGTTTCAATTAGCAGCCTAATCATCCGGTCGATTTTCCAGGCCCTCATTTAAGAAAATGGTTAATCTCCATTCACCCGAAATGGAACCTTCAAACTACTTTTATGCCCCGCACGACCAGGATCTACACTACCATTTTCTAATATGCAGGTATGATCAGGGAGTGGACCGGATAGGAAATAAACAATGACCTGTATATAAGTCTATTTTTAGTATTAGTGCATAAAACCAATACATGAGTTATGGTTCGTGCACGACTTTTATTGCAGTGCGACTACCAATCAACATTAAACATAACTGAAAACCAAACTACCCCAAAGCTTGACTGGAGCTAAACAGAATACAATAAACACACGATCTACAAGTTTCAAACACCACCCTGGTCGCCTGATTCTTATATACACTCCGCATTGCCCGAAATGGCCCAGTCTGTAGATCCGCAGGCCGTTCTAGAACCCCCAATGGACCCCACAGATTCCCACTCCTTCAAAGAACCTGAACTCAATTCTGGAGAAGGAAACGACTCCAAGGACTCGAAAGAGACGACGCAAAATCCCGAGGGTTTTGAAATGAATTCTGGAACTGGGGAAAAGAACCAAAGTAACAATGTCGACCCGTCGCTGCCTGCGTCCGTGTCGTCGCTCTCGTCGTCGGATTCCACCAGTAAGCTCATCAACAGCTTATCAATCAACGGTGTTCCTTTGGAAAAGGACCAGGGCCAGGTGCGTGCCATCACCAAGAAGTACGAGAAGTACTCAAAGAACAAAGACCCCATTCTTAAAAAGCCAGAGCTCAAGGACATCGAGCCCGAGAGGAAGGAACCCGAAAGGGCTGGAAATGGGACTTTTAGCAATGCATCTGGTAATGGCAATGCATCTGGTAATAGCAATGGTCCTGGAAATGGATACAGTATCGGAGCTGTTAATGGCCCAGGGGATTTCGACTTTGAAACCTTCGAATCGGGATCTTCTGCATCCTCTCAGAAAAGCAGTATTGTTGTTTCGCCCGTGCTACCGAAGGCTGCCGCCAGGCCCGTGCCTCCTGAAACGATATCCAAGAAACCAATCAAGTTTACCGTACGCAAGGTGTCTCGTGACGATGAGGTGGTCCAAAAAAGGGCCGAACCCTCCAAAGAGTACCTATACGGAAACATCCCCGAGCACCGGGCCAAGCTCGAGCTCCGCAAGTCAAGCGACAAGAAAAGCCAGCTCCAGCAAAACCAGCAGAAGTACGACCAGTATGTGGTTCGTCTGGACAAGATCGAGAAGGAAATCCGGTTCCTAGCCAACCTACTTCCTCCATTCAACGTGGAGATCGACTATGCCACCCGCAACAAGATCACACGGGCCATCGAAAAGTTGCAGTTGAAGAAGGACGAGATCGACAAGAAGAAGTACTCACTTGGCATCTCAATCAGCCGTTTGTGGAGGGAGTATGATGAGAACAGCACATGGGTGCGTTCCGTCAGCAACCAATAAGAGTCGGACAATGAGACAATAATTTGAGATAATTTGAGACGGATAGTTTCACCTGGGAACTGCACCAGAGACGATCGTGTTGACTGGTACACTTCGTGGACACATTAATAGAGTCGTGCAATATTCAAGAAAGATCATACCACATAGTCAATAGATCTGAACCATTTATATTAAATATCGTAAGGCATTCCTTGAATGGGAATCCGTTATTCGACAGTAGTACCTCAACTTTCCAATAATTGCCAGTATTCCAAATGATTTTCACATAATGAATCTGGACCAACTAAAAGAAATCGCATTCACCCCTCGTTCCTTTCTTCTCCGTTTCCGTTCTTCGTTCTTCGGTGGCTACTTCTTGGTGAGTTCCTGCGCCAAAGTATTCACCACTCTGGCCTCTGCAAGCGACGAGTGGCCTTCGCCCATTTCATCGGAGCCCTCGGCCCTGGAAACCTCCATAAACGACGAGTAGAGGCTAGTCAACTCCAAAAGATCGTTCACCGACTCCCGCCTCAATTCACACACCACCTGCTGGAACAGAGGCAGCAGAAGCACACGGATGGGGAGCTTGTTGTCCACAAGAAATTTGAGGAGGTGGCGGTGGAAGGCCGTGACAGAGTACGACGAGTGGTCGAGCGAAGCCACAGGTCGGCGGCCATACTTGTTTGTTGCTATGGGCAGCGGGAGTTGGCCGGCGTAGATCTGAGGTGCCTGCTGTTCTTGTTCTGCTGGACCTGTTTGCATGCTGCTTGCTCTGCGGTACTTGGGGTTTTGGATAGACAACTCCTCCAGCCGACGTCTTTTGGGGACACCTCGTAGTTGCAGTTCTTGAGGCTGCATCAATTGTTGGTGTTGTTGGTGTTGGTGTTGTTGATGTTGTTGATGTTGTTGATGTTGTTGATGTTGGGGTGGTTGTTGATGCGGTTGATGTTGGTGATGGTGTTGCTGTTGGTGTTGCTGTTGATGTTGTGGTGGTTGGTGTGGTGGTGGTTGGTGTGGTTGTTGTGGTGGTTGTGGTGGTTGGTGCAGCTGTTGGAGTTGTTGCTGTTGGGGTTGGGGTTGGGGTTGGTGTTGTTGCTTTTGTTGCTTTTGTTGCTTTTGTTGCTTTTGTTGCTGTTGTTGCATTTGTTGCATTTGTTGCTTTTGTTGCTGTTGCTGCTGTTGTTGCTGTTGTTGCTGTTGATGCTGCTGCTGTTGATGCTGCTGCGGTTGATGTTGTTGCTGTTGAGACTGTTGTGGCTGTTGGGGCTGCTGCTGTGGAACTGCTTGCGGAGGGGCCTGGTTTGAAATCTGACTTTCAATCTGATTCTGAATCTGACCCTGGATCTGCTGGCTCTTTATCTGCTTGTTCAGACTCTGGGAACCCAGGCTCTGGTGCCGGTCCAGTAATTGTGGAGACGATTGTTGCCGTGGCATTCCAGGCAGGCTCAGCAGCATTTCAAGTGAGTGGATTTGAGCTGGAGGGTTTCCAATTTGCAGATTGAACAGCGATGAGTAGGGCATCGGGATCCCGCTAGAGGTATTGTACAAGATGCCGTTGTCGTCCACGGGAATGGAGCGGGCCGTGTTGATCAGGTCCTTGCCGAGCTTGTGGGTCCGTAAATGTTCACTGAGTTTCTTGGGCAGGCCCTTATCACTAGGCATGCGCTTGACCCGCTTTCCACAGTAATCACACACCGCCGTGCTGGAGTCATGAGGGTCTTGCACAAACCATGTCCATACCCACAGTTTCTTCTTGGCCCCGAACTTCTGGCCCGGCTTGTTCTTGCGCTCTCGCTTGATCATGGATTCGGGGCGCATGGGTTTACCCTCGTTCTCCAGCATACTGACGTCGGGCGCCGTGCCGTTTTCTGAAGTCAATGGGTTGACCGACGAATCCTGTGTGTTGCCAATGGAGCCTGCACTGGGGAGATCATTGCGGTCCGACTCTTCGGCCTTGGTGGAGTCGGCCGAGGGGAGGATTTGCCGGTTGAAGTGCTGCTGCATGTCGCCGACCCCCGAGGTTGGCTGTAAATTCAGTTGGCCAATGAAGGGGAAAGCCAACGAGTTAGGCGGCGCAGGGTTGCTGTAAAAACTCATATGATTTGTTAATTGATGGTTGTCAATTTGATCTGTTGATGATTTGATTGATGGTTGTCAATTTGATCTCTTGATGATTTGATTGATGGTTGTCAATTTGATTTGTTGATGATTTGATTAATGATTTGATTAAAGATTTGATCTATTGATCGGTTGACTTGATTGATGTCAATTGATTGATTGTTGGTTATCAATTGATTTGGTGGTTGATTGATTGGCTGTGACTAATTTGGTGGATCAGATGGTGTTACTTATATAGGCACCTTCAGATGTGATGGCAGTAGAGGGGCCAGCAAATTTTAGCCGGGTAATAGGAGTGGTTTTCAGGCGAGGGGTGCAAAAATACAGGGGGGAGATGAGGGGGGAAAGCAGTGGCTTTATAGTAAGCGTGGGAATGGCTGTAAAACGGTGGCTGTAAAAACAGACGTGATGATGAGAGACGAGGGTAGGAGTTTCGGGGGTAGCGCGGGTCGAGGGTGGCCAAACCGAGGGTGCCGCGCCCCGGTATTGCACTGCAAGGGTTGCCCCACGTGACTGACTTCGCGGCGAGCACGTGCTGTATCATGCATTAACCTCACGTGATCAATTTTATTGATCACGTGACTGTGCACGTGACATCTGGTGTCCCCCATAATCACAAAAATGTAATCCCAGCCTTCCACAATCAATCCCCTAATCTTCACATAAATTCTTTCTCAATCTCTCCACAGTCTCTTTTCATCCGGTCAATGTTCTTATTATTGTTCGCCTCGCCTTGCCTCTCTAGTAGCACTCGCCCTGGCTATTTCCAAGACCGGCGCACAAAGGCTTAATTCGGAAAACATGACCTAGTGGATGGGACCAGTTTTCTTACCCATGTAATTTCACGTATCAAATGCTGGTTATGAAGGCAATTAGTGGCGGGTGGTGCTGGCGCAGCGAGGCAAGTTTCCTAAAGGGTGCGAAAGTCCCAGCGGACCTGCACACAACGTGCGTTCATCGTGCATGTCCACCATCTCCATGTCCGGGCCAAAAATTCTTCGATGCATAAGTGGGTATCTTTCGAGGAACAACCAGCTGCAAATATTCTAATAAAGGCCACGATTTTCCCGGCTTTGCTTGCTTCGAGGCGGGGTGTTACCGGATCCGTGCATTACGCCAGCAGGCGCTGTATGCAGGCGCGCACATCCCTCGTTTTTGCAGCAAGACCCTGGCCCCTGACCCAGCTATATAAGCTATCTTCCCCCCCCCTCTCCTCCTCCTACTTTTTTTTCCCCATCACTTTTTCCACACTTCGTTCTTTTGCCTCTTTTGTTTGCCTCGGCCCCCAACTTCGGTTCTTCCTCTTACTGTCGCTCTTTTGACCAACCCTTGTCACTCCTTTCGTCTTCCAGACATTCCTCTCCTTTGACCTATCCTCTTCTTTTATACCTTTCCAATGAAGTTCTCAAGTCTCCTTTCAATTCTTGCAGCCTCTGCCGCTGCCACTGCATCCTCCAACGAAAAACGGGGGGTCAAGATTGTCAAGCTCACCAAAACGGTGGACAATACCGTTACTAACACCAACGTGGTGGCTGGCGTGGTTACGACCGCCACCAGCACCAGTGTGTCTACCACCACTTCCACGACGACAAGATACACATCCACCTATACGTCGACGATTTTTGGCCAGCTTCATACCTATGTGTCAGTGATGGTCAGTCCGCCAAGCTCCAACTCCAATTCTGATTCCAATGACTCCAACTCGGACTCCAACTCGGACTCCAATTCTGAAAACTCAGACTCAAACTCGGACTCAAACTCAGACTCAAACTCGGACTCGGGAAGTTCCAACTCTGATTCTGGATCTGACAGCAATAGCACTGGTTCCAGCTCTGGCTCTGACTCCGGCTCTGACTCCGGCTCTGACTCCGGCTCTAATGCTGATTCCGGCTCTGATTCCGGCTCTAATGCTGATTCCGGCTCTGATTCCAATGCAAATGCTGCAGAAACAACATCTGAAGTTGTTGCTATGGCCACCCCAACTTCAACCACACTTGAAGCTGCACAGCACTCCGTGACCGTCACGCCGGCCACCGCACAGCCAGCCGAAGTGGAGACCGAAACAGACTACGGCACCGCTGCTACGGCGTTCCCCTCGGTGTGGGGAGACTACGTCCTCGAGGGCGTGCTGACGTCCGTGGTGTCCGGTCTGATCTGTATAGTCGACTACGACTACTACTTGACCGACTACACCGAGACCGTGACGTCCACGGCCACCATCACGTCTACCATCTCGGTGTAATCCATGTCATGAATACCTCCCAGAATCCTCCATAGTTACCTAGTCAATAATCATCCATAATGCTTCTAAGTCCCTAATTAAAGATACCCATTCTAAATATGTATTTCCAATTTCTATAAAGATAGGCATTTCACAGTTTAGTGTCTACATGATTTTAGGTCGTGTACCACCCAAATTTGTAGCAGGTTATAGTTCAAAAATATTGTCTTCCCTCCTCTTTTCTAGGTTGCTCCGGAACTATTATTTTCTGCACTCTTTGCTCTCCGTATATAAATGTCTTGATTCGGGTGATCAAGAACTTACCCCTTTTTGGACCTATTTCGGTTAGAGCTAGCTGTTAGCATGCTAAATCATGCATGCCTGTATATAGACCCCGAGTGCGAGGGCTTCGCATCTTCGCGAACCTTCTACGCACTCTCAGCCCGCTCACGTAAGCCATTTCTGGAACCTTCCAGGCACCCTCAGCCCCGATAACGTAAGCCATTTCTGGAACCTTCTCTCCGCCACAGCAACTATAAAGGGCTAGTGTTCCCACTTTTCTGAAACATCATCATCAGATAAACTCAATCAAAAACACAAACAAGCAAATCCAATCCCTCGAAAAATGTTTACCTGCAACAGAACGTCTCCAATTGTCTTGTTCGACGCCTTGTCTCAGTTGCAACATTTGCAGCAACAACAATACGAACAGCAGTTGAGAAACCAACAACCAAAGATCGTCAAGCGTGTCGAAACTGAGGACGCATATCAGATCCAAATCTTTAAGGAAAACGGAAATTTTAACTCCTATGAGTTGAAGGTTCTCCGCAACTGGGGCAACCCCAACTTGGTCAATCTTGTGGTGGAGTCGCGGATCGACAACTTCAAAAAGGTCTTCCAGTTCCACTTGGATGACATTGAGGTGCCTAAGATTGACTGGGAATACTTCCTGCAAGAGAACGTGTTGGTGTTGAACGTTCCCAAGAAGATCAAGTTTTGTGAAGATGACTTCACCAACGCTGTCCTTGCCAGCATTTTCGGAGGCAATGTCAACACTCGTGAGCACCAGAGACACGAGTCCAAGGCTGAATCTTCAAAGCAAGAATGTGTTCAGGCTCAACAAAAGAAAGCTATCGAGGCCAAGGCTGAGCAATCCAGAAGAGAAGCTGAGCAAAAGGCTAGAAATGCTGAATTAGCCAAGAAGGAGGCCGAGAAGGTCAGAGATGCTGAACTCAAGGCAAAGAAGGAAGCTGAGCTTAGAGCTAAGAAGGAAGCTGAGCTTAAAGCCAAGGAGGCCGAACAAAAGGCAAAGAAGGAGGCCGAACTCAGAGCCAAGAAGGAGGCTGAAAAGGCAAAGAAGGATGCTGAACTCAAGGAGGATGAAAGACTTGCTTATATCCAAGAGCAAGAACAAAAGCTCGAGCAATTAAGAGCACAAAAATTGGCTGAAATCAAGGCCGAGGAAGAAAAATTCGCCAAGCTCAAGAGCCAGGCCCTCCAGGAAAAAGCCGAACGTGAACGTTCTGAGCGTGTCAAACAGGAAAAGGAAAGACGCAAGACTATTGTTAGAGAAAGAAAGGCCAAGGAGCCCAAGCAATCCCAAAGTCAATCTTCTTCCAAGCCCAGCTTCACCAATGATGACTTGCTCTCGCAATTTCTTCAAGGTGTCGTTCTCCCGCAACTCGTTCCCGTTCAAGCACCAACAGCAAGCCAGCCAGTTTCTGCCACCTCGCTTGTGGAATCCCCTGATGTGACCCCTGAACATTCTGATACCGAATCCATCAACACGGATATCAGTGACGATACAGAAGAACCGAAGCATGATCTCAAAAAGCACCCACTGATGGAGGAAATTGAGGATGAGGAGTTTGTCATGTTCAGGAAAAAGTTTGGCCACTAATTATGCATAATCTTAATAAACAAAAGAAAAGGAAACATGAATGTAGATTCAAAACCCCCTATATGGAACCCTTCCTTATGTAAGTCACACAAATGTTCTTACAATGAGTCAAAGATAATTTTGTAAATAGCTGCCATAGTCTATCCCATTCTGGCTCTTGAAAAGATCCGGTTTCAACTCAATTGCATGTCTTACCTCATAATTCGAGTGTCTCCCTCTATTACACCTAGTCTGTTCAGTATGGCGTACCCTAAATCTTTGAAACCTTTATATAAAATCAAGTTTTGGTCCACAGAATTTTAAACAGTATTCATAAAGCATGCCCTATGTGAATTCCACTATAGGTAAATCACCAACTATAAGTATAAAGCCTGAAGCATAATCCGTACGCCGAACTTGGCCTTGGCCTCTTCCTAATTTTATAAAGTCCTTGAAACACAATTGATTTTCAAAAAAAAAAACGTTTAGATCTCATACTGCTCTGTTGCTCAAGATAAGTTTATAATAATGTTCAAGCTCATGTTGTTGTTCATCTTGTTGTTGTTCATCTTGTTGTTGCTCATGTTCATGGACATGCTGTTTGTAAAAAGAGTGTAATAAAAAAAGAGCGAAACCTCCCCATTTATATTCTTCAAGGGTGAATCTGAAACAAGTAGTTTACAAAAAGGATCAGGGGGCGCATAACCCTAGGGATATAAAAAGACGCACATCCGCCTTATTTTTTGCAGCAAAATGTCGTCAGTCGCGCGCTAGCAAAAGTCAAAATGCGCAATCTCACACCGCAAGAGACCACTTCAGCTCCAGAAAACGTTATAACATTCTGAAACAGAACACCCGGTTTCGAATTGCCGATTTTTCTTGATTTTGATTTTGAAACATCCCATTATCAAAGATACACATCCAGGATTGTCCAAGATTGTCCAGATAGACATTCAAGATAGTCCAGATAGACAGACATCCATCCCAAATACATTCAAGATAGTCCAGAAAGACAGACATTCATCCCAGAAACATCCTAGTTAATCAAGTTTTAACTCAATTCAATCGACATTATTCCTTGAAATCAGAACCCTTTGGAATCATAACCCCCTATTCAATGTCTTCAATTGCAGTCCTTGGAGGTAATGGCTTTGTTGGCCGCAAGATCTGTGAGGTGGGAGTTCGCTTGGGTTGGTCAGTGACGTCTCTCTCCAGATCCGGCAAGCCACCTGCGCCAATTAGCCACTCGGACCACTCTTGGATGAGCCAGGTTAAGTGGGAGAAAGCGGATCTTTTTGATCCGAAAAGCTACGAGCAGCATATCGCCAACAAGTCAGCGGTTGTGCACTCAGTGGGGATCCTTTTCGAAAACATCGACTACAAGTCGTCGGTAAACCTGAACTTCAACTTCTTGAATGACCTCCAGAAGCTTGCCAACATTGCCAAGGGATCCAACCCAATGGCCCGGAACTCCCAGACGTCGTATGCAGGCATCCAGAGGGACCTGGCCGTGGTCCTTGCCGATTCGTTTATTAAGGAATCCAAAATCGCAAGAAAGGAAACACCCGAAAAGGGCAAGCCGGCATTTGTCTACATCTCGGCCGATAACAAGCCGCCCATTGTGCCGGAAGGATATCTCACCACCAAAAGAGAGGCGGAGTTTGAACTCTCGTGCAAGAAGGATCTTCGTACGATTATCATGAGACCTGGGTTCATGTACGACCCAAACGAGCCAGCCACCAACAACCGCAAGTTGCTCAGCACCTTTGTGAATATCGGGTACGGGGTCAAAAATGCCGTGTTTTCCGACAAGGTGCAAGTGCTCAATGACTTGGTGCGGCCGCCAGTGTCTACGGAAAAGGTTGCTTTGAAGGTGTATGAGAAGCTTGGCGACGAGAGCTTTTCGGGGGTCGTGGGCTTGGAGGAGATTGCAGGGATCAGCAAGTGATGCAAGTGATGTAAGTGATTGAAGGATTGATGGATTGGAGTGATTGACTGAAAAAAACTGGACTCAGAGGACGTTCATGATTCTGGGTTCCATATTAAGAAGATGAGAATATGATGATTATGAGAAGTTACTTGAAAGATACTTGAAAGATACTTGAGAGATACTTGAGAGATACTTGAGATAATTGATCAGTGTTATTATTTGATTAGTTGAGTCATTGATCATGGAGATGTTTTTGGATAATTTATGGTCAGCTAGAGGAATAAATCAAAGTTAAACACCATAACTGTATCCGGTCGTGTACATGGTCTTCTTCCTTAACAAGTACTTGCGGACCTCATCGCCAATGAACACCGTGCTGGTGATACAAACCAAGTTGAAGATGTCCTTGAGAGAAAGCGCCTCTGTCTGGAAAATGGACTGGAAAAACGGAATGTATATGGCGCAAAACTGGCCAATCAACGAGCCGGCCACGGCGAAGTTGAACATCTTATTGGAGAGCCCCAACTCAAAGATCGACTTGGAATAGTGCCGGCACGATAAGGCATTGAACATATCGTAAAGCACAAAGCACGTGAAGGTCATGGTGGTGTCTCGGGCAGTGATCTCGTTGTCCTGCATCTCACGGATGAAGATGTACAACGTTCCCAAAATGATCATGAAGGCACTCTGCAAAACCCGGCGGATCACGTGCTGCGTCAAGATCTTATCGTTTCTCTTGCGGGGAGGTTTGTTCATCACCTCATGGTCCACGGGCTCCACGCCCAACGATTGAGCAGGAGGCCCGTCCATCAAGATGTTGATCCATAAGATTTGCATGGCGTTCAAAGGGTTGGGCAACCCAAAAAACGTGGCCATGGCAATGAGCGATAAGGCTGCGATGGACGTTGATAACTGGAACGTGATGAAGTTCTGGATATTGTAGAAGATACCTTTTCCTTCCTCGATGGCATTTAAGATGGTGGAGAAATCGTCATCGGTGAGCACCATATCTGCTGCCTCTTTGGCCACATCGGTGCCGTTTTTCCCCATAGCAATTCCAATATCAGCAAGCTTGAGTGCAGGAGCATCGTTGACTCCATCTCCGGTCATAGCCACAATGTCGCCTCTTCTCTGTAAGGCCTTGACAATGGTGACCTTGTGTTCTGGCGTGGTCCGTGCGAACACCGAAACGTTATGAATGGCTCTGCTCAACGACTCTTCGTTCAATTGGTCCAACTGGTCGCCGGTCATGATCGAGCCCTCGGCTGCCATTGGGATACCGATCTGCCGGGCGATGTTTCCTGCTGTAGAGGGAGAGTCACCAGTGATCATGATCACGTGTACTCCGCCCTTCATAAGCATCGACACGGCATGGGCCACGTTGGGCCGTGGGGGGTCTTTCATTCCAATGAGGCCACAGAAGACCAAATCCGACGGCATTTCTCCTTCTGCCAAAACCTGGTTATTGCGTGCAAATGCCAACACACGCAAGCCCTCGGAAGCCAAGGCCACGGAGTTGTCGTGGATCTGCGACCGGATTTCGTCCGTTAACGGTTTGGTATTTCCACTTTCGTCCACGTACTTGGTTGACATGTGCACCACGGCCTCCGTGCCTCCCTTGACCATGGTCTCACACTTGTTGGTGTCTCCTCCATGCACACACACGGCCATGTACTTTCTCTCGGACGAAAAGGGCAACTCATATGCCCTCTGCTTGGTGCCCCGGGCATCTTCAAGCCCAAAGTGGGGCAAGCACTCCATAAGAGCAATATCCGAAGCATTACCAACATATTTCTCGTTTTCCCGGGAAAACTTCGAGTTGTTGCAGATGTTTCCGATTTCCAAGACTCCTGCCATGCATGCCGTGAGCGAGCTGTGCAAGGTATTGTCGCTCAACTTGTCCACGGTCAAAAATGGACTATTGAACGAGCCCAGACTCTTGAAGTCAAACGTCCACACCTTGGTCACGGTCATGTGGTTCTGCGTCAAGGTTCCCGTTTTATCGGAACAAATTACATTGACACTGCCCAAGGTCTCCACGCTGGGGAGCCGGCGCACAATGGCCTTTCTCTTGGCCATTCTCAACACTCCAAGGGCCAACGTCACCGTCACAATGATGGGCAAGCCCTCGGGAATGGCGGCCACAGCCAACGACACCGAGATCTGGAACATGTCCAACCACAGCCGGCCTTGTAAGATGCCCAAGAGGCAGATGATACCAATGACCACGAAACTAAAGATGGAAAGGTCCTTGCCCAACTTGTCCATGGCCTGCTGCAAGGGAGTCTTGGGCTTTTCGATCTCCGACATCATCTCGAAAACTGCTCCAAACTCCGTCTGTGCTCCGGTACCCACAACCACGCCTGATCCATGGCCATCACGAACCAAGGTGCCCATGAATGCAATGCACGTGCGCTCAGTGATGGGCAAGTCCTTAGTCAGGTCTTTGGGCTCTGCTGAAACTGCACCCAGATATTTCTTGACCGGTCTATTTTCGCCGGTCAAGTTGGACTCGTCGATGGCCAAGTGAACAGCACTTACCAAACGGATATCAGCTGGAATCCGGTCACCCTGGGAGAAATGTACCAAGTCTCCAGGCACCAACGATGACGCAAGCACACTGGAGGTGTTTCCGCTTCGCGTGAGCTTAGCCACGGCAGGCACCAACTTGTTTAAAGCCTGCAAACTTTGCTCCAGTCGGTACTCCTGCACAAAGCCCACGGTGACCACGATAGTGATGGCCAAAGTAATGGACACTGCATCGTCCACATTGCCCATCCAGAAACTGATGAGAGCAGACCCAATCAAGAGGAGAATCAAAGGGTCGGAATAAAACGATGAAATGAATTTCATTAACAACAGCTCTTCTTCTTCAGATGTCAATTCGTTCATACCGTGAATCAGTCTACGGTTCAAAATGTCCTGGTTATTGGAGAGCCCATTGGTTTGATCTGTCTGGAGCTCGCTAATGGTATCATCAATAGAAAGCTGGGAGAACCGAACCGACGGCGTGCTCCGACCACCTGACTTCTCGCTTATTAGAAACGGGTTGTCGCTCATACTGTTTCAGTGACTGTGACTGTTTCAGTGACTGTGACTGTTTCAATGACTGTGTCTAATCACAAAGACTCTGGGATGGATTGACTAGAAATGGAAGACACTCTGTTTCTTGATGGTCTAATTAATCTAATAGACTATTTCCTAGGCAAAACAACAATCTGAAGATTTCCTATCCAGTCTCTTGGAGATTGTCTTGGAGATTGTCTTGGAGATTCTCTTGGAGATCTTGAAGTTTCTCTTGAAGTTTCTCTTGAAGTTTCTCTTGGACAATCTGTTCAATCTAGAATGGATGCTTAGAAATGACAGAAGCTGAGGATGATCAGTCTAAGAAGAAGATTGGCAAATGACTGAATCTTTGATTGAATTCTGATTGAATTCTGATTGAATTCTGATTGAAATCTGACTGAAATAGGAAGACGACTCTAATTGAATTTTTGTTTTGATTCAAAGACTAAATATGCAAAGATTCAAGACTTGCTCTGGTGTGCTAGGTCCAGAGGTAAGGAGGCCGGCGGAAGAATATCGTGTCGGAATCAGAGAGACATGTTTCCAGTTGGGTGCGCGTTTTTCCCGCTTTTTTCCGCCAAATGCGCACATCAGTACACCTCGCCTTTTGTGAGGGTACACCAGTACACCATAAACTCGAATTTCACCCTTATACCCACCATCCACCACCCACCATTCACCATTCCAACAATATCCGAGGGCTCAAACCCATCTCACCTCGGATATCGAAAAGATGTCCTTTTTAATTAGTGTATACTTAGTGGGTGTGCATATTGGAGGGGGTGGTAGATGCTCAATAATTCGGTGTGCCACGGAGAAGCTACGTCCTTTATATGGAATTTCGGCCTAGCCCATTATATATTGAACCTGCATAAAGAATTGTTATGATTCTTTTAAAAAAAATCCTGGATTTTGTGTGTAGAGAAGATATAATTTTTATTCTATTGTAACACTGTACTGATTGATATACTATATGCAGTACTGCGCTGATACATGCGCCCACTTCTGATCATATGAGTACCGCACTACCCCACATGTAGATAATCTCCATCCAAAATCTGTACATATTAGAATTAGGCCAGAGAAATACTAAGTTAGCCATAAGATTTGAGCCTATTCTGGGACTTTTTATGGAAACCTCATGATTAATAATCGGGCGTTATATGCAGGAACCCATCAATAGTGTCAAATACTGCTGCTAATATATACTAGTGGTGCATATAGTATATTAAAAAGAGAGAATGGCATATTTTCGGTAGGATGAAGTAGTCGAATCTTGCCGGTATCGCTCACGTGACTTTTTTCCAAATTCGGGGCCCGGAATGTGCACTTCCGGGGCTTATATCCAGTTCCGACCTATTGACTTAGGTCGTTTCATCCTCCCCATAAAAAAATATTTTCTGAAACGGTTTGCAGTTCTGTAATCACCTTAATTTCGCCATAATTATATACTATGGAGAAGCCAAAATATCGAGTGTGTGGGCATCTATAGAAAGACTTGTGCACATCACGTGACCTTTCCGAGGGTCACTCCCCGGATATCCAAAGACTAATTAGGAAGTGTATGCAGGTCACGAATCATTATGAATAGGCTAATTATGGAAAGACTAAACTCTCTTTTTGGTTGTTTCGGTGTATCTCTAATTTTGTCTAGTTCTGTCTAGTTCTGTCTAGTTCTGTCTAGTTCTGTCTAGTTCTGTCTAGTTCTGTCTACTCTGTCTATTTTGTCTAATTTGTCTAATTTTGTCTAGCCCTAATTCCAGTTCGAACAGCTCGAGTCACTTATTACCACTACCTTCTTGATCTTTAATAAGCTGGTACTGAACCACTTCAGTAAGGATCTACTGGAAAAATTGGAATATTTTGTGTCCTGCATATAAGCACTCCTGGTGTCGATCTGTGAAGTTGACAAATAACCAATTTTCTCTTCTTTTGTGTCATTTTTTTCTCTTAAAAATTTTGTCCATTTTTTTGTCCATCTTTTTCTTTCTCTTTCTCTCTTTTTTTCTGTTATTCTGATTTTCCATCCTCCAAAGTCCACAGGAGTTTTTCAGTTATACAGGATTCTTAGGCTCTTCTGACATAAATGTACATTTAAAAAAACCGGTTAAAAATCGAGTTTTTCAAAAACTAGAAGGAGATTCAAGGGGCTTGAAAGAGGGAAAAATGAGAACTGGATGATGGTGGTTTCAATGGATTTTGACATGGTTTGACTTTATAGTCTGGAAGTCACGTGAGTTGAAGCAAGGCACGTGACCTGGACTTTCAGGCCTTTTTATGCCAAAAACCAATGACTCCACCCCGTGACCAGCCCCATGACCAGCCAGTGACCAACCCGTGACCATATTTAAGCAGTATACAGTCCTGGAAATCCAAATTGTAATAGTTTTTTTTTAGGGGAGTCCAGGGAAGGAACCCAGGTTGATCACGTAACATGCACACATGGTAGTATATGCAGTACATCCATATTATCGGAAGCAAAAAAAAGGAAGAATAATTACCCAATTAGGTAAATTGTTTTCAAACCCGTTTCCAAAGAATTTTTCTGCCAAAGAATTTTTCTGCCAAAGAATTTTTCTTCTTGAGCCCGAATCATTGATCAGGTATGAGTCTAACTCGGGAATCCGCACACGTGTATGTACAAGACTGCATATAATCCAACATAGTATTCCAAGACAAACATGTCCACAGCCTGACATAATATTATATCCTTGGAGTCACCATATACAGGACACCATATACAGGACCATGGAATGATACCTTAAAATCAAAAAAACCTTATCTCAGCTTCTCCAAATTCAGACTCTCCAAATTCAGACTCTCCAAATTCAGATTCAGGTTCAGGTTCAGGTTCAGGTTCAGGCTCTACCCCTGACTGTTTATATACCGTACCTCACACACGCCACATACTCTTGAACCACACTATTCAGTTTTGGACTCCCTGGTCTTCCCCTGTACTATGGTATAGACATTATAAAAAGCAGCAATGATCTCCAAGACAAAACACCCCACAGCACCCCAGCGAATGTACAGGACATAGGGAAGGGATACGAAGGTGGAGGCGAGCGCAGTCAAAAGCAACAAATCGGTGACGGGGTCGGAGAAGATGGTCACGAGGAAGAAGGGCACCAAGGCGGGGTGGGATTTTTGCAGGACGTATCTCCGGTAAGCAAACAGCAGCATTGGAGTAGAGTAGAGTTTAGTTTAGTTTAGTTTAGTTTAGTTTAGTTTGAGTGGTGCGGTATGACCTCAGGCACGCCCGTACCTCCGAGAAATCAAGTAATGTCTACAATCAACATCATCAAGTAAATAATCTATTGTTTACCTTTACTTTAGCTTAAAAAATTAATTTTCGGATGCGGCCATACCAAGTGGAAAATACTGTTTCCCGTCCGATCAACGTTAGTCAAGCCACTTAGGGCCACAGTGAGTAATGCAGTGGGAGACCATGTGTGAAATTGTGGTGCTGCAATCTTTTTGGCAGTCATTGGTCCTAGTAACTAGCACTACTCTATTACTCTCATACTATTAATCATACTATTAATCAACTCATACTACCCACTCTATAGAGTTTATAAGAGATATTATTCTAGTAGTATATATAGAAGTGGACGAATGTCAGATATATAATGTAGGTTACTTTCCGAAGATACGGTTCACCTGCTTCAAGACGCGGCCCGTGGCAAACCAGAAGGTCACCAAGATTAAGGTCACGTTCATCACCACCAAGAGCATGGCACTGAACATGAAGCGGGGAGCAAAGATCTTCCATACCATCAAATGGCGGCGGAAATGAGCTGCAAACACAAAATTCAGCACACTAATCAACGTCTGGTATGTAATCAACGTGGTCATGTTGGTGACGATCTGTGAGAGCACAGTGATGGGTTTGGACGACGGAGGCAACTTCCACACCGTGATCAACGGGATCGAGATGCACACCAACATCACCGACCCAAACGTATTGAGGAAGATGTTCAAGTGCGTGAAGGGGAACAGAATAGTCTGTGTGGTCATGAAGCCAACCTCCCACTGGATGGACGGGATGGTGGCATGATGGCCCGTGCTGAAGAAGTGCTGGTAGCCAAGAAGCCCGAACATCACCGGAGCAATCAAGTTCTTGCCGAGCTCAAGCACATCATATAGCTCCAACAACGTCAAGATCTGCACCACCAAAATACTGATGGAGATGGCACCTTTTGGCTTCATCACTAGAAGAATGGCCGCCACAAAGTTGATCACAAGGAGAAAGTATGCTGACCCATACACGTTGCCGTAGCCCAAGATCACTGCAGAAGGTTGGGGAGGAGGAGGAAGTGGTGAAGATAAGCGTTCCTTCACATCAATTTCCAGCACCTCTTGTCCTGAACCGACACCTGGAGTATCTTGGTCCAAGGTCTCATCTTCAGCTATTTCCACTCTCAGTCTCTCCATAACCTTTTCCCTCAAAGAGGCCAGGTCCACATTGGACTCAGTTCCCTCACTTCTCTGGATTTCGATCTTCACACACAATGGGCCTCGAGACCAGCTGAAGTTGGCCAACGCCAAAGAAACAAAAAGCACAAGCCGAGCAAGGCCCAACTTGACCAGCCGCACCATCTCCGTCCCCATATATGTCCGTACGGCATGTTGCGTGGAGTCATCATTCTCTAGCAACTCCAACGTCCAGTAGACTGCATTCATGAGCATCAAAACAGGCAAGCCCGTCTCGATCCAGAGTGGAGCTGCCGAGTGGAACGACAGCAAGTTTTGGTAAAAGGCCTTGATGACCCGAGGAAGAAGGCCGGCCAAAACATATAGCATAGCCACGCTAGTACGCGTGGTTTTGAAGCTGGGCTCACAGTATGGCATCTGTTCCTCCCGACAAGAGTTGATCATGGAAACTAATCGAGAGAGCACAATGAAAGTCACCGAGTGCACTATACCCAAGATCTTTTTCTCCTTCGTTTTGCTAGCACTCACCGGCATGATCATAGTGCCATAGAGACAACAGAAACCAAAGGTGGGAACAAAGAAATTGACCAATTTATCCTCCCAGATCACATACGAGTTGGACGCAAAGATCATCAGGTGGAACAGCACAAAAACCAAGCTCAAGAGCGACCACGAGTTGAGGTTGTAAAAGAAAAAGTCCCACACCTGGTGCCAGAGCCAGGGGAGACTGAAGCGGTCCATGATGGGTGCCCAGAAACCAATGGTGATGCCCAATGCCACACCAGCAAGAAGACAGTTTTTCAACGAGATGGCCTGAGGTGTCAAGACAACGTATATGGATAAGCTTAAAACAAGCCCTAATAAGGACATGGCAATCACGGAGCCGATAAACTCAAACGACATGGTCAGCACACGCACGGCCGGAATGGACCTTGAGTATGTAACCATGACAATGAAGGAGAGAATAAGCACGATTATGCCAAAACTCATGAGCAAAAGGTCAAAACGAGCCCAGAGACTCTTGCATGAGTCCAAAAAGTCTTTTTGCAACTCCCGGCACTCCTGCACAAAGTCCGTCTTTCTATTCTTGTTGTTGGTGCCCAATAAATGGGATACCTTGGCCCCAAAGTCGGCCATATGGCTGAACTCACTGGATTTGTTTTGGAACCGGTGGATCTGCTCCAAAGTCAAACGGCTGGCTGTTACACGCTCTTTTTCCGTGAACATCTCATCGATGGGAAACCCAAGATTATTATAGGGAATCGGCAAGCCCAAAAGCAATGAAAGGGTCGGCACCAAGTCGATCTGGTCCACTGCCCGGTAATTCTCGCCCAAATTGGAAGTATCGTAGACATCCAGCAGGAGAGGCAGCACGGCCTTCTTGTTAGTATAGAAAAAGAGCGTGCTCTGCAACTCATCCGGGCTATCTCCGCCATGATTACCCGTATGATCCATTCCATGGTCGCCCATGACCACAAGAAGAGTGTCGTTGTCCAAAAGCAGAATGGTACGCTCGATGACATCATTCATCTGGTTCAATTTCTCCCGCATGGAGAAATGGTCAGGGCCATACCGGTGCCCCACGTGATCCACCCCCAAGAAGTGGCCCACCAATACATCCCACAGACCTTGGTTTTCAAGGAGTGGGAAGAGGTGTTCCTGCACGCCATTATCCACAGTGTGTAGATCCCACACGTTCAAAGAATCGTACGGGAAGTGCATTTCCGGCAGGATATACTGGCTAAAGAGAGCACTCCAGGTATCGTCACCCATAAAAGCCACCGAACGGTTATGGCGATGGAGTTGGAGCACCCAATTATCCTCGTCAATAGCGTCTCCATTAAAATTCAGACCTGCATCGATGAATGTGGGCAACAGGCCAGTAGTCAAGCCCTTTAAGCGCTGTAAAGTGGTGGTGGGAGGGTCAGCCAAGAATTTAAGGAGAACGGAGTTCTTGGGGTATTTCTCCATGAGCAGAGCCAAAATAGGCATATGGTTATGGTAATTTTCGTTGTAGTTGTCATGGTCAGCATCCACTGGAGCAACAAAGTCGAAACGGAGAGCATCCACCACCAAAAGCACCATTTTCAGGAACTTTGCATTTTCACCATGGTCCTGTGCTATATCAGGAAGCACCAGACGGGAAAGTAAAAAACCCTTTGCAAAAAAAAAGACCCCAATGAACTGTAGTAGTGCGAGGAACAATAACACCCCAATGTAACCAAAGAAACTAATTCGAAGTTTCTGATGTTTTAACCGACTGCGAACCTGTTGCTGGTCTCTAATACTTTTAGGAGGCATATTTATCACAAGATCACAAATTCAATCACAAATTCAATCACAAATTCAATCACAAATTCAATCACAAATTAAATCTTTGGTTAATGAAATCTTTGGTTAATGAAATCTTTGGTTAATGAAATCTATTGGGATTTCTCAATCTATAAATACAAATCTGTGGATCTAGACAAAGTCGAAGGTGGCCAAAAAAGGGAATATGAAAAAGGGAATAGGGAATATGATTGGTTGGATTGAATGGTAGGATTGAAAAGGGGGTATTGTATATGATTGGATGGATTGGAAGGGGGTATTGTTGGAGGATTGGAGGAGGATTAGTGGAGGATTAGTGGAGGATTAGTGGAGGATTAGTGGAGGATTGGTGGAGGATGGAAGGATGGGGTGGAAGGACTGATGGGGATGGCCTGCACAGTGGTTTAAATGGATGAATATGATTGGTTGGTGTGGGTTGCAAATTAAGGCGACCTGGGTTGAGCGGACTCCTTTTGTCGGTGTCTATGGCTTTTGTATGGCTCTTGTATGGCTCTTGTATGGCTCTTGTATGGCTCTTTGCTTCGGTTGGTGAGATTGTTTGTGGGTACCGCGGCGCGCGACTCTTCGCTGCCGGAGAAGCCTGAAGCCCGTCCGAGCCGAGGTTATGAAAAATGAAGATCATGAAAAAGCAATAGAAAAAAAGGGAGTATAGTGAATAGAGGATTAGAATAAAGTGGGGGTAAGTTGATGACTGTTTGAGTGAGATTCTAAAGGTAGAAGAAGGTCACTGTTAGGATGAGAATAGTCATTTATGAAGTCATTTATGAGGTCAATAGATGAATCCAGAATTCAACGGTCATGTCAGATCGACGAAACTTGTGTCTGTCCTATGGATAATGGTCCAGTAGATAATTGTAGAATCAGTTTAGACCTGACGTTTTTGAGTCTGAGTCTGAGTCTGAGTCTGAGTCTGAGTCTGAGTCTGAGTCTGAGTGAGTCTGATTTGAATTGAGTCTGGTTTGAATTGAGTCTGGTTTGAATTAAGGCTTTAGGTGGGTCCTTGAAGCCGTGGCCAAATATCACTGCATCCAGCGGAGACAGTAAATGAGATGCCGACATGTCCATACTCTTCCTTCATTGCCAAATGCTAGTCAATCCATGGAATCAACCGTTATTTTTAAGATAGTTCAATCCATAACTCTCAATCCAGTATTGCCGGTTGTAGCACTTAGTTCATGGTGCTTTTTGACGAGACTTTATGACACTTGACTTGTCTTTCTCTTTTTCCTTGATCTTCCTCCTTGATCATCTTCCTTGATCATCTTCCTTGATCATCTTCCTTTGATCCGCCTCTGTCTTTGGATTTTCACCTTCTCTTCGATCTTTGGGCTTTGGTGAAAACTCATTCCAATCGTAGATCTATTCCTGAGTCGAATCCATTCCTCGTATAATCCTGCTAATACTTGCTCCCTGACTAGTCCATGTGGCTTAGGAAGTCCACGCCAAATGATTCGTCGATGGATTCTGCGTTGGTGTGGCCCGCGTCCCCCTCCATTTCCTGGTCAAAGTTCATGAGAGCATCCATGTCGTCCATGTCATTGTTGGCATGGTTGGGATCGGCCAAAAACTGGTCCAAGTCGTCCATGTTGACGTCGAGATTGTTGAGGCCCTCGTCTCGGCTACCAGTCTTTTCGGGCGGCTTGATCATCTCATCAAACTCCCCGAACTCTTGGTTCTGCCCTGCAAATTCCTGGTTCTGGGGCCCGAACTCCTGGGTTTCGCCCTGGAATCCACGGTCCTGGCCCTGGAATTCCCGATTCTGAGGCTCAAGTTCCTGGTTCTGAGGCCCGAATTCCTGGCTCTGCCCCTCGTTCTCTCCTGCACGGAAATCCGGCTGCTTTTTTTCCTCCAAAGAACCCGACGCCCTGTAATCCTTGGGAATATCCTCGTGGAACAGCTCCATATCCTCTCCAATCTGGTCCATGGCTCCCTTCTCCAAGGAGACCCCAAACTCGCCCCTGTTTTCCCGGGCACTGTATCCAGCCGGTGCCCTTAGGACCTCCATTTTCGGGTCGAGCTCCGTTGCTGCCACCGAAGTCTTCGTATACCTGGTGTGGCTAGAATGGAGCGACTTCTTGTATTTCTCAGCACACTGCCTCTGGATCTGCGCTAGTGCCTCCTCCATGCGCTCCAAAACGTCTGGGTCGGAGCCCTCAAACCGGTGTTCACCCTGGAGCCGCGCTAGTGTTTCACAGGCATCTTTCTGGAACGCAGACTCGTCGGAAAGCACACTTTTCGCCGAGTCGTGCTCCTCTTCCGCCGTGGTTTCCGCCGCAAGCAACTTGGACTTGGCCCGCATAAGCCGAATGTTGCTGAACACCAAAAGGTCCGAGGAGTTGGCCTCCTGCACGATTTTGTCGAGCTCGTCGGCGCTCTTGCCCGCATACAGATCCAACGAGTCGGGAAAAATCCGGGGAGGCTTGATTTTGGCCGTATGGACCACCTTCAGCACCACGTTTTGAAGGAGCTCTTGGTTCTGGGCAAAACGCCGGATGTTGTCTGCACGGAAGTTGACCAAGTCTGCTTCGTCATGGAGCTGAACGTTTTTCTCCTTGCGGTGGCGGAAATTGGCCGCGATTTCGCTCTCCATATTACGCATGGGCATGCCATGGCTGCTGTTACGCTTGCTTCGCTTGCGGACGCCGCTCATCATGTGTAGTGGTTGGGGGCTTGTGGTATTAGGAGAAGTGGCAGGGTTGATGTTGTAGTTGCATGCCGCGCGCGGGAGGCACGGGTGTACTGGGAGTCAAGAATTAAATGTTTAACAGTATAAATACATAAACCGGCCTTTGTAGGTTTCTTCCGGCCCGGCATCGTCTCGAGACGATTCTTGTCGCTGCTGTACGCAGATCCATTAGTGCTTCTCTTAGATCTTCATCAGATTCTCCTCCAAAGTACTCCTCACTTGGTCTCACCTCTCACTTCTCAGTAGGTCACTAGTTCTCATTAGCACTTCACTAGCATTCACTAGTTCATTCTCATTAGTTCAGGTTCTTCACTAGGTCCTCACTAGGTTTTCACTAGCACTAGCACTTCGGGGCTTATAAGTCAAAGCGGCCGTTGACAAACTCCTCGCTGTGGTTGTGCTCCACGTCTATGTCCATCTCATCGGCCTCGTCGATCTGCTCCTCAATCACTTCATCGTCGGGAGGAAGATTGGGGTTTCCTGGGATAAACGAGCCAGGCCCTTTGAACACATTGTGGCGGTGTGACTTGCCAAGATGGTCGTCCATGGTGGAAGCATCGACATAGGTGAAGCCGTGGAAGTTGGCCTGAATACCGGGCGAAAGAGGCGTGGAGCCCATGTCAATGTGTTTCTTGAGCACTGAGGTAGACTCGTTGGTAAACTCGGGGTCGAAGTTGGACGTGTCTGTTTCCGAGGCCAAGTGGGGCTTGAAGGGTGGAGGGATGTTTTTGGCCCGGAACAAGGCCCAGTCGATATCCTGGAAAAAGGCATGTTCACGCAACTCGCGTGCGTCGTTGATGGCTCCCAAACGATGCTTTGGGTTGCGGTTCAAAAGACCCTTGACAAACGATCGGCCTTCGGGCGAAAGCACCTCTTTGGGGAACCTGACCTTGCCAAACGCAATGTTCTTGTACATTTGCTGCGTGTTGTCGGCATAGAACGGAGACCAACCACAGCACATCTCAAATATCAACACTCCCAACGACCAAAAGTCCACCATCTTCGTGTAGCCCGTTTCGTCAAGCAACACCTCGGGCGCCAAGTACTCCGTGGTGCCACAGAAGGTGTTGGTGGTGCCATCGTTGTTCAAGTTGGCCTTGGAGAGCCCAAAATCACACAACGAAATGTGGCCATTGGCATCCAACAAAATATTCTCCGGCTTCAAGTCCCGGTACACGATATCGTTGTCGTGCAAATGCTCAAGGGCAAGCACCAACTCAGCAATGTAGAACTTGGCCCGGTCCTCGCCAAAACGACCTTCTTTTTGCAAATGCCAAAACAACTCTCCTCCCGACATGTAGTCGGTCACAAGATAGAGATCCGTAGGCGTCTGGAAGGAGAACTTGAGCCCCACAATGAATGGCGACGCTGCTGCAGAGGTGCGTACCAAAATGTCTCTCTCTCCAATGGTGTGGGCGATTTCCTTCTTCTTGACAATGAGTTTCTTGGACAAGATCTTCATGGCGTAGATGCGCCCGTTATCCTTCTTGCGCACCTGGTACACCTGGCCAAAGGTACCCTTGCCCAAAAGCCGGAGCACATCAAAATCATCGGGGCCATACAGTTTCTTGGAATCGTTGTAGGTGAACTCCCACTTGATCTGCAAAGATCCCAAGACTCGTTCACCCACCACTCGAGCACAGAGAGGAAACCATTGCGCATCCATAGATGCATTGGATGTAGCCCTATCAGTATCGGGAGATAACCGAATTTGGCCCAAGAACGCATCGTCCTTGGCTGCGTCGTACACCGAGATTTCCAACTGCGATTTGGTGCCCACCACATCGAATACTGCCTCGTGGTTCCACAACGGGTTGCTGTTTCCACCAGGAAGATTGAGATGCAGGGCCTGTCTCTGGTACAATGCAGGCCTCTTATCCTTGGGCTGCACCACAGGAACACCCGGTTTGGGAAAAGGCGACTTGCTCAACGAAGGGGTGGCATTGTTGACATACTCGGAGCTTTCGTATGTGGAAACCACATATGGCTGGGAGCATTCAGACACAAGCAAGTCACGAGCACCAATGATGTTGACCTTCAATTTGCCTCTCGGCTGCGATGAGTAGTTGGTTGTTTTCCCCTTTTCGTCTGTGGTGATGATCACCGGCTGCGGCTGGGCCGACGAATTAGACAGTGGAGACGACGAAAGAAGGGTATCCTTTTGGCTATGCGCATAGTCAGCTTGGGGAGGAGCCATATGGGCCATGTTGGCATTATTGGAGTAGTTGGTGTTGTCGGCCATGGAAGCGTTCTCCGACATATTGGCGTTATCAGAAAAGTTTGCATTGTCGGAGAAATTGGAGCGGTAGGGCTGCAAATCGTTGAGGAATTTCGGGCCCTGAGACCCCGAGAACTGGTCGTTCACGGGCTTGGAGTTGGTACCGTAAACAGACAGTTGGTGTGAAAGAGCCGTGGTGGGGGCGGAGGCCAAACGCTTTGGTTTGGGCAAAAACAGCGTTTTCTCCGACAAGTCGCCACTGGAGGAGTTGGCAGAATTTGCCACCATATGGACGGGGTTGGCGGATGCATTGGAAGGGGCATCTTTTCTGGTGGCAAACCCGAGGATCAGCTTGGCAAAGTCACTCATGTCTATAAATAAGGAGCGGACAAAAAGGGGATTAGGGTCGCTCGGACTCTTCTATAATGCAGAGGAAGCAGGAAAGGGCGGTTTGGAAAAAAAACTGGTTAGCGTTTGCAAATGACGTTACTAACCACTAAGTCGGCTGATTTGAACCCCTGAGATGTTCTGATGTTCTGATGTATGATGTATGATGTATGATGTGGATATACCTGGATGTAAGGAGGTATAGCTCAAGACGAAGATGCCAAATTCTGACCAATCAACAATTGTGATATCCCGATTCAATCGATTATGCCCGTTCAATTAGGGATTTCAATAATTGGTTGGTGGACCGGATGGTGGTTGGTGGATGGTGGTAGGCGCACTGCTGGACGGACTAAGGAAGTCAGAACCCTTATCAAGAAATTCGAGAAGAAGCAAGGATTCTATTGGACGGCCGGGACGTACGCTCGATGCAGGGGGAAGGGGCGGCCAGGAAGTCTGTGCCAGGACAGAAAGGACGGAGGAGTATAAGGATAATGTAGGGAGTTGGGCAGAAAAAAAGCGAGCCGCTAAACGGGGTGAGCGTGCAGGAGTGCACTTTAGCGATGGAGCGCGGGCGTGAACCAGTAGCTCATGCTAAGATAGCCTGTATGGAGGAAGGTGGAAGAAATAGGGAGACAAGAAGATGATTGGTTTGAGGTTTTTTTGTGGATGTTTCAGAAATGTTTCAGAGATGTTTTAGAGATGTTTCAGAGATGTTTCAGAGATGTTTCATAGGTGTTTCATAGGTGTTTCACCTTATGCACCATGCATGGTTGAAATTGTCCATCATTTGAGTCTAGATGGGCTCATGTGCTTTGTCGTGCACTTTCTCTCCAGTGGCATCTATTCATAGTAAATGTTCTGCTCGACGCAGGATCATTGCAACTTCCTTTTTCGGTAAAATAGCCTTAGGTGATTTTTGGTAAAGTACATGTTTCAGATCTGCACATAAACGTTTCAATCATGTTTCATGCCCTTCTATGGCCTGCTTTCCCCATCTCTTGCTCGACTGCTGGATGCGATGTTACCTTATACCCGCACCTGCGTCTTATATGCACGCCTTGTATCTGGCAGATCATCATTCACCTTCACCACCAGAACTCCCTCCATAAAAGTTAAACGAATTGTGGAGTTCTATATCAGTTGTTTCGAGCCGGCATGCCATTCCGGGTTTATACCGACGACTGCATATAAACATCCCACCTCAGAGTCTTCTGATATGTCATAAGTGTAGTGGACTCCATACTTTAAGCTTATCTCTGGTTCAGACCTAGACCATATTTTAGGGTAGCCTGTACATAACTCTGTTTATTCTTTATGCTTCATGAAGCTGACCCATTCTTCTGGCTTGGTCCCGGGTTTATTCTTGTTAGGACTGCAGGTAGTGCCAAAACTGCATCTGAGACTGCATGGCCGGCATCCCCTCCTCTGCTATCCATATGACGTCACCAAGCTTCTATTGGTTCTTTTGCGTGAATCATTCTAATTTGCGTGGTTAAAGGGAATGAGTTTTTGAGAGGTTGTGAGCCTAGGGCCCGGGCCCGCGACCGGTGAGACCCGGGATGCTCTCCTATTCCGAGCCCACCAATTCCGAGCCCACCAATTCCGAGCCCACCAATTCCGAGCCCACCAATTCCGAGCCCTCTAATTCCGAGCCCTCTAATTCCGAGCCCTCTAATTCCGAGCCCTCCAATTCCGAGGTCCCTCAACCACTTTCGAGGCCCCCCCAAGTAACACTCCAACTCCACAACTACCAATCGATCCACTTTAATCCAGTACCTTCTTTTCTACCACTCTTACGGCTGTGTGGCTTGACATAAGTAGATTTGCCAGAAACCTCCATAGCCTGCTTTGCCAATGCTAAATATATGTATGTATAAGAGGGCTGTAAAAACACATCTCTCTGAGCTTGTTGCTTCAATCAATTCCATCAGAAGAGGTCCCCGGGTAAACAAGGATGATCCAGAAATTCTTTTGGCTGAGAGTGGCTAAGGGTCGAGTCTTTAATTCACTGATTTTGATCGATTGGTGTAATCTTGTTACTGAATTCCGGGCGTATCAGTGGCCAACAGCAGTTACTAAAAATCAGTATTCAGTAGTCATCAGTGTTGCCAGTAGTCATCAGTAGTAAAGCATTATAAGTGTAATCAGTTAGGAAATCGTGAAGGTCGGAGTATTTTTTTGATCGATCCAGCATAAACTGTATACCCTGTGGTATTTCTACCATGAGGTTCTGACAAATACTATCCAGCTATAGTAATACAGATCGAGAACAACGACAGCTAATTAGACAGCCAGATAGACGGCTAAATTGACAGCCAAATGGACAACCGGACATTCAATATGGCAAACTCTTTTGATATTCCTTCAATGAATTAGTAAAAATCAAAGCCTCTCTGATTTAGTTTGTCTCTCCTCCACCACTCCTCAATACAGGCCTGAACCCAGATCTTAGCCCACATGATAGCAACCACGTAATAGCAGCCACATTGCAAAAAGTATAAAATTAGAGTAAGCAAGAAAAGGAATGAAAGGATGAAGGAGGTAAAAGTATGGAGAAGATAATGATATATAGAAGCCAGAGTTGAAGGAAGGAGTAAGGGGGGTAAGGAGTAAAGGGTAAGAAGGAGGAGGAGAAGGAGGAGAAAAAGGGGGAGGAAGAAAAGGAGGGGGCGACGCGGCCTTTTATATTCTTGGTTTTGAGGGGAATGACTGCTATTCCTTTATGTTTGTGCATGGGCGGGGAGCGCATGTTTCAGGTTTTGCAGCCACCTGCGAAAAGACCCAGGACCATGTATAAATACACCCTTCGCGCCACTTAAAAATGCGAGAGATATATTTTCCTTGTTGCTGAGTTATTGGATGGTATGAAAAATTATCCAGAAAACGAGTCTCTTAGGTCTTTCGTCCCAATACAGAAATTGGCTAGACCGCCGTCTCTGATCTACAGCCTCAGAGATAAAGTTGATCATTGGATGAGAGTGAGAATGGAGTTGGGTGTTGGTCTTATTGAATGAATCTTGGAATTTATCATCGATCTCGACTTCTGGAAGATGGAATTTCGAATTCCAGGGGTCAACTCAGTCAACTCAGTCAACTCTGTCAACCCTGTCAACTCTGCCAAATCTGTGTCAGTCTGCTTTGGCCAAATACGTCATACTGGGAAAAAGGCTTACATCGGTTCCGGACTCACCAAGTCTATGTCATCAAGACAGACATTTCTCTCGAGTTTCAGCTAAAAATTGGTCTATCCATATTATTCAGTGTTTCAATCCAACCCAAAGTGTCAAATCGATGTGTCAAATCGATGCGTCGATTCAATGCGTCAAATCAATGTGTCAAAACGTCAAAACGTCAGTGTCAATGGGCCAGTCTTAAATGTGCTATTCTGCGAATCTGTCAGCTATTCCTGGACTATTCGAAGCTATACGAGATGAGGAAATACAGCCAGCTTAAATCTTACAACCCAAAGACACTTTGAATTATGAATATGCAATTTATTCAAATACACCCTTTGAAGTTGGGAAACAGGGTACTGTCAAGACTTCTAAGATGCACTCTACTAACACCTTGTCATACTATACTTTATCATATATCGAGACAACATATGATAGTTTAATCAAAGACTAACGAGAAGAGTAAAGTGTGGGAAAGGCAATTACTATTCAAGACACATCGGTACGATGTTGGATGACCTGATGAAGCATCCTAGGATGGATTATATGTGTGGTCGTGTACCACTCATAACGGATCCAGCTGGAAATCATAGAAACTGGTTTGAATATCTCCGAGAAGATGGAAGTACTATTCTCTGAACCAACTGGAGATTATTTAGGTGGATATTACTCAGATGTGACTTTCAGGTGAAGTTGAGCTTGGTAGCGAATGTACACGTGACACGTCACGTGACACCAACCACCGCGCTTTAAGAAAACTTCTCACCATTTCCCAAACCCCATGTTCAGCGGTCTCTTCAACAGGTACAGCCTCGTTAGTCGGTCCCTTGGGATCAGTAATGGGCGGGGGTTTAGCACCAGCCCTTTCCTGCAGGCAGAGAAGTACTTCAAAATCACCAAGTACGCCAAGCCCATTGACACCACCCACTACAAGGCAGGTGACAGTCTTCCCCGGCGGTCGATCCCCAAAGAAAAGCTCGAATACCCCGAATACAAGTACGAGACCATGTTTTTCAAGAGACAGAACCGGGGCTTGTACGGCGGATTGCAGCGCAAACGGTCCAAGACGTGTTCGGAAGCAGGCAACAAGAACTTACGGGCGCATTTGCCCAACATTGTCAAAACCAAGCTTTGGTCCGAAACGCTTGGCAAGCTGATCCAGACGCGGGTGGCCACCAAAGTGCTCAGAACCATCACCAAAGAGGGCGGTTTGGACCAGTATTTATTGAAGGACAAGCCAGCAAGGGAGAAGACCATGGGGCTCAAAGGATGGCGGTTGCGCTACGACATCATGCGGGCACAGGAGATCAAGGCTAATTCCGAGGGCGCTCCTACCACCGTGTACCATATTCTGGCTCTGGGCAAGAAGATCACCGTGGACAGGTCTAAGCTTTTACATGCTTTATATCCGTATGTCTACCGGGACCAGTACGAGCCAATTGAGTGGCTGGACTTTTTGAAACACCATAGTGTGTTGAATACGGAAGAGTTGGTGGAGAAGTTAGAGCATTACGGCCATGATTTCAGCCCAATCACGTGTTAGGCATCCCCATCACGTGTAACCCCATTGAATCCAACGGAATTCCGGACTATTCCATAAAGTTTAAAGGGATCTGTTAAAACACTCTTTAAAATGGAGATTGATTGGAAGCATCTAGGGACCTAGAATTGCGGTCTTAGAATCGGAGATACTATGACCTTGGATCTACGCAGCGATGACTTGAACCTAGCATTGATCACCGCACTCATATCGGGGCATTGGAGAATAATCCCGAAGACTTCTTCTCCTGTATATACATATCTATAGATTCAAACAAGAAGAATCACCCAATCACCGAATGAAGAATAAAACCATTATAAATGAATCCATAATTAATGGGTTGCCTGCATATGAACGGTGTCGACCAAAAAGCAGTCTTGAACACCACGTGATCTGCAAAATCACGTGACTCAATAATTACCTGCAGTATCATAATAACCCCTCGACGCCGAGCCGCGCACATCACGTGCCCTCAACAGAACACCGTGCAGGCGCCAGTCGCACACTCAGAAAATTTTTCTCTTCTCAATCATCTAATACTTCTTAATACTTACATAGACAAAATGGCTAGAACTGGTATGTATGGCCAGAAAGGTCACTAGAACGCTGATGAACTATCCAATCCATTATCCAATCAATCCACTATTCCAATTATCCAATTATACAAACCCCTCTTGTTCCTATAAGTTGTCATATGAGTCCACGCAATATCCCGACTAGTATAATGAGAAGCTTTAGACTATCTCATCTGGTTCAGACTTTTATCTTTGTTTCTTAATATATTTATTATATCATGATTCTAGACTGTCCATGATCTAAACCTTCAGACTGTTGCATTGAAGCCAGACTAGTGGCAGTGGCATAACCGTGGCATGGATATATAATCCCAAGCAATCAATCCATGGAATATTTTCATTCATCACTAAAACACTACTAACATTAGGTATTGCTGTTGGTTTGAACAAGGGTCGCAAAACCACCCCATCTCAAGTTGCCCCAAGACTTTCCCGTACTAAGGGAGCTTTGGGTAAGAGAACCGCATTCGTCAGAAGCATCGTGTCTGAGGTTTCCGGCTTGGCTCCATACGAGAGAAGATTGATTGAATTGATCAGAAACACCGCTGAAAAGAGAGCTAAGAAGTTGGCCAAGAAGAGATTGGGTACTCACAAGAGAGCTTTGAAGAAGCTCGAGGAGATGAACAAGATTATTATTGAGTCCAAGAGACACTAAGCCAGTCCATAGTAATATACTCATTCGGTACCTATTGTAGCATCTATTTAATCTTGAAGTGTCTAGATCTGGATTCTGAGGTATTCCACTACACTCACTCCATCTTATACTACAGTCTACTACATTCTACTACTGTGTATAGTCTGTCTATAGTCTGTCTATAGTCTACTCTCTTGTCTGTTATTCTATATTGGATTGGATGGATTCTTTTGGAATGATTTCCCATAATCGTTTAATCCGTTTTCTAATCCGCTTGAGGAGGGTCATATAAATAGTCACAGAACTGAGACATTTCACCAGGACCAATGGATTTCACAAGGTCAATATTTCTAGACTACCATTTCAGATCACCTCTATCAAATCACTTCTTCAGATCAACTCTATATAATTAGATGAGTCCTGATCGTTAGATAGTTATGTACTGAGACACTATATTCTCCTGCATGTAAATGTCCATAGTAATCAAGTAAGTCCATGGTGATGAAGTAAGTCCATAGTAAATGATAATATATCCATTTGATCTGTTTGATTTATTCGATTCCGTTAAAACATTTAAATAAGATTATCAATTTTTGTTTTTGTTTCAGTAAAGGGTATTGGATATAATAGTAGATTACGATTTTGATGATGTGTGCAGAGTAAGTATACTTAATTTTGATGTTATATATGCAGGACGCTGCTAAAATCTTAGACGTTATATGCAGTGCATCACTACTAAAATCTTAGACGTTATATGCAGTACACTACCACTAAATCTTAGACGTTATAAGCAATACGATCTCGAGATCAAGTGTATTTTTCTAAACTTATTCTATATAAAATTTCTTCTTATTAGTGTTCATATAAATCTTACTAGGTATCGTAACTATGGGACATGGTGTGTAGAAGTGTGTAGGAGTGTGTAGGAGTGTATAACATAGTAATAGATGAACCCGTACACCGCTAATATAATGGCAAAGGTCGAGTTGGCGGGAGGTACGGATGTTATGTTGAAGTTTCAATTTCTAGTGAAAGGTCCTATATTTTCCAGAAGCAATAAATGATAAAAAAAATTGAAAATTCTAAAAAAATTGAAAATTCACATAAATCTATTGTATAAATGTTACATTTCAGTCCATGTTGATCCTGCATATAAATATACATGAACTACAATTGCCTTGTGTATCCACAGGAATAACAGAGGCCATAAGAGAGGAATCCAAGAATATCCTTCTATGTGATTTTCGAAATAATTCAAGTGTTTTGGTATTGTTTTTTGAGTGTCTTCTACTCTATACTCCTGTATCCTGTATCCTGTATCTTGTATCTTGTATCACAGTATACCCATTATACTATATACCTTAATATATTATAATGAAGCAGAGAGCATTATATGATGAACAGGGAGTTTTAGAGTTAATATAAAAAGTGACTATATCTCTGTTTATAAAATCAACTTCTATCTGCCAATCATCATGGTCTACAGTATACAGTCATACCACTCTGTTCTGTAACTGTAGTGCCCTACATATGACCCATCAAGTTCCTGCGCAAGATCCAACCAGTGTTCGTAGAGCTTTTAGTGGGCCATTTTTGGTAAGCTGAACTGACGATACGGGATGAACCGAACGTCAAGTGAACCAAACTTAAAGTGAACCAAACTTAAAGTGAACCGAACGTAAAGTTAAAGTGCCAGAATTTACGCTCATCAGACACCACAAAAGATGGCAGTTCATCTAGACAGCTGAACGGTTGCCATGGAAGTCGGAATCCGCTAAGAAGTGTGTCACTCACCGGCCGAAACAAAAGTCTGGCCGAATAAAATAGGATTGAAAATGAATGGCTTTAAGCGTGATACTTATACTTGACCTCTTTTCCCATGAATAGAGAGTATGCAGCCGTGGAGGTGGTGTAGAAGCTTGGTTGTGAAATCAAGTGGAACCGCCTCTAGTTCAGATCTTGGTGGTAGTGGTAAATATTCAAATGGAGCTCAGGAATCCATAAACAATGTAGTAGGATACCAAAAAGGGATTATATCAACCAGAACTCTGTGGAGGGCAAGAAGTGCATCATTGAAGAGAGTGGCAGCAAATCAGCAGGAAGATAAGAATAGAATGTTCAAGCACAACAAGGTAAAAGTTCCCAGGGTTCCAAAGAAGTACAGAGATGATGAAAGTTCCCAGGGTTCCAAAGAAGTACAGAGATGATGACCACAAGCAAAAAAAAAAGAAGGTAGATAAATCTGTCGAGTCCAATGTGCATTTGCACGTGAAGAGCTTCTCAAAGCCTGACCAATAGCTGGGAATGAGGTCTAAGAAAGGTAAGCGAAGAAAGTCTTTTGGCACGTGGTTTTTTAGACTTTCATGCCCATACTACTGAATAATAGTATCTTATGTGTATCAACAGGTGAACTGGAGAAGTATCTGTATGTAGTAATCTCAATTGGCCTTCACCTCTCCACTTATTTCAATGGGACAATTGTCATTGGACGGAATATGATCTGCTTATACCTTTTCTTCTCTCCTTTTTCTTCTCTCCTTTTTCTTCTCTCCTTTTTCTTCTCTCCTTTTTCTTCTCCCTCTTTTTCCCCTTCACACTCCTCTTTGTTTGTATGTGGTTTGTATGTGTGGTTTGTCCATGTGATTGGTGTTGTCCGCGTGGTTTATCTGTGAGGTTTTTATTGTCTCGCACTGGAACCAAATACAGTACAATATATCATTAATCACGATGAAAAATCAGAAACACACTTGAAACAAGTCAAATTTTGGGATATATCTAAAAATACCGAATTCAATCCACCTAAATTATTTCTTATTTTAATTTACTTGGTCAAGTCCAGTCTATTAACAGTACTCTATATACAGTAATATATAGTTTAGTCAATTAACAGTACTCTATATACAGTAATATATAGTTTAGTCAATTAACAGTACTCTATATATGCAGTACAATATATAATCCACCATCACTATACATCCAAACCTTCATAAATAATCTTTAGACCATCCATTAGTATAATCGAGTGAGGCTTGTAAATTTGGATTTCAGAATTCCCCATTTATGAGTGTGGTGTAGTGTTCATCCTCACCATAAACCTGCATACAGACCCTCTTTTCACCGAGCGCAGCTTTCTTCCTCCTTAACCACCATGTTCCTCCTCTCCTCCATATCACGTGCGCTTGTCCGCCCTGTCCTTCCCGTCCTGCCTCTAAAGGTGGCCGTTCCTATGCTGGCATTCTCTCCCTCGCTCCTTTTGGCCCCTGTCCGCCACTTCAAGGTTAGAACCTCCGTCAAGAAGTTCTGCCCTGATTGTTACATGGTACGGAGAAAAGGCCGTGTCTACGTCTACTGCAAGTCCAACGGCAAGCACAAGCAGAGACAGGGATAAATACGAGATCAAGAGTCATGTGATGGTATTATGTGGTATTATGTGATGGTATTATGTGATGTGATGACTAGGAGAGAGAAGAGAATACGATATTTATATGATATTGGTACATGATATGAATTACATGATATTGGTACATGATATGATTTATATGATGTGTGATATGATTTATATGATGTGTGATATGATGGTTGAGGACGGAGGCTAGATGGAGAGAAGGTACTTTGTGTGTATATAGAATTTTGCTGAATGTGTCGTGGGAACTGGTGCATAGAACCATCCCACATGACCATGTTCCCACTACCAATACATGTTAATTATACATACGAAACTGGACTTCAAGGTAAGGTTCAGCCTGTAGACTCTACACTACACTACACTACACTACACTACACTACACTACACTACACTACACTACACTACACTACACTACACTACACTACACTACACTACACTACACTACACTACACTACACTACACTACACTACACTACACTACACTACACTACACTACACTACACTACACTACACTACACTACACTACACTACACTACACTACACTACACTACACTACACTACACTACACTACACTACACTACACTACACTACACTACACTACACTACACTACACTACACTACACTACACTACACTACACTACACTACACTACACTACACTACACTACACTACACTACACTACACTACACTACACTACACTACACTACACTACACTACACTACACTACACTACACTACACTACACTACACTACACTACACTACACTACACTACACTACACTACACTACACTACACTACACTACACTACACTACACTACACTACACTACACTACACTACACTACACTACACTACACTACACTACACTACACTACACTACACTACACTACACTACACTACACTACTCTATGTACAGAGGTCAGAATAGACAAACTCTTGCACCTTACATCAAAGGTATTAATCCGGGCTCATAACCTACTCTACTGCTACACTAAGTGTACTACACCAAGTCTACTGACTCTACTGACTCTACTCTATTGTTAATGAAAATATTTAGAACGTCTGTATGCTAGAATTAGCCAATAACTACACCTCATAGTATTGCTAATGATGCTTTGACTCTTTTGCTGGACCTTCCTTGGGTATGAATATTGAAGCTACTACTGGTCGTTTGAACCAAATAGTGCTTTAATTCAAGGATTGGTGTTTGTTATGGTCAATGAATAATGTGATGTTGATCATCCTTTCTATTGGGCCTTCCATATTGACACACCACGATATATGTATCCTGAAGGTGGGATATTTCTGAGTGCATTATTTCTTAGTGTATGTTTCTGAGTGTAGTGCTTTGGTCCTTGTACTCTCAGTTCGCTGATATGGAGCAGAGTGCTGGTCAAGTATCCATAATGAAGGCCTTTAATCCATGATGAACCTCTGTGGTTATTCCCTCTCAAAATGGATGTACGAGTAGACTCCAGCATCGGTATTACCTAAGTCACTGGTATGCAAATGGCTGTGTAGATCTATAGGGCCAAGGATACTCGCCAGGTCTGGTCCCAGGAGACTCAGGTAGGTCATATTCTCAGTTCCGGAGTCTATGACATGACCATTTCTTCAGTGTGTTCATTCTGTTGACCACTCTTCCACTAACCACTCTTCCACTATTTCTCTAAATCTTCTTAATCTCGGGCCATTCGTGTTGCAGATGTGGTCAGAAGGAGGGCTTCCTGCCAGAGCTGGTTGACCTTGGAGCTGATTTCCTCGGACCGTTTTTCCCAATTGGGTGCAAATTCCTTATATGAGTTTGCATTGTTGACTCCACCATATGCATTCTTGGCTCCCCCAAGCTTCTTTTTCGGCACCGATATCTCGTTCTTATCCATGCGGCTGAGCATCTCGGCCACCGGGTTCAAGTGCCGCCTCACATTGACGTATTCCCGGTTCAACCGCTCAAATTCGGTCCGTAGCTGGATCGAGCTGAGGTACCCGTTCTGGTTCTGGAACATGTTGTTGATGCTTATTGACAGATCGGAATTCAGCACCAGAGTGGGAGAGCTAGGGGCTCCATTGGCGATACCGGAACCACCCGAATGATTGGAATTGCCTGAAGCATTGGATGCCACATTGGAAGCACCCGACATCCGTTCCTGCGCCCCCATCTGGCTCCATCCTGCATCTCTCACATTGCTGCTGCTGCCGTTATAGTTATGAGCAAACATGAGCTTGTTCATCGACAAGTTGGAGAAGTTGCCGATGGCATTACTGTCCAAATGAGCAGTTAAATCCATCAACGAGTTTTCTCGCTGAAGCCAGAGCCGTTGTTGCGTCCTTGTTTCGGTTTTGTGGCCAGAATTGGCATTCTGGTTGCTGGTGAGGTAACTTTGAAAGTTTTGGGCAGGGTTTTGGGGCTTGGAGCTGGTCTGTCCCGCATGAGGGGTTCGCTGCATGCTCTGGCTGGCTTGTCCGGCCAAAGGACGCTGTGCTGTATGTTGCACCGGGACCATGGAGCTTCTTTGAGAGGGGCCCAGCTTCTTCAAATTCAAAAGGTACTTGGAGTCGTTGCGCTGCAAGTTGCTAAAAATGCTTTGGTCGGGCTGGTAGGAGCCCTGCGTGGCGTTTTCCCGAGTGACTTTGGGGCCTGACTCTGGCCGTGCGGACTCGGCCAGCTTGTACACTATGCCGTCGTGGTCTGCAAGAGACTTGTCCATCTGAGCCTGGGCATCGAACTTGCGAGTCATTCCCGTGGATTGAGAGAGCAAGAACGATCCTCCGTATATGTTTTTGAGCAGTTCCTCGGATTCGTTTCGGCCCAAAATACCATATCCCTCGGTTGCAGTTTCAGTCGCCAGTTTTTGAGTTCCAGCTCCAGTTCCAGTTTCCTGTTCGGTTGCAGCCACCAGCTTTTGGGGGTTCTGGGTTTCTTCAGGAATGGCTGGACTATGAGTATCATCCCCATTCACCTCATTTTGACCAACCCCTTCGCTATCCTGTCCACTTTGACCAGCACCTTCCTCTTTCTGACCAGTTTCCCCGCCTTCTACATTCTCCACACTTTCTTCTCTCGCTAGTCTGTCCCTGTACAATCCCAGTTCCTTCTCGGAGTCTTCACTGAAATCCTCGTACTCATCATAGGCCGTGTCCTCATTCAAGCGTAAAATGGCCTTCCCTCGTTTAGTACTGGACTTGAGCCCCCCCAGCTGCTGTAAACTCAAACCCTTTAACGAACCACTGGAGCGGTTTTGCGCCTTCAACGAAGAAGTCGACTTATTGGATTTGATCAGCTGGTTCAGGTCCGATTTGGCCAAAGCGGTCAGTGCATTCAGCGTGGTTTTATAAAACCCAGTGCTTTCCCTCAGTGCCGTCTTGGTAAGAGGCTGTAGACCATTAAGACCACCCACGGCCCGGTTAATGGAGTTACTCAGAAGCGTGCTTGTGAGTGGATACAAAGAGGTGAGTTTGGTGTGAGACCGGTTGTTCCGCTTGATGGAAGGCCTAGAGCCACGCACAATGGCATCGGTAGATTTGGACCGGTTGAGGTTAGGCTTGGAGTTGGCCGAGGCCCTCGTGGGGACCTTGGCATGCGATTGTGACCGGGAATGGAGTTTCTTGGGGTGTCCTTTTTTGGCCATATTGACTTTGCTGGGTGTCCTTACCAACTTGTCGCCTCCGCTCTCCCTTTCTCCTTCTCCTCCTCTATCACTTGGTTCTCTATCACATTCCCTATCGTTCCTGTCTCCTGCATCCATATCTTTAAGGCCTTCTTTGTTGGCTTCTTTAAGACCTTCTTTAGAATCTTCTTTGAGACCTTCTTTATTCGCTTCTTTAAGACCTTCTTTAGGACCTTCTTTATTGGCCTCTTTGCCGGGTGTAGCCCCCTCTCTTATTTCCTTCCTTCCTTCTCGATTGTCTCGCCTCTCTATACTCTGTTCCCTGGACAGTCTATTCATGGACTCTCTCATGGACTCTCTCATGGACTCTCTCCTGGACTCTCTGGTCTCCCCTGGCTGGTCTGTCCTCTGGTCGTCTTTCCAGGCCATGCCAATAGCGGTTCCTGTATGATATGAAGACTCTGGTGACACTAGCACTTCCCCGTTCCCAAACTGTATATTCAGTACTATTCTTCACTTTGGTGTACTGGCACTTTGGTCTTGTAGTGATTATTGTATGAGTGAGAATGTATCATGCTGTGGGGTGCGTGGCTGGTGGTGTACGGGTGCACGGGTCCAGGCCACACCCCAACGAGTGTCCATTTACCAATAGCTTTGGGTTCTATTCTTTATATTTATTCTTTATGATTATCCTTATGTTAAATATGTGAATTTCCTTTTATCCATTTACTAAGGTCACCTTTGAGTTTAGGAATTACTATTCCATTTTAGGTAGTAAATATTCCATTTTAGGATCCACCATTCCATTTTGAGACTATTATTCCACTTTAAGTAATTACTATTCCACTTTAGGACTGTTCCAAGCCAATCGATTAATCTATAATTTGGCATTCTACTTATTTTCTCTACTTTCCTAGTCTTTCTTCTATTCCTCTTCTTCTAAATCCTTTTATACCTTGGTTGCAGTACCTTCAACTAAAATGGCACTCTTCTTAGGCATACCTCTATGAGAACCTCGAACTGAATACTAGTCTATATCCAGAGCATGAAGCTCTCTGGACTAGCAATCCCCCTTTCTCCCTCCTTAAACATTGGGGACTGTTGATCTCTGGTCACTGTTTTTTGTTGACCCTCTACTCTGGAACCCGGAATCGTAACTGCTGGCCATCACTGTAGATCTTCCTCAAGGCCGCCTCAAACTCGCCCAAGGCTCTGAGCTCCATGAACTTCTCGTACAATAGAAGAGCCGTCGTGGCATCCTCAATGGAATCGTGGTTGCGTGTTTGGACCGTTTCCTTCAACACACTGTACGCCAAGAACTTCAAGCTGAGTTTCCGCTTGAAGTCCGGCAAGTAGTAGAACTCGATGGTATCCCTGATCTGAGACCTAGGCACCTGGAGATTGATGCAGCGGAAGTCACTCTTGAGCCCGTGGCCCACAAATACACACCCCATGTTCAACAAGAGCCAGAGCCGGCGGTATGCAGTCTGTAGAGTCACGAGTGTTTTCGTGGAGCTCTCGGGGTCCAAGTCACCCTTTTCAATCCCCGAGAACGTCGTCAAGTAGTCGTAGATCGGCTTGCAGTGGAGAATGTAGTCATCAATAAAGGGCACGCAGTGTTTGGGACCCGGGTTGCCCCGGATAGCCGAGATCCGGGCCAAGGAGAGAAGTGTGGGTCTCTGGAGGTTCCTCATTCCAGTATAACTTACTTCGGCAACCTCTGGTCGAAGAGATACGAATTCTGCATCGATGGCCACAAGAGAGCCTACTTCGGGCGCCTCTTGCCGCGTCAAAAGCTCGTATTCCCGCTTGTACCCGTTTCGGGTGCCACAGGCAAAATGGTCCTTGTATAGAATGCTGTCGTCAAGGTGCTTGATTCGGCGGAACGCTTCATGGTGGAAGTACGAGAACTCCTGGTTCTCTGTGTTTTCCACGTTGCTGTATACAATCACCATTGGCTTCTTCCATACAGGCGAGAGATCAAACACGTCTTCTTGAGACACTGGCATCACGAGGAAATCGTTGAACAACATCCATTGGTATACTCCCGAAGCAGGCGATTTCACCCGGACATATGTCACCAAATTGTGTTGGCCTTTCGCTGAACGAGGCCCATGGCTCACTTCACACACATAACCTTGGAGCTCGAATTTCCCTGCCCTTTGGTTGAACTGCGTGATCACCGGCTTGAACACAACTTTCTTGGACTGGGAGCTGACAAGAGCGTAGAACTCCGGGAGAAGCCACTTCTTATAGCTTCGAATCATCTCAAACTCTGCCTCCGCAAAAGGACAGTTAATCAGGAGAATGGGGCCGATCTTCGTGAGACTTTGCTTGACCTCGAGTTCCATGGGAGTGGCTTGGGACGCCGGTATCACTTTTTGTTGGTTCAACGAATGCTCCAAATACGTAAGAATCGTATGGTTCTTTTTCGCTAGTTGCGTATAATATTGGCCTGTTCTGGAGGAAGGCATTTTGGAGCCCACACTCTGCGGAGGAGAAACCAAATCCACGGTGGCCTGGCTGCTGAGCCGCTTTTCCGTCAAGGTGCCGGTCTGCCGGTTATAGATTTCAAGCTCGTAGTGGGTGGCCGTTATGTCCTTCACATTGACCCCAAACTGGCTAATATAGTCATTGACCATCGACTCCACAAGGAACTTGTTGAACGTCAAGATCAATTTTTGGAGGTCCACAGCATCGAGAGACTTGCCGTCATCTTTATTAACAAGCCCGTGGGCGTTTGCAAGCGGGCTCTGGCTCAAAATAAGCGAGAAATTGCAGATATTGACGTTTCTTTCGCCGGCATTGTGCATCATATCAAAGAGATAGGCTAATTCATTTAGAATCGAAGACCCTTGCGGATTCTGCCGCGTATGAATGGTTGCGTTGTCGCTCGGAAGATACTCACTCAATAGACTCTCGGTGACCGTATTGTAGAAGATGGGAATGAACCGGTAAAGCTGTAGAAGCGAGTTGGCATAGGAGTTATCCAGATGGTTCTCTAGGCCTGCATAGAGCCCGTTCAGGTGGTTGTAGTAGTCGAAATCAAAGTCGTCCACGCCAAATTTCGAGTAGTGAATTTCTAGTTTGGTGTAGCATGTAGGAGGCTTGAGCCCGTTGATGGATTTGCTTTGAAACACCAGTTCCTGGTGGGTGTCGGGGATTTTGTCGGCGAAATTGTCGTTATAGTCATTAGGGTCGTTAAAGGTGGACGCGTGGGGCATTAGAGGAGAGTCCATGCTGGCATTAGACGGAACGGGAGAGGAGGTGGTGCTTCTCTCGCTTAAAAACTTGGGTATTAGGGTTTTAGCCGTGGACGTCTTGTTGCGGCCCTTCTTCTGGTGAGTATTGACTCTCAAGCTCTCAAAGTCTTCAACCACATAACGGTTGCCGTACCGCTTCTTATCATATAAAAAAATCTGCTTTAGGCCTGTCTTCTTGTCATTTCCCTTTTTAGGCGGGAATTCGGGGGCCTGAACCAGACGCACCCTGGCCGTTTCCTTCACAAACACCATATCGCTGGGAAAGTTGGAGCTCAAGTACTCTTTATAGTAGGGCATTCCAACGGCATTAAGCGGCATTTGGGGGTCCAAACCCCGGACTCCTGTAGATACAGAAGACTCGGAGATGTCCGGCCTCTCCAATGTAGCAGGGAAGTTCAGGAAGTTGTTGCTGGCCGTGTGCTTGTTCATGGACCAGAGATGTATGTTTTTGTAACCATCGCTGAAGCACAAAAACTCGCCGTTTTCGCTCATGTCCAAGTTGGAAAGGTAGGTACTAGTAGGAGCAGCCATGGAGCCCATGGGCATGGACGGCGACAAGTCCGCCTGGTAAAGGTGGCTCTCCAGCTGGTCAAACATATCCACAAACTGGATGTGGCCAGTGGTCGAAGCCACCACAATGATGTTCGGTAGTTTCGGGTGGAACTTGACAAAACTGGCCCCGGCAGAAAATGGAACTGGTGACAAGGCCCGCATCATGCGCAAGTCGTAGATATTAACAAGAGGATCCACCATATACTCCAAGGAGCTGGCCATGGAGTTCAACGAGTGGTTAGTCCGCTTGGTCCGTACAGAGTAGCCACACGTGGCTACGTAGTTGCCCTTGACGTCCAAATCCGAAAGGAGCCCGTTGTGCCCCGAAAACGTCTTAATGGTCAGGTTGGACGCCGGGTCGAAAATCTCCAACATGCCCTTGTATTTTCCCAAAGTCATGATTTTGGACGAGTAGTTGATGAAAGAAAGCTCACCCGCATGGTCAAAAGTCTGCACCACCGACGGCTTGTTCAAGTCCACCTTAAAAAGCGAATGTGCTCCTCCCACAATTAAGTCGTTGGACGTGGCGTATGGTGAAGTCATACACGTGAAGTTGCGGGCCCGGGGCTCAGCCTTGAGCAGTTGGTCATTCAAAGATAAATTGAGTAAGCCTCGACGACAATTGAAGTTGATGGAGGAGTTCAGAAGCGAAAATATGCCGCGGTGGTGGTTCAAGATCTGGATCACGGGACTGCCCATAGCCAGGGTCCGGAACTTGGTATAACGGTATAAAGGCATGTGGTTTGGGGCCGGAGCAAGAACCAGTGGGTCCTGTGGAGTGAAGGAGGTGGTCATACCATCGGAGTCTCCACACCACACAAGATTGGAGCTGGTATCAAATTGGAGAGCTGTGATCTGCGGCACCTCCCTGGCTTTGCGAGAGGGCACTGACCTGGCCGTAGCCGGGATCCGAGAGACCTGTAGTTAGTAAAGTTCAATGAGTCTTCCAACGAGTCATCAGTCCTTAAACCATCAGTCATCAGTCATTAAACCATCAGTCATCAGTCATTAAACCATCAGTCATCAGTCATTAAACCATCAGTTATTCAGTAGAATTAATCAACCAACACCAATTACCAATCAATGAAGCCGATATCAAGTCAATGACTAATCAAACAATAATGATCAATCACACTTGATTGGTTGATTCATCCTGAGCTTTGTGCACAGGATACCACTTTGTCCCAAGATGATAATGATTGTACATGGTACAGACCCGAATCCAGCAAAAGTAGACATGTCTTCAAGCAGCTGTAAATTGGATAAAAGACTGCAAGGGACTTTCTAACTGAGACTATGACTGTCTGACGTGACATCACCATCACATCCATAATTGAACATAGAGTAGTACATGAAGGACTATGAGGGACATTAGGGACATTCGGGACATTGACTGATGATTTGACTGATATTTTGACTGATGATTTGAGGGAAATTAAGTGACTATGAGTGACTATGAGCGACTATGAGTGACTATGAGTGACTCTTGACGGCTAACGAGTGACATACCTCTTCCCATCGATCCATTGTTGTTTGGGAATAGAGTAGTAGGAGCGCGAGGTGAGCACGAGGTGAGCACGAGGTGAGCACGAGGTGCGAGTGCGACGTGAGACCGCGACAGCGCGCGGAGAAGCAAATCCCACTCCCTCCAACTCCCAACACTTACTCCTTCAATTCACCTACTCCTTCAATTCACCAACTCCTCCAATTCAATCACCTACTCCAAACTCCACCATCCAATGAAGCACTCTTTTCAACTGCTCTCCTAGATGCAGTCCAGGTACATGTTTCAGAATTGTCAATTATATTGAGTATGTTTCAGGATTGAGCAGGATTTATGGTATGGTACTATGGTGGCGTTGGTTGTCATTTTAGGGGTGGATGAAATACTCATTTTTGGGATACTCATTTTTGGGAGGGGCTTAAGAAAGTGCGGCATGAAACGATACTGACTTCTCAGTGACAGAGACAAACCACCACGTGCGACTACACCCCATAACTAGTCCACTCACTACCAACTACACTATCCATGACTACAACACTACCAACTACACTATCCATGACTGACCATGAGTGTGACTGACACCACACTAACTACAGCTACTACAGCTACTAGTACAACTAGTACAACTAGTACAACTAGTACAACTAGTACAACTAGTACAACTAGTACAACTAGTACAACTAGTACAACTAGTATGCTACTACTATACTCCATGACTACTATACTAACTACAACTACTATACTAACAACAACTACTATGACTGACTACAACTACTATGACTGACTACTACTAGGATATACAGGACTAGTGTTAAATTCATAGTAGGTCATGGCAAATCACTCCTACTCATGGTCACAGTCACCATGACTAGTCTAGACAATCTGTCAGTCAATCGGCCATATTCAGCATACCATGGTCAACCAGTCAGATGGTCAACAGTTGTACCAGATCTCTCTAACACAGGAGTACAACTACAACTACAACTACAAAACTATACTAACTACAAGTATTAACTACTACTACTACTATCTTTGACTGACTGACTGACTGACTGACTGACTGACTGACTGACTGACTGACTGACTGACTGACTACAGCTTTATATCCAGTATGGTACAGATGACTTACTGTGGCTACAACTACTATACTAACTATAACCACTAACTATAACCACTAACTACAACCACTAACTTCTAGATTGTACTACTAATACATCTACCAATTGTGACTATGACTGATGACTGACTACTACTGGATACTAGTATTACTTACTATGAAGAACTACAATAGTACTGACCAACTACCATGACTACAACTTTCTATGATTGACTGACTGACTACTACTAATACAGCTACCTCCATGACTGACTGTGACTGACTATGATAGACCATGGGATTAAGATTTCTGGAGACAGTATAAGGATTTGGTATCCCTCTTATTAGTAATATCAACTCCTTATCAATGATTGGTATACTGTACTCTCCTTTACTATGGTAGTGTCCTGGACAGTTCAACGTGGTAACACTCTACCCTTTCCTCTACTATAACCCTGTACAAATTTTCATAGCAGTAGTTAAAATCAAAGTGGTCTAGAAACAGAGTGGTCTAGAAACAGAGTGGTTTAGAAACAGAGTGGTCTGTTACTAATAGTTAGTAGCAGTACTACACTAGTGGTACTAGTGGAAGTAGTAGTAGCAGTAGAAGTAGTAGTGTAGGTCGTATTAGTTCTAGTAGTACTAGTACTTCCAGGAATGGTTAGTAGTAGTAGTAATTAGGAGTAGCAACAGTAGAAACAGTGGCAGTAGCAGTATCAGTATCAGTATCAGTCTTAGTAATAGTCAGTAATTATTGTATTAGCAATAATAGTCAATGACGATAATGAGTAGTATGGTAGTGACAATGGGGTATAATGTAAAAGCATTTACTCCAGTCTGTAGCCTGTATTTGTATAGAATAGTCTGGCAATACTGACTAATGATCTGCTGCTTCTAATAGAAGTAAACACCAATATTCTATACAGTATGGTGTGGCATGGACTTTAGTCAGTCAGTAGATAATGAACTTTAGTCAGAAATCAATAGATAGTGGTAGTAGTGAAAGTATCACTTTGAGAAATCAGGGGAGGCAGCCGTTAGTAGCAAATTTGGTGGTTGCTAAAATATGGGGGGGGGGGATCAGTGCTATTTATATGCGAATCTGGTCGTGCACTGCCCACAACGTGCCCAATGAGGAAGAAAAGGATATATTTATTCCAACATAGACCACAAACACGTCATGAATATTCTTGTCATTCCCCATTCTTGTCATTCCCCATTCTTGTCATTCCCCATTCTTTTCTTATATTTTTGTATTTCTTTTCTTTTCGTTTCACTAATGTGGGGTTTGCTGTGCTTTCCTGCAGGTACTGCCTGGTCCTGCACGTGCTTATCACTCTTATCGGTTGCTGACCTTAGCATGTATGACGCTATTTCGCACCTGACACTAATGCACTTCCTCTGGACTACTGACTCATCCTCCTTACCACCTGAACCAGATTTAAAAAAATCTGACCCCAACCTGAAATAGAGTTGAAACCAACGTGAAACAGATCTGAAACAAATTTGAAACAAATTTGAAACAGATTTGAAACAGATTTGAAACAGTTTGATAACGACTCCATACTCCATCTGAAACAACCAGTCTGGATCTGTCTTTACAACCAAATCTGTAACCGCCCAACAAAAAAATCAACAAGCAACAAGCAACAAGCAACAAGCAACAAGCAACAAGCAACAACCAAAAACAAGCAACAACCAAAAACAACCAAAAACACAACTAAACAAGCAAAAGCAAGCAAAAACATCGGAGATATAACCCCGAGCCAGGCCCAATTTTCGAATCCTGTATACCCGAGATCCGAATACCCGAGGCCCGATACCAAGATCTAATACCAAATATTCCTTTTTGGTTCACGTGGCTCGGCCTAGCGCTGCACAAAGCTCATTCCCACGCGCCTAAATTGCCACACGTTTCTGGCTTATTTCTGGCTTTGTTTACCTCCGCGCGAATCTGTCTTTAGCAGCCACTTTCTTGCTCCACCTACTCCACTTCCTCCCTTCCACCAACCCAAAACTCCCAATTAACAATCCACATCTTTCTATTGGTCACTGAATTCATCCCTGAATCCATTCAATTTCTGAATCCACTCATTTACTGAATCCACTCAATTGATCTCCCAGAAATCTCCTGCTTGATGTTTAGATTCAGACTCCCTTGGTTCTCGGAAAAGGCCCCTGTCCAGGGCGAGATCCCCAAATCCTTCACCGTGACCTCGGATAAAAACCAATTGGTTCGCTTCTCTATGGACGACACCATATCTGACTTTGTGGATATTGGCTTTAAAAAATTGACCTACGCCGAGGTGGCGTCCATGTCCAGAAATAAAAAACAGTCGTCCGCAGTGCCTCGCGTTGTGTGCAAAGAAAAGAAGCCTGCTCAACAAGCGGACTTAGCCGAAGACGACTTGTACACGGATTTGATACTGGAAGAGATCCTGGAGAAGATTAAGATCAACAACCACTTCTCGAAGAAAGTGTACAAGAGCTCTGACCGCAGAAAAAAGTAGCTAGACATCTGTGCCGATCAGTCTAGTACAGTGATCACAGTGAATCAGTGAGTCAATGAGTCAATGAATACATTACTGGTGCTACTGGTGCTACTGGTATACTGATACTGCTGGTATACTGATACTGCTGGTATACTGGTGAATCAGTGAATACTGGTAGTGATGATTGATAGTGATGACCATGGATACATTGGAATTACTTGAGCTGATGCTGGTATGTGGCTTGCTAGCTACTGTCTATTTATTGGCCGGATAAAATTGTTGGAGTTGCCTTATCGAGTCTGGAACTCACTGGCCTTTGCTTAATTGAACATTCTGACTTTCATGTAGACCGCGTCTTGCATCTGATTTGTATTCCGCGTTGTGCACTATCTGCCCTCTTTAGGCTTATCTTTTGTGCGCGGTAAACACGATAAGCCGAGCGGTCACGTGCTTACTCGTCCCAAACTGGGAAAAAAGAACTCCGATACCGGGAGTCGAACCCGGGTTTGCTTGGTGAAAGCGAACCGTGATAGCCGTTACACTATATCGGAATATCTATCAATTAAAAATTAGTAGAACACCAACAGGCAGAATTCATAAGTTCCAGTTCAGTAGAATACTCTCGTTTCAAGGAGTTTCTAAACAGGTCAATATAAGATGGTAGCGTTACCTAGAGTTTTTCTATTCATTAATTCCTTGAGTATGGGCTTCGTAGTTTGGAGCCGAGGTCCGACGTTATTATTTGCAACCACTTCCAGTAATATCAAGGAATCATCAGGGATAGTGGGTCGTGTGTATACCGATTCAAGGTGCCTAAGACTTCTATGAGCTTAAGAACTCTCGGACTTTCTGTAGACAAAGTATACAAAGTAGACAAAGTAAATATACTGGAAAAAACTGGACACTCTTACCTTCATCCCCTTCTTCTTGTCCCCCTTATATTTCAGTCATTCTTTCTTTCATTTCTTCCCCTCTTTCCTCCCTCTGTTATCCAATCTCCTCAAAACTTATTTATACCGATGAACCACTGGAAACAAACACTGGAAAGAAACACTAGTGTAGAAGTTATTCCAGGCTCTTCAATCATGTCTAGGCAATCCGGCATACAAGACAACCGAATTATGAAACACATAGAACCGGGAAAGCAACTGCTGACAATATTCAAGACATAGTGAAGGATATTCAGCTCACAGATATTGATATAGTAGTATTGAACAGTCTTTGACAGTTTTTGACAGTTTTTTGACAGTTTTTTGACAGTTTTTAACAGTTTTGTTAGTATTTGGTAGTTGTCATTGTAAATTCGCCGGTTCCACGACCTGTACAATATGCTTTTGCTTGTAGAAATCAGCAGTTCTGTGCTCTTCTATGAGCAGTTCTGTGATTGAGTTTTCCGGGGAGGGACTGTACCACGGAGCCCAGAAGTGGTATATGCGGGAGATTAGATTCTCACATACAGTATTGCTGCATGCCTGACATGTAATTCCGAATTTTGTAGTTCTCCTTCCGAATTTCCACAGTCATTCATAGGATTGCAGGACTCAAAGCTAAGATTTTAGATCTGAATCCAGAATCATCATTCCCAATCCCAATTTTTGTCTCTTCTCAGTCATGTGACTGCACGCCAGAGCGTACTGGGGCCAAGCTCACGTGGAATAGATAATCCACACTTTAACATAAAGCCACCACTTTAAATGCACGAGCGGTTAATCTTCATTTGACTTTGCATTCTGCACAATTGATGTGTAATCAATGGATGCTTGATTTAGTGCTTTTCATGCACATTGAGATTTTCCAGTGGTTTTTGACGCACAATTAACGGTTCTGGCGCGCGATGGAGCTTTTTACTGGTGCTTCAACGCACGCTTGAGACTTTTCCGTCGCACGTTTGAGTGCGAAACTCCCGTTTGGGACTTCAAAGGACCCTCTCTGAAGCAACACGGCCAAGTCTGTCTTCTCTCCATGCGAGGAGTCAAGACAAAATTCGGCATTTTGCCTGTTTGGGTTTTCAAAGTATTTCTCTGAAACACCCCAACGGCCCCTGTAGTGCGGTCCTGGAGTGGGGTGTCAACCTCCCAAAGGTATAAAGAGCACGTAGTTCCGCCACTTTCAATCATCATCATCATTCGATCAAGACTTCCTTCGATCTCCACTTCTCTATATCCTCAGTTCTCTACTATGAAATTCTCTGCTGCTTTCCTTGCTTTGACTGCTCTTGCCTCGGCTGCTCCTGCCCCAACTGGCCCTGACCCTACTGCTTCCGATGTTGTTCCCAAGGAAGCCATCTTGGGCCTGGTCCAATTGAGCGACGAAGTCATTGCCTGGTACTCCAACGAAACCACGCAGTTTGTCTTCTTGAACAACACCATTTTGCAACAGGCCAAGGCCGAGGCTGCTTTGGGCAAGAGAGAGGCCTGGGGTTGGGTGCAAATTTGGCCCGGCCAACCATTCTGGAAGAGAGACGAAGAAGCAGAGTCTTCTTTGGAAAAGAGAGAGGCTTGGGGCTGGGTCCAGATCTGGCCAGGCCAACCTTTCTGGAAGAGAGACACCGAGGCTGCTGATGCTTCTTTGGAGAAGAGAGAAGCTTGGGGTTGGGTGCAAATCTGGCCAGGTCAACCTTTCTGGTAATCTTTCCGGTATTCTCAAAAATAACCTTGAACCACCAACAAATACTTAAGGTATTAACTTTCGAGATATGGCCATATTAGGTCGCCATCAATTAGACTTTTCAATCTCAATAAACATCGTTTTTCGCTTTCGGTAGTATTAATTCCATCTGAGTCAGATCTTCTTAGGCACTCCTAGGTACAGAAAAGAGATCATTTTAGCTATAGCAATAGAATATAAGTTCATTAGTATTATTAGTAGTCAGGAAGCATAGACACTAAGCAATGGTGGTAATATTATTAGTAGTAGCCAGTAATCAATGGTAGTAGTCAGTAAGCAGCAGCAAGCAGGGCGTAAAGAAGGAGTAGCACCGGCTGGTTTAGGTATCAACAGTGTCAGTAACCATACACTCAGCGCTTGAATCGAAGTCACCCTCTTTGCTCATCATTGGGGAATAAAAATTAGTGTTTGAAATAAGGGGGAATGCGCTGCTTTATATATTTCGCAGCACGCCAAGCCTGCATGGCTGGAGGCTGCAAAAAAACAGGGCGGGGTGAGAAAGGCGAAATTATAAATATATGAGGCCCACCCGCCCCCGAAACTTGCTGTTTCTTCAGTGATATAAAGCTCAACGACTAGAGATTGATTACTATATTATCCTCAAGTGCCATCCTTCTTTATGAATCAAATCTTAGGGATATTGTCTAAACTCAAAAGTGATTAGACGTGAATATAATCAAAATCATCAAAATCATCAAAATGGGAAGTTAAATACTATATGAGAAGGTTTTTCAATACTCAATACAACAACTCAAGATTCTTCAAAGAATACATTAAGGTATTGATCGATAGTTCATAGTCCAAATCTAACCTTTAGGGAAGGTCCAGTATAAGAGTGTCAGCAATAGTATTGACTCGAACCTGGTATAATTGGTGATGACTAGTACAAAGCAGGAGAGCGAAGCCCTAGTGCTCCGAGAAATGCTATAAGATTTGCCTTCCAAAGATCCCAATGGCTAGAGATCAAAACGTGTTAGTAAGAGAGGGGGATAGTGGCGGCTGCGGGTCATTACACTGCGCATCTTTATATACCTGTGAGGTGCATCCTGCATACACCGATAACATTGGCCTAAATGAATAGTCCTTGATACTACTCATTTGTCCATCCTAGTCTGAAATACTATTGAATTATCGTCACGTTGCGCTATGTGTCTCTGATTGGGAAATTCTTCTGTTTCTGAGGGCATAAAGACTTGCTGTGGGGTACGGATGTGCGGTGCGAAAAGCGACTCATCGCTCTGATATGAGCATACTATTTAGCACCATGGAAAAGAACCTCTTTGTGGCAGAAGAAGACGAAATGTCTGATGTGCCTAGCGGCATCCAGAGCGGCGTTGAATACAGTGGCGACAGTCCGGCCAGCGATGTCACCAAGCTCGACACCATGGACTCTCTCCCAAAGCAAGAGACAGTGGCGGGGGCAGACGGATTAGGGCCAGGGGCAGAAGCAATAGAGACGCTGGGAGAGTCAAAGGGACCAAGAGGACTAGAGGAGGACCCCATAATCAAAAGCATTCCGTTGATCCATGGAAGTGTGCCCAACCGGGTAACACAGCTGCTCCACCTTCTCCAATTTACCGGAAGAAACAAAATGCAGAACTTTTCCAATAGCATGTTGCGTACAGTGATGAAACCCGAAAGTAGGGTGGTGGAGCTAAAAACGCCTATGGATACAGGACGGTTTTATGATGATAACCGCACGGAGGAGTTGGGCATGCGCGTGGAAAATGTGCTGCTTCAGGGCGTGATGACGGAGCAAGCGGGCGGCTTGTATGCCGGCAAGGTCATTATCGACAGTCAAGGCGTGGAGAAGATCATCTTGACACCCCTTGACAGTTCAGCCCAGCTACGTGCTCTGTTCAAGTATATTGATGATTTGGACAGTGCCCGCGTAGCCCAGATGAGGCAGGACCATGTGCAGACCGACCCGCTGAAACTGACGGCGGTGCACGTGCTCCAAACTGCCTCCAAGGCCAGCCTGCAGATCAACTCCGAAGGACCGGCCGTGGGGGGCACAGGTCTGTGTCTTCGACACATTAAGAAGTTCAACGAGGAGTCGTGGCAGGCGTTGAGTTGGAGAAGTGCTGGAGACTCGGCTACATCTTCGCTCGTTACTTCTATGCAGAGCCCTTCATCGGATCTTGTGCCCGCCACAGCAAACCTTAGCGAGTTTATCAGTTGAGCTTGTTTGGTTATTTGGTGGTTTTTTGGGTCATGACGTATTGCAGGTGCGGTCAGAAAATGTCCTAGGTGTACTATCTCAAAGTCTGGTGTCCTGGATGTTGGTATTGGTCCAATGTTGAACACCTGACCAGAATGGTACTGATTAGTGGTACAGACTACAGTACAGACTACAGGGTACTGCCTCACTTGAACGACTTAATACTGGGTGCAGATTGGTAACCATCGACTATTAACTATTGGGTTCGATTCAATAGTACTGACCCTGATTACTGGGTACTTACTAGTGGATACTAACGACCGGTACAGGCAAGTGAGTGATGTCTCATTTGAATGACCTTCTACAGACTACTGATTAGTGGTACTAATACTATGGCTGGCTGAAAACTCTGGTCTCAGTGCTTTTGGTACTGACTCATGGACAGATATGCATGTTACAAGAAGGCTGGTCTCTAATGATGGAAAAATACATGGTCCTCATTTTATCATCATGAGGCTACTGGGTGAACAGGGCTCAAAACCGGGATCTTAAGGTCCAGGTATCGTGAGCCTACCATCCACTATCATATCTCATATGTACTATGATAGTGAGTTCTAGTGATTACTATATCCAGGATTGAAGCGATCCGCTGCTTAAAACCGAGGCTTTCATGTACCCATGAAGGTAGTAGCAGTTACTTGAAGGTTTTGTAGATGGAAAAATAGCTGGATAACGTCCTGCAGATAACGCACACCGGTATATCAGGACATCCCCAAAAAATAACACCGACTCCTTTAATTAACCTATGATACGAACATTCAAATATTTCCATAGATCAATAAATAAAGTAGAGGATCGTGAAAGGAAAGTACCTTCTCCATGTCTATATGCAGGCCAGGCATAATGCGAAGAGCGCAGCGCATCTCATCTCAATCACATTTTCATACCCCACCCAAATCATGGACGACGACCTTCTCCTCAACTTTGCTCCGCCCGACCCCAACTTTAAGCCCAAGGCCACCGGCCCCAAGGTCCCTTGGCGGGAGCGGCGCATCGAGAAGCTCAAGACCAATGGCCAGGGCGTGAACTTCTCGCACATAGATAAGGCCAAAGATCGACTCGGCTCGAGACCCCAGGGGGTTGAAAGAAGCCAGAAAGGAGCAGAAAAAAGCAGCCGGAATTTGGATGAGCTTAAGAATAAAGCCCAGAAAATGTTGGACCAGGTCAACGGGTCAAGGAAAAACAAAGCAGACAAAGACAAAGGGGACAAAGTAGACCGAAAAGGAGACAAATCAGACAAAGACAAGACTGCCAAAACTAACAGGACTGCTGAAGCCTTTGAAAAACCCACTTCCTCTGGAGGTAGGTTTCCAGAGTCTGGCGGCGATAAAGGCGGAACCAACAGTTCATATGTGTCGTCGCTCTTTACCCACCGTACACAAGGGTCTCTAGCCCAAACGGAAGCGGCCCAAAGCGTATCGCATAAGCCGTCTAATGCCCCTCTCAATGATAACAGCACGTTTAGCGATATGGGCTTGGACACAAAGTTGGCCCAGCACTTGACCACCATGGGTTACACGGCGCCCACCAAAGTGCAACGTCACGTGGCCCCCCACATGTTGTCGCCAACCCCCAATTCTGGCGCCAATTCAAGTCCAAATGACTCTGACCTCTTTGTCAAGGCCCAGACCGGGTCCGGCAAAACACTTGCCTTTTGCCTTCCGATTCTAAGCAGGCTTATGGGCCAAAAACTCGACCGGACCAGTGGCCTTTTCGCCATCATTCTTACCCCCACCCGAGAATTGGCCTCCCAGATCCACTCCGTATTGGAGCAGCTTCTACGTTGCCACCACCAGTTGGTGGCGGGAATTGTTGTTGGAGGTGAAAAGAAGAAACTGGAAAAAGCCCGGATCCGGAAAGGTGTCAATATTTTGGTGGCGACTCCTGGGCGGTTAGCAGATCATTTGGAAAATACCGAATCCTTAGACATTTCGCAGGTTCGCTGGCTTGTTTTGGATGAAGCAGACCGGTTGGTGGATTTGGGGTTCCAGGAAACCATCACCAAAATCACGGACCAATTGGCGCAGCGCGCGGCCATTTCCCGTACGGCTGCAAAATACCCCCTGTTGCCAGGAAAACGTATCAACATCCTCTGTTCGGCCACCATGCCGGAAAATGTCCAGCAAATGGGCAGCACCATGTTGGAAAACCCCAAGATGATAGCTATGGATGATCTGGCGGGAGGCACGGGTTCCACCGTCCAATCCTTGGCATGTGCTCCTGATCAATTGGTCCAGAACATCATGGTTGTTCCTCCCAAATTACGACTTGTGACGTTGGCGGCAAACCTTAAAAAAGTGGGCAAGAATCGGGATTCCATTTGTCGAACCATGGTGTTTTTCTCGTGTTCTGATTCTGTCGATTACCATTACGACGTGTTTTCCCGCCAAGGAAAAGTGGTAAATAAAGAGGGAGAAGTTGAGCTGGAGGAGGAGCTGGAGCTGGAGCTGGAGGAGGAAGACGAAGATCTGGAGGAGGAAAAGAAGAGAGGTAAAGGGGAGAAAAAGGGAGTAAAAGGGGAGAAAAAAGAGAAAAAGATCCCAAATACCACTCCTGCATTTAGAGAGGTTCGGGAATCCAATACCAAACCATGTGTTTCCACAGCACCACTTATTGATGAAAACACCGTGGTGTTCCGGATGCACGGGTCTTTGACCCAGCAATTACGGACGTCCACCATCCAGAACTTCGCCAACAACGAAGCCAATCAAGGTAAGCATTTGGTGCTCTTATGTACGGATGTGGCGTCCCGAGGCTTGGATCTTCCCAACATCGCCGAGGTCATCGAGTATGACCCGCCGTTTTCGCTCGACGACCACTTGCACCGGATTGGTCGGTCGGCCAGAGTCGGAAACAAGGGTATGGCTTACTTGTACCTTTTACCCGGACAGGAGGAAGGGTATGTGGATGGAAAGCTTCGGGCCGTGCACCCCAAGACGGAGAATGTACGGGTGTTGGATTACGAGAGGTTGTTAGAGCAAGCATTTGCCCAGGAAGAGCCCGAGAAAAAAAAACGAAAGAGTGATAAAATCGACCCCAACGCCAAACCGGGTAAGTGGGACGTTCATGCCACCACGTGGCACTTGGAGGTGGAACGGTGGCTTTTGGAGGATGCACATGCGTTATCCAAGGCTCTGGATGCGTTTATCTCTCATATCCGGGCCTACGCCACACATTTGACGGCGGAAAAAATGTACTTCAACGTCAAGCTCTTGCACTTGGGTCATTTGGCCAAGAGTTTCGGGTTACGGGAAACGCCGAAGAAATTGGGGCGCTCCAATACCTCGCTGGAGGCCGAGAGACGCAGGGAAGACCCCCGCAAGAAGATGTTGCGCATGGCCCGATCCATGGAGAAGGCCTCAAGCTCCGAGTTTAACTATTGATTCTCTTTCTTATTGTATAGTCTTACTATACACATCACGTGGTCTATACACATCACGTGGTCTATACATAACAGTGGTCAATGGCCAGACCGCCACACTCTGCACTCCTTATATAACCAAGGGTTCCAGAATTAGAGCTCGGGATTTTCTAGTAGTTAACTCTGACAGAGCTTTGTCCATAATTGGTGGTTCTCGCCCAATTGATACACCAAGGTCCGTTTCTGGTAATAGGCCGGGTCAAGGTGGAGATTGTCTATGATATCGTCTAGTAAAATGGCCTTTCCTGCATTCAAGCCGTCGCCAAGCCCCGGGTGCCCGATGTTCACTATATGGATATGGAAATGGTAGTATGAAGGCTGGTAGTGCACGAACAAGCGGAGCTGGTCAGCCGGAAGCCCGTACACCAGCGTTACTTTTTCCTGAATTTCAGTGGAAATGGCTTCAAGGTACTCCACGTGCTTCCCCTCCAAATCCCGTACGCTGGCCAAATCCGTCCGCTTCACGATCGCCACCAAGTACAAGTTGGCCAATGACGTGCGGTCCCACTTCATATCCGGAAGCAACACATACCCATTGACAGGGTCTTCATTGTGATACACAAACGTGTCCTTTTCCTTGCCATGGTACAAAATATTGTGCACCCATTGGATCCGGCTTCCCTTTTGGGTCTGGATGTACGGCTGCACTATATCCCTGTACATCAGTGGCGACTCCTTAACCATATGATATTTTTGCTCCGAGTACTTTTGGACATGGGTATCGGAAGCAGGACAAATGACATTGAACTTGACGCTGGATGTATGTATTGCTGTATTCCATGAGTAAACGTCGTTGGAGTTGATTTCCTGTACATTTGCAAGCTCCTTCACGTCAAAGTCTCCTGAAAAAATGCTTTTTTCCACGCTGACTATAGCCTGCTGCCCTTCAATGGTTCCGAGAAGCACCAATGTCTTATTCTGGGTGTTGTTTTGGAGAATGCGTTGGGGTTGGAAGGAAGACATGGGTTAGGAGGGGAGAGAAGTTGAGTGCACTGAGAGTGACAACGCACGTGAGATGCACGTGATTCAACCCATATTCACCTCCGCCAATAAACTAGCCTCTTCACCATTACTTACTATGATGTCATGTCATTCCAGAATACAAACATCTTAGTAGTAAACAGTATTCTAGTGTATGTATTGCATATAGTACCTCCCACCACCAGTATACAGTATCACCACTTGTAGTTTCCTAGTTTCTATTGCAATCTAGTGCAATTATAAAGTATAGTGTATATGAATATTCTGGACGTACTGTATCGTATATCTAGTAACCTGGTCTTTTGTGTATCGTCAATGGTGTCTCCTTACTTAGCTGGTGGCGCATTCTCATTTGGCCACTGGGTGTAGAAAAGGAGGAGGATCAAAAAAAGGGATCATTTATTTTTTGCGGATCCAATCCTTTTTATAGTGTTCCTTATCGGCTTTGTGACTTTGTGTTTCTTTGTGGGGTTTCCCCGCTTCGGTCTGGATTTTTGGCTGCTAGTTTCTTTTCTTGTTGTGGGGGTGCAAGTTTCCTAGTAACGTAAAAACGGCGAGCACTTTACAAAGTACGAACCACCATGAGATCCACAAAAAAAAAAAAAAAAACAAACCCTTAAGATATACCGTCAATCCTGCATTTAAGCATATCCAAAAAATTATATAACTCCTCTAAAATCATGCAAATTCCTAAAATCATACTAATTTCTTAATTCTAGACGTACACCCTTAAAATACTGTTAGAGAAGGTATAGGACCTATATGCAGTCCATACAATTATATGCAGGACGCATGGGGGTCGGGTTTTCATGTTCCAGTAACTTGCCCAACTGGAAACTTTGGATTTGACGAGATGATACTTGTAGAAGTAAGTAAACCCAATTTCAGCCTGTTTCATCCGGTGTGTGGCTAGAAACCTACCCTTTCTTCATGCACTCCGGCATACATGTTGTCTAATGTACAGTATCTTTTCACTACTGTGCAGTATGTCCAGTGTCCAGTGTAGTATATACAGCATACATAGTATTTCCTGTATGGTATTCTGATCTAGAATCCTATTATTCTGCTAGTAGTGTATATAGGACAGTATACCTCTCGTATTTTCTGGTATACAGTATCTAGTATACCAATATATTGTCCTGCATATAACATATAATAACCAGTCTGTCCAGTATTTTCCAGTATATCCTGTATATAGTGCAGCTGTTTCTACTGTGTCTAATGTCCATAGAAATGTATAGCCTGTATATAGTACATATATACTTCTCTAGTTTATCCCTCGTATTTATTTAATATCAGTGCTCGTAACCGTCTTATCACCATCTCGTTCTGTGCAGTACCACCCAATAATATAAATATCCCTGTTCCCCCCAGTTTTTTACAGCCTTTTTTACAGCCATTTTATAGCAAGATACGCCAAACTGTCATTGCTTTTCGTTTGTGGTAATTTAATCCCAGATATTTCTTTTTGGGAGTGTATATAGTCATCATCCACTCTACGAGCTACTGTTCTACTACGCCTACATACAAGAGTCTAGGTAAGATGTATACTTAAGCGGTACTAAACAGTACTTGGTATTGATAGTAGAAATTTGATCAAGACCTTCATTATGTTGGATATCGTGGTCTTGGGAGCTCGATATGTGGCCCGAATTCCGAGCTTTCTCAACATATCGTCAGCTTCTGCACTCCATAGACCAAGTCTTGTATCTTCTACTTTCGAAATGGTTTGACCTTCTGCCTTGGAAATATTCTGTCTTCTACCTCTTCTCTCTTCTACCTTGAAATGGTTTGACTCCAGCAAGGGTATAAGGGTGTAGAATCTCTGCCTCAACCGACCTCACCTCCGGAACAATAGGAAAAGGTGGAGCAGGCAAAAACCAGATATCCAAGTTCAACTTTTCCAGGTAATCAAAAATTGATGAAGTCGATAAGATTGAGATTTCTGAGGAAGCCCATCACATCCATGTTTATCAGATCCATGTTTCTGTGTCTGACATTGTCAATTGCATGGGCCGTATCAATCCATGGACATAACCATCTGAGAACTTGACACACAAATCGTGGTGTGTAGATAGTATAGTAGGCAGTGGACAGAGATCCTGTGGAGACCTAGACATTGGGGGTAGCTGATCTTTGGGTATGGTAGGAACGGCAGAAGTACTTACTACTCACTGCTCTTTTCCATCACTAGTCCTGATCGCCTGATCCATTTCTGTAGTCACACCACCTGTTCATTAATCACACCACGTGTTCAGAAGTTCACTCACAATCTTATAACTTGTCCTGATCACTAACCTGATCACTAACCTGATCACTAACCTGATCATCACCTTTTCAGTAGTCATTAATCATAAAATCACCAGTCATCAATCACCAGTCACGTGTTCCCATGATATATCATTAATCAGTTGATCGCCTTTTTATGTCGCCTGTTCAGTAGCATTAATAACTTGAAAACTAGCCATTGAAAACTAGCCATGAATACTAGCCATGAATACTAGCCATGAAGACTAGTCACTTGAATACTAGCCATTAATGACTGACGATATCACCTGCTCAGTAATGGCTAATCACTAGTCACTTGATCACTAATCAAGCACAAATCACTTTGAGTAACCTGATCACCAATCAATCACTGATCATCACCTAATCATTAATCACTTGACACTAGTCACAGATCACAGATTGCTGGCTTTAAACCAATAGTAATGACCATCAGTGCTGACCTGATTATGTCAGTATTCTGCTCACCTGTAAGTGGTGAGGAAGTACTTTTCAATGCTTCTCTTGAATTTGCTTCCCTTTGATTGCTTTTTCTTGGAGTCACTCTTGGCCTCTTTTTTGTTTGACTCCTTTGGTGCTTTCAAATTGCTTGCTTCGTGGTCTCTGTCAGTACTGCCGGACTTGACCTTGACTATCTGCCCTGTAGAGCTGAATCCCTCCATGGACGCCTGATCACTAGCATCCTGGTAAAGGGCCTGATCAATTGGACTTGAAAGCGAGCCTGAATTGTCCACCTTTGGACTCTGGTTATTCGTGTTCATTTTTGGACCCTCGTTTGTCTTTTCGTTTGTCTCTGAATTCGGCAATACAAACTCCGCGGTCTCAAACCCTTCTGCTGACCGAGAATAGTCTCCATCAACCACGAGTGCTTCTCGTGGAGACCCTCTGTTGGTAATGAGAACTTCACTTTCTGGCCGTGTACTCAGATCTCCCGAAGAGGCATCCAAAAACTCTGTTTTGGAAGTAGTCTTCCCTTCAGAACCTGTTTCAGGCAGAGGAACAGACTGGAATTTTGATTCAGCCTGTACATTGGATTTAGACTGGTCATTGATTTCAGGTTGGGTTTGAGCATCAGACTGGACATTGGGTTCAGGAAGGATGGATGTACTAGAAAGAACCTTTGGTTTTCCATCCTGATCACTTACCAAAACAGAAAAGGATTCGATTGGTCCCCTTGATTCCTTCTCCTCAAAATGGTCCATGATTGGAATCGTGGAGAATCGCTTATCTGCAGGTTCGTCCAAATGATCCAAGTTCTCGGGCACATCCACAAACTCGTCATTCTCGTCTACCTCTGAAACCAGTGCTTCTTCCGACACCTTTAAAACGGGTAAAGACTCGGGGTTTCCAGAGACTTCAAGTGCAGGATCCACTTTCGGTTCTGCAACTTTCTGTCCTGGTGATAAAGGATCCACTATGGATTTTGACAATGTAGATCCTGGTATCTTAGAATCTGTCACTTTAGAATCTGCCTGCTTAGAATCTGCCTGCTTGGAATTGGTTAATGTAGATTCTGGCAATTCTGGTTCTGGCAATTCTGGTTCGGATTCTGGTCTTGGTAATTCTGGTTGGGGTTCTGGACCCTTCAGAATACTGGCTTGGGCAGAAAGATTGTATGGCCCTGAACTTTGCGTCAAGACACTGGCTTCACTTACACTGCCCTTTCTCTTATTCTTTTTGAAAATGGAAAATGGGCTCTTCTTCTTCTTCTTCTCCTCTGCACTCCTCTCCTTTTCTGCTTCTTTGACAAGCTGTTCCCTCCTCTTTTCCTCATCCTTCAAACGCCTTTTTTCTTCCTTTGAACGCTCTTTTCTGGTGCTACCTTGGCTTTCTCCACCCCCATTCCTCATCGAGCGCATCAGAAACTCTTTGTGGTGGTTTTCGTAGACGTAGTTGGGACTTACTCCCGCAGCCTCCACCTTCAGCCTTTTGACGTCTGTTTTGAGTTTTTTCTCTGATTTCTTTCGGGCAAAATGGTCGAGTTCCTCTGGATTGAGCACTGTGGGTGAATTTGGAGCCGGCACGGCTGCTGTTTCCGTCCCGTACACCTTCTGCATCGCAACTTGCATGGCCTTATCGTAAAGATCCAAATTATCCTGCTTCATCTGCTCCTTTTTGAGCATTTCTTCCTTCTGCAAGTGCTTGGAGTCTTGTTGGCCGTATGGAATGGTCTCCACGGTCTCCAAGAACTTAATAGAGTTTGCCCCAGACGTCATGGACGAAAGACGCTTATTCTTGGAGGGTGGAGACGCTTCTAAGGCCCGCGGGCTGGAATATGAGTCATTTCTTACGGGAGAAACGTCGTTGGATGCAGGAGAAGCCTCATTGACTCTGAAAGCTGCAGCAGAGTTGTTTTTCAAGATGGATTTGAGCCTTCTGCCCGATTGAGTGCTGGATAAGGAGTTTGCGCGGTCGTTGGGCGACGCGTTTCTGATTCTGGCCGGTGATTCAAGAACATGTAGCGTGTTGTCAGGATTAGGTTGGTAATTGAGCTGGGGAGTTTGAGAATTCAACTGGGCTGAATTGGCGGAATTAACGAAATTATGTTGAGAATTGCCCGAATTGAGTTCGGAAGTGGCTAACTCTCGAAGACCACCAGAAACACCGTTCAGTTGAGAATTAGTTTGAGGATTTGCACTCAATTGAGTATTTCCAGGGTTGACTTGAGTTTGAGGATTTCCATTCATAGTATTAGCAGGGGTCTCAGTATCCCCCCTCATATCGTCTAGATATGTATAGTCAAAGTCCGAGAGGTCCTCCTCGATCTTGCGTAGATTGGGACTGGCCAGGTGCACGTTCAAGGGCGTGTTTTTAAGCGAATTGCTCCTCAGACTGGGCCGGGAAACGTTGGTGGTTTTGGTCTCGATGATATTGGACCCGTCCGCCAAGGTCCGGACGGTTTCGGTAGTGATGGACTTGGTACGGCCCAAAGCATCGACGACTTTAGTGGTTTTGGTGGTTACCACCACATTCTCCTCGTTGTTGTAGTCGAAATTGGCAAACTCATCCTCCTGTTCCTCGGGGAACTCGGATAAGCGGTGGAACCCGGGTTTTCGTGGTGCCAGCCGGATTGAGCCGGATAAGGAGTTGGAGCGGCCCGATAGGGAGTTGGCTCGAGAATCGTGCCGAAGATTTGGGCCCGAAAGGGAGTTTGTTCGAGACTCAGGCCGAGGATGGGACCTTAAGCTATAAGATCTCTGGGCATCGGGCGCCATGGGTCCCCTTGGCCCCGCCACGTACGACGGTTTTGGAGTGTAAGTATATGACGACAAGGAATTCGCCCTTTTATAGTTACCGAAGGAATTTGCCCTTGGGCTCGACCGGTTTGCAGCCTGCACCGTGGCGGAGGGGGGCAGACTGGGCTTGGTGTGCATTTGGAGCGCCGCCACCGCCGCCTGGGAAGCGCCACTTAGGGACTGCGTTCTTTGGGCAGGAACAGACGGTGTTTGGTGGCGAGAGTACTCGTCATTGTACTTGGCAAAGCCATTGTATTGGGATTTCTGAGGTTAGCGGGAAGAAGAGGAAGGGGTTTGGGAAAGCGGGAGAGCTGTTGCCTGCACATAAACACGTGTTTTTATATTGTGAATATGTGCCTGCATATAGCAATTATTCACATCAGCTTAAAATTGCACGTACCTTTCTTGAAAAGAAGTTCACCATTGTAGTTACTACAGAAGTTCAGGAGGATGTAGCAAGCAAGGTGGGTGCGAGTAGAGCGGTGATGGGTGCAGGAACACGGAAAATAAAGACAGCGTGCACGGCACTATATGCAGTACCGATACCCATATTGCGCACTGTCGCCAGAGTCAAATTCCACGCCCAGTTTCGGGGATTCCGAGGGCCATGTGCAGCGGGCTTTACACGCGCAGACTGCAGCCAACGTTCTTCTGTGCTGGTGCTCGCAGCTCAACGGCGTCGCTCACCCGCTGCAGCAACACTAGCGAGCGGCATCTCTAGCAGCAACTCACAGCAACTTACAGCAACATACAGCAACATACAGTGACATACAGTGCGCATACAGAGTCGTCCCCACAAAAACAAATAGCAAAAACAGAGAAGTAGAGTAGAGTAAAGTTTAGAGTAGAGTTTAGAGTAAAGTTTAGACTAGCTTTGAAGTAGAGTTAATAATAGAGTTAAAAAAAAGGCTACTTTAATGACATCTGTTCATTCCTTTAATGGTAAACGCTAAAAATCACGTGCTGGACTTCAACTTCCATTTTGCACCTTGATAAACCACCTTAATCTTTCGCCAAAAGATGCTAGATAATTTTTTTTATCGATAGACAATAAAATCTTGTTCTTGATGGTGATCACGTGATCCAACGTCCCCAACTCCAAAGCTTCTTCCAGCCATTTCTGCCTCAAATCTCGTTCCTAAAATGAACCTAGTTATTCTGGCAATTCCAATGTCCACTAAAATTCTTCCCCTCTCCTTAAATTTCATTGACTCTAATACCCCTGCTTAATCTCTTGATCTTCACATGGATTTGTTCCAAAACTCAATTCATCTGGGATGCTCTCTGACCATCCATATGCTCTCTGACCATCCGTTTGCTTTCATTGCAGTATTCAATGGCATCGACGCCGCTTTCCATGCCAGATTTTTTCATGATGCAAAAGGTTTGGAATTGAGTTTCTTGTCTGATGAAAATCCAAAGAAAAACCCAATGCAGTTTGATTTCCAAGAGACTTTGTTAGCACTAAAGACACATCCACCCCCGAGAATGTAGGATTCCTCGATGGCTTGTTTGGCTTTGGGCCTGAAGTCTCCGGCATTGCAACAGAGCAGCTGGAACTGCGGAGAAGGTTGTGGTCCATTTGAGAAAAGGAGATCATGAGCCCGGTCAAAAGATGATCACATTGGCTTGGCTCTCAATTTGTTGGAATCGTCCACCTTCCTAGTCTTCAGTAGTCCTCTCCCCCCAATAGTAAAGTAGAGCTGGATATTATGTATATGTCACTCTACTGCCTTTCTCTGAATGAATTGGACAGTGCCAGATACGTCTGAAAGGCCTTTTCAAACAATGATTCGCCCTGGATGAATTAGTGATAGACATGATTGACTATTGTCTTTTCTGCCTCCGCCGACTTGAATTCGTGAAGTAGCTGCACATCAAGACACCAGCCGCTGGAGGATGACTTCAAGAATTGGATCAATCTCCGAGTTCGCCAAGAAGGTGGCTCCTGAAACATTGATTTTTGTGGCCGGTGTTTGCTCCATTGGTGTGGAAGATTTGGAGGTTGACACCTTGGACGTGGATTTCGCCTTGACCGCCTCCGAAAAGGCTATGGGTGTGCCTGCCGAATTGTCGATCTTCTATGCTTCCGAGAGAGCTCTTGACAAAGCTTTGACCAGAGAAAAGACTCCACTTTCTTTGCCTCATTGAAGAGATGGACTTCTATCATTTTTGACTGCACCATTAATCACGAGTCGTGTGGGATGACCAAGTCCCTTTCTTCTAATGGGAAAATTCAACTCCACAGCCCTTCCTCCGGTCACGTTAACTCTCCCATCTAGGCTGTAAATCTGGAGTCTTACCTTATATAACTTATGCCGTAAGTTATCTCCATTTCACAGTATCTTTCAAGTCTTAACAATTCAGAGTCTTTACAATCCAGAGTCTCTGTCCACAATGTTATCATTATCCCAGTAAATCAAGTATTGTCTTTGGGATTTATTTGTATCACAATCAGTCGACATCGCGACCTCTAGAATATGCAGACAGATGTTCTAGTATGAAAATGCAGAGGATTTCGGCTCACCTGTCCAAGTAAAGGGTGGTAGGAAGGATTTTGATTGTGCCAATTTTAATCTCGAGACAAATCTCCAGCATTTCAAATGAAATTATTTCAGGTTCACAAGGTGTTGCACCCATTGTGACATCTGTCTGAGACAAGCCTCCGATATTGGTATCAGTAGAGCCTTTCCGGGTGCATGTTCCACAGTGTAGTAAATGCACTAGTGGAAGTGACAGTTATTCGTGGTGACTAATGATTGCAATTGATCCATTTGGAGTATCACATTAGTCTTGGACCTGCAGGTTGTTAGTATCATCATAAGCACTGTGTAGTGGTGACTAGAGTAAATTGTGGGTAGAGTGCTTAGCTCCAACTTGTCTCTAACCAATACATTCCAATATTCACTTCACTGTAGTCCACTCTATAGACCATCCTTTGTACTAATAAAATATCCTGCACTCAGTGAGGCCGCTGTAATTCTTTTCATTTCCCATTCTTGGTTCATGGACTGCCTGATGATTGTAGTTGCTCCTGTATACTAGCCTCAGTGAAAGCCCGTGCTTCTTTATAGTTTTTATGGACCTCTCTATCTCCACTAATCCACGATAATGACTATACATAATATTCAATGCTCTGCTTCAGTTGATTCAGCTAAGAACTGTTGCTTAACGTAGCAATGGTGACGTCATAGTATACCATGTCTCAGAAACTTTGGAGCACTCAGATAAAGTAGATATAAATGGAAAGAGAAAAATGACTCCCCAGTGTACTTCACTCATTACTAACCTGATCACTGTCCTTATTATCGCCCTATAATAGTCAGTATAATAGTCAGTATAATAGTCAATATAATAGTCAGTATAATAGTCAGTATGCTATAGCATAATGTGGTATAATACGGACAGAGTATAGTATTAACGATTGTAATACATAACATCGACTATAACGTAGTGACCTTCGCCACATTGAGTTCAAATTTAGTATGCATAAGCCAAGAATTTCCAGTCCATTAATGACATATCATCATGATGCATCGGTAGTGCATACTCGGAGTGATCCTGATCCCTCTATCTCTATCTCCAACTCTTTCCCTATACACTCAAGGAACTGAATGCTATCATTTTGATGAGAGGCACTGGAATTTAATTGCCCTTTTTTTCTGAAAGGACAATTGAAAATCGAACAAACCTTTGGTTTTGCAGCCAAAAACCATCGAGAGCAAGTAATTTCCTGACATCTTTTGTTTCGAAAGTTGGAGATTGCAATGATTGAGCTTCTCTTATCTCATGCACAGGACCTAGGATCCTTCATTCAAAAATTAATAATTGGTATCTTAATACTACTTCACATAAATAGAGATCTATAGACATAGTTACTAGATATATGTTAGTAGACATACGAACATTAAGTACTACCAAACTGGAGGTCTAGTAGTGAACTGTAGTGTAGTGTAGTCACATTAGTGGCTAGATGTCAGTGGTGGCTAGTACTTTTAAATTCTGGCTGCTATTTTCACGCGGGGATCGCACTACTTATATAGACCCGCCATCCCCTCAAATGCATGCTGAACGCAACCTACAATTCTGAAACATGAACCTACATTAAACTACATTAACCTGAAATGAGCACAAACCCAAAAGGGAAACGTGAACCTGCAACATGAACCTGAAACATGTGGGGTATATGCAGCCAGTCTAACATGCATGCTGCTCAAAATGAATGTTTTTAATCATAGGGTGTATATAGTACTACTCTAGTACTAATATATTATACGGAACACCTGTCATCTGAAAATAGCATGTTAATGACTAGGAGCGCATTTCTACTGAAGATGGCTGTGCTTTAGTCATAATTGTTTGTGGCTGCAACCGCGCAGTTTGTCAGCACTAAGAAATTACTAAAATCCTGCATGCACGTTTCGGCAGCCATCAGGGGTATATAAGTCATGCTTTCCTCCCGCCTGGCCCTCCATGTTAGGATTCTACAAATATCTATTTCCGTGTATATTAGCGGTGTTTGTGTACAATATTAGCAGGTTTATCGGAAGAAGCTCTGGAACCTTCTCTGAATCCATCTCTGAAACAATATCGTCAATATCTGAAACTATACCCGAAACAATGCCAGAATCCTTAACCGAAACAATGCCCAATGATCTGGGGAAGGAGGAGCTGGCTGCAACTTCCAAATTGCCCACCTACTTTGTGTCCCATGGTGGCCCTACGTTCATGTACAAGGATGACGATTTTGGCAACCCGGGCGCTTATGCGTGCCTCCAGAAACTCGGCAAAAAGATCACCCAGGACTTGAAACCTGATTATATTCTTATGGTGTCTGCACATTGGCAATCGAGTGGGTCTAGACTTATAGAAATAGCTGTCCCTCCAAAAAGTCCAAAAAAGGGGCATTTGACTGCTAGTTCGGGTGCTTCTGATTCTCTGGACTTGCAGGAAAATCCCTTGGTTTACGACTTTTCTGGTTTCCCTGGCTATATGTACAAAGAGACGTTCCGGTCGCAGACTTCTGGATTTATTTCCGACCAGGTTAAGGAAAATCTAGAGAAAAATGGTTTTTCGGCTCGGTTAACCAAAAGAGGAATCGACCATGGTGTATGGGTTCCCTCGGTGGTGATGTTCTCTAGCCCTCGGATGCAGGGCAAAGCATGTGACTCGGCTAGTTCCGATAACGGCCTTGATTTGGATATTCCCTTGGTGCAGGTCTCGCTAACGGCAATAGAAGGTGATTTCGATACCCACTACAAGTTGGGCCAGGTATTGGGGCAGTTCCGGGAAAACTTCATCTATAGCCCCGAGAAAGGCCGTTACTTGCGGGGTCTCGTGGTCTGTTCGGGAATGTCGGTGCATAACTTACGGGATTTGGGGCCTGCCATCAGATCCGGCAAGCCTATGCCGTACGCCAAAAAGTTCAACACGGCCATTTCCACCGCCATAAAAAAACCGGACTTTCTACAGGCATTCAAGGACTTGAAAACCACGGATCCTGTGCTTTTGAAACAAGCCCACCCCACATTGGAACACTTTGTACCGCTAGTGGTGGCCGGTGGTTCTGTGCAGGACCCCCAAATCAAAGAGTTATACAACGATGAACAACTTTCGCTCGGCTGGGGTGTTTATGAGTTTAAAGACGGTGTCAAGGAGTGATGCACGATAATCCAGGTGATAGGAACTGCATAGAGTAGATGTACTTTTACGTTTGTCTAGATATATATTAATATGCAATGATGAGTACAAGAGAACCATGACACTTAGAGTAGACACACAATAGTTTCACGTTTCACGTTTCATGTTTCATGTTTCATGTTTCACATCTGTTTCATGAGTGTTTCACCTCTGTTTCACCTCTGTTTCACTGTTTCATGAGTGTTTCACCTCTACTTCACTGTTTCATGAGTGTTTCACATCTGTTTCATGTCTCACGTGATTCCTTGGCTCACTTTAAAAGGTTCTTGACGGCCTCCTCAATGGACTTTTCATCCAAACCATCCAAACTATTCTTCACCTCCCTGCCCTTCTCGAAACGAGCAGTTATACTGGGCTTGACGCCAAAAGACTCTCTCACCAAAACAGGCAACGAGGCGTTGGCTGACTTTATGGAGGGGTAGTTTTTGAGCAAGAAGTTTCTCAAGGGGAGCGACGCAGAACCCGTCTGCGACAAGTGGAACCTGATCTCTCTTAAGGCGGACGAAACTGCGTACTTGGCGGACATGGTGTGGTGGATGAAGAATAAGATGGATTTGACTGGTGGAGAAAAACGCGCAGTCACGTGGCTTTGCACGTGCGCGGAGTGGCACGTGCGCGATCACGTGATACCAAAATTATGATCACGTGATTTTACAACAATCCGCTTTTAAATCACACCACAACCTTCTAGGTACTTTTTTTTTATTGCTCTTTCTCAATTAGCTGCATACAAAATTACAAGAATTTATTATGTTGGTTTTAATCTTCGTTACTGGCGGCCTTTAGATAAGATATGAGTATCGCACGACCGTTTGAGGGGGGGTGGGGGAGGGAGAGCTTAGAAGTTTGTTAATAATTCAAATTAAAGCTTCTGGTTCGAAACTGCATCTTAGAGTTTAAAGTGCTCTCCACTGATTTGTAGTGTAATGGAGACTTGGACCAAATTACTGTTGTATGCAGGATCCAATATAATTTCGTTTTAGTTCAGAATAAACAATCTAGAGACCTTCATTGCCAGATATAACAAATTTATAGAGCGTAATCTTAGTTTCTTTTTTATTCTACGTGACAAATTATTACTATTCTATTTGTTAGTAAATGAAACACACATGAAACACACATGAAACACACATGAAACACACATGAAACACACATGAAACACACATGAAACACACATGAAACACACATGAAGCACGCATGAAACACACATAAACATAGGGACACATGTAACAGGAACAGACTCCTTTCTGGGCTTCAGTCTGCCTAGTGTTGGGGAACCTGCACACTGAACATAGGAGTCATGGCACATATTCAAGTAAGATATTTGCACTTTTGACTGTATAGGGTTCTGTTCTGCATAATGGTCAATGATTTATGATCATCAAAAACAAATTAATAAGTTCTTGGGCAGTTTGCTGGGTATATACCTTAAATGCAATGGTTTGTGGTGCACGGGTGTCTGTGCACCGGTGTATGTGCACGGCTGCAAGTTCTCGCACCGGCTAATGTGCTCAATCCTGCATTACGTGTGGAATATAAAAGGTGCGCCCCTCCACGTATTAAATTTGCAGCACTAATGTCTCTTGTTATCCAGCACCCCACGAACGCCATAAAGGCTGAACCTTGTAGTTCATTGGTACCACTCTAATATCATGACAAACTCGTGGAGCATTACACAGAATCGTCGGATGCGGAGTCGGAGCCAGTGGTGTTCATCTACCTTGACGAGACCATGAGATCAGTTTTTCCTGGGCTAACTCCTCTGCAGAATAGCCCCTGGCTACTCAAAGGCCGCCAGGCTATCATAAGTTTCTGGCTAAAATGGAATTGCCGGATATGGATGCGTTGTTGGGTATTTTGAAATTGAACCATTACCTGGACATTCTTCCAGTGCCGCTTTGCAGTCTGAATGAAACACGAGTGCCGGAGCTTTAATACCTCATGCTTAAGCATTTTCGCCGTTCCAGCGCTATCCAAAAAGAGTACTGTTCCGTAACACCGGAGTCGTTTCGGGATTGTATACATGGAACAGACGAGGAAGTTGAGCAGTTGGTGCAATGTTTGGACAGACAATTTTCCGAGATGGTCACCACCTGTCTTGGGGATTTGACCTCATACAAAGTACTGCACTTTCTGAAGGCCTATATGGATAAGGTACTTCTTCCGCAATTGATCCGGGAAGGACTCCAGAAATGACTGCATTGCTATGGACCTGTGTTACGTGAACACGTCAAAAACGCCGAAAACGGGAACATCAAGCCCTTTGGTCAAATTCTGCATTGCTTATAGTTATCCCTTCGAACATATCTGTGGGCTAGTTCAGGCAGTCACCCACCACTGCGTGCGGCTGGATCCGAAGACATTGGCGACATATAATAGACTGTACAATGGTTTGTTGAAGAAAAAAATATATGACGCTGATTTCAATTTTGACGGAATTGAGGATTTCATTGAAGATCTTGACTCAACGAAAATTTTAAGTTTGCAGGTCCTTGAGACTGCCCAAGCACCAAGTTCCCACACACTTAAAGCTTCCCAGACGCATGAGGCAGGACGGCAGAATTCCACACAGGAGCAAAACCCCTGACCCGGAAATTCGTTCGCTAATAGGGGCAATCATCTTAAAAGAGGCAATATTCTGAAACGAGGCAATCGTGGAAAGAAACGTCAGCGGTTTCAACATCAAGACTAAATGCTTTTTATGGATGGGCCAACAACTCAAAGGTGAATTAGCCCAAAGGCTATTTTTTCGGGTGTGCACGGCCGCGTTTTAAATATGAAACACCCCTTGGTTTTGTACCCCCAACCACTGCACTATATAAGGCGGGGACCCCCCCTCCTCCAAGACACTTTAAATATCGAACAGAAAAACCGTGAATTGCCCTAATTAAATCTTTAGTATCCACAAACGAATTGTTTTGGTTCTCTATCATCTTACAGCCTCTCATAGTGAATGTGAGGAACGGGCAATGAGAGTTAATTTAGACCTGGCTGTGACATTCTACGTTCCACTCCTGCATATAGTGACTTCTTTATGACAGTTTGTTTCATGGTCTATCCTTAGTCTAATTTATCCCCTTAATCTATTGTCTCCTTGACCTGTCACTTTTTTTTGGACTTATGTGGTCGGCCTTATCGATGCTTAAAGCCCTAGCTTGCATTCATTCTCGAATCCCGTTTGTCAGCAAGGGTCTTGTTGTCTAAATCCCGATACGTGCGGTGCGCGCATTGAGCACACCATGGTTCTGCGCAGCCCTAACGCATGGTCAAGTTTTAGCGAGATGACGCTATCCGGAGAAGCACATGCAGGAGGATCGGAGCGACAAGCTGCAAGAAAGCGTGTTTTGGTTACATTGGATGGTTTGCTATCGAGTGCCAAGATTGGATGAAACTTGAGATTTCAGATAACAGAGAATCTACATTACAATGACCAAATTTCCGCATCCCAGAATGTCCGCACCTTTGAGTGTCCGTGTTGGGACCAAACTATAGGCACAGTCACATGCTCGATTTGGCCCATTATGCAAGTGCTGAAAAGTGAGGGCCCTAGCTGATGAAAGCTGGGGAAAAGGGACGTGCTCGATAATCTGGCAAGTACACAACATTCCATTGTCTCGCTTCAAAAGCGACAGGAATAGCACAAAGCATCGCCAAGTGCGCACTGTATGCACTCCCAGCTGTGGACCATGCAGAAGTACGGGGGAGTGAAACATCGCAACGATAACATGGCCCGAAGGATCTTCCCTCTGGATCAACCCAAAGTTTGCCAAAGGCGCTTGGCAGTCCCGGAAAATAAGTGGAGCAACATCGCTAGACCACGACCGGCTATTTTGCACTTCCGCATTGGAACAAAGTGTCAATAGATGCGTGGCAGCATGCAGGACCCACTGTCCCGGTGCAGCTCGACATGTTGACGTTTTGCACCCTTTTGGAAAGAGTCCTTCAACGCTTCCCTGCATTGTCTTTAAAAGTGCCAAATCGGGTTTATAACTCAGTGTGTTTTCTTATCCTAGCAATCATCCATCGTTTCTGCTAGAGCCATTGAATACGGCTATCAACGGTCTTCTACTGAGGCTCAAGTACATACTCCATTCCTTCCATACTTGAGATTCTGGAAACATTACGAATTGCTATTGACCAGAAATCTGAATCTGAATCATAACAAAATTAAAAATCAGAACAGAAAATCAGAACAGAATTCAAAATCAGAAATCCCAAACACAAGGTTCGGAATACACAATTCAGTCAGAAACAATTCAGTGACAACCCATTGACAACCCAGTCGGAAGCCCAATCACATCCAGTCCACAATCTAATAGCAGACATGAATCATATGGCTTGGGACGACCTCGAGTCCATGAAGAACATCGACCTTCTTCCCCAGGAAGACGAGGAGTTCTCGCAATATTTCCAGGATAGAGAGAACTTCGATAGTGTGTTCAACGAGGCCTTGGCCACGCTACAGGACCTAGATGTTCCTTCCGGATACGGCCAGACCAGTGGGCCCATGGGCCTTGGCTTGTCCAACATGAACGAACTCGATATCACGCAGAAAGACTCCTCCAACTACAGCCAGAGCCAGTCGCCGTATCGGCATTCCAAGAAGCCTAGCGGAACGGCCATTTTCGGGTTCATGGACCACAACAGAGAACTCTCCTTCAGCAGAAATCCCAATGACGAAAGTCTCCATACAATGAAACCTCTCACGGATACAGTCAAGTCAATTTCCCCTACCCAGCTAGCGAGATCCCAGAGACCGCGGCCGGTAATTTCCAATGAGCAGTTGGAGTATAACTTCAACCAGGAGTTGGACGAGTGCAAGGCAATCCAGCTCACGGAGGAGGATGAGCACGAGGAACACGTCAAAAAGGAGCAGGATATCATTGTCACCAACAACAACCCAAAGTCATACAAATTCCCCCCGGACCCGCCCGAGAGAAAGCTCTATAACCTGTACATGGGCGCCTCTCTTGGCACCATCCACCATCCCAAACAAGGCAAAGAGTACCCCGAAGATATTTCTGGGTTGGTGGAGGAGCCCAAGGAAGCCAAGGGCAAGAAGTACGTGCCGATCCCCGTACAGGAGCCTGAGACCTCATACAAGAATACGCTATATGACAGCGAAAAGCGGCCCAAAAGCTTATTCAAGGAGCACGCAAAGAGAGACGATTTCCTATTGGACATCAACAATGTGTACCTACCTCCACCATCTAGCGAGACCGCCAGCCAAACCCTATCATCTTCCCCTATCCACTTCCAAATGTACTCCTCTCCACATCATCTGGTCATGCAAGAAGTGCCTGATCTCCGACAAAGTCCCAAGATCAACCTGTCGCCATTAGGCCCAATGAACATGAATAATACTATGAACATGAACCCGCTGGGTTTGAATTCTCTGGACATGAACTTAATGAGTCTGAATTCATTGACCTCTCTGAACTTGGCCCCTCAAAGTGCAGGAAACAAGTTCTACAGCCCCCAGTTCTTCTCGGATGACGGGATCGGCGAGTACTACAGCGAGCCCATTGGCCACTTGAACTCATCGCTGCAAGGCCGAAACGGGCACGGCAAGGTGGACGAGCTCCAGTCCAGTCCCATCCGAAAAAAGGACATGGACCGCAAACCTGAGCGCAGCGAGAATGTGGCAGACGAAACCGTGACTGATGTCAACGAGACCATTGTGCAGTTGACTCCATTGAAGCAGAACCCCATGACTCCTAACCGCAACCGAATCACCTTGGAGTGGAGCCCTATCATCTCGCCCAATGGCAAAGCTCTGCAGATCCGCAAGGCCATCCAGGACCTCTCTCCACGCAGGCAAATCAAAACCACGTCGCTCTTGCCGCCTGGCGAATTGGACCGGTACTGGGAAGGCCCCGACCACAACAAGGTGTTCACGTGCACATACAAGAACTGCGGTAAGAAATTCACTCGGCGCTACAACGTGCGGTCGCATATCCAGACCCATTTGAGTGATCGACCGTTCACGTGCACGTATTGCCCCAAGAGTTTTGTGAGGCAGCACGACTTGAATCGCCACGTCAAGTCACATATGGTGCTGAAACACGTCAAGTGTAAATGCGGCAAGGAGTTCACTCGTGTGGAGGGCTACAAGAAACATTTGGCCAATGGCGTATGTTTCCGGATCCAGGACCTGGAGGGCGGGATCAGCAAGCCGGGGGCGCATCGGCAGGCCATTGATTCCATGGAGAATATCTTGGATGGCCTTACGTCCAACCGGTTGAATGAGGAGTTGGGCCTTTAAGCATAGACGTCGTCACGTGCGTCTTCTACATTAAGACATAATCAATAGCGTCTTATATGTGAAGCTTCAACCGCAGTCAGGAATCCGTCAGAGTCAGACTTGACTCAGACTTGACTCAACTGGTCCAATGAGTTTACGGTCCATGACTGATGCTAGCATGTGGTGTGAGACAAACAAGGATGCAGGAATTGTCTCTTCCATAAGTCTTTAAGACATTCAATTCTCCACCGCCTCAGAGCTTCAACGAGCTTGATCTTTGGGCAGTGGCTTATTTAGATAACTCGCCATGAATACACGTCAAGGTACTTACATGGTCACCAAAATAGTAGTTAATGAAGGCTTATTTGTGAAGGTTTATCTGTGAAGGTTTATCTGTGAAGGTTTATCTGTTAAAGCTTTTCTGTGAAAGCTTATCTGTGAAGGAGAATAAGTATCTAAGTCATACTTACTATCTATTCTTATATACTAAAAGATGTGTGAATGTATGGTACTTCTTTATGGTCGTGCGTGACTCATAAAACATGCCATTACGCTTTGCTTAAGCCATAGGAATAAAATCGTAGGAATAAGATAAAAAATTAAAAGGGTTATTGGATCCGAGACTAGTTTCTATAAATCAAGAAAAAATTTACAATTCAAAATCTCCCTTTTTGGATTTTTAAAAGTGCTTAAAAGTATCACGTTTCCATTTTGGTCCATTTTGGTCCATTTTGGTTCATATCCTCATTACTTTCGCACTATTTAACCTCCATTAGAAAAAGAAGACATCCATATTGCCACCCTCGACACTCACTTCCAGCAACTATCAGATCGTCTACTCCTATTGATAAAAATGGATCATTCATCGTAACAGGATTCGTGTGAAAATCTCTAAGAAGATGTATTAAAGAAATTCAGTGGATTGAAGATGTTCATATGAAGTCACAAGACTGGTTGGTGTGCTACAATGAAGGTAGTGAAGATAGTGAAGATAGTGAAGATAGTGAAGGTAGTGCATGGGATTCATGTGGACCAATAGGAATGAATATATATGACAATACGAATGACTTCATAACAATTGTTCATCATTATAAAAGTGAATTGAGAGAAGTGAGCAGCCTCTAAGCAGCCTCTAAGCAGCCTCTAAGCAGCCTCTAAGCAGTGTGGCTCTCAAAGAAACTAGGGAAATATCAGCCGCTTATTATTCCTATTCTTTGATCATTATTCTTTGATCATTATTCTTTGATCCTTATTCTTTGGATCAAAGCAAAACGAGATGTTGATTTAGGATGGAGATGTTGATTTAGGATGGAGATGTTGATTCAAGGATACAGAATCAGCGACCAAAGGTTGGTCAGAAGCACTTTGGGAAGCAGTGAAAAAGATGAATTGGTTTTTTTTTGGAGGGGATAGATCATTAACGACCAATTGAGTTATGCCACGAACATAAATTGCTTCCTGAAACAGAGAACAGAATAAACTATGGACTAGTGCACTACCTCACTCCAACTCATCAACTCATCAACTCATCAACTCATGAACTCATCAACCTATCAACTTATCAACTCATCAACCTATCAACCTATCAACTCATCAACCTATCAACCTATCAATCCATTTAACTATCTACGAAATACAGTTGAGAGCATGGGAAAAGTGGGGAAGAAGACATTTTTGATGAGTCTAGTTTAACATGGTATTTCTAACCATTTACTCTGCATACAGTCCCAATAGTGTGTTCTCCATCTACCATTTCATTACTACCTACACCATACAACAAGTATACTGGACTACTATACTATTGTATACTAGGTACTATGGTAATGAAGAAGGACTCTAATTTATGGACCATCCAATGGACCCTATTATGGACCCTATATTGTATCTTTTCCACGAAGGTATGGGAGCTCGGGCCAGTGAAACTACCTCCATGGTCTATGAAATTCCAAGAACTGAATATGCAGAACAAACTTCAAATTCAGAACAAACTTCAAATCCAGAAACAAAGAAAGAAGTCCTGGTTTTCAGTGGGTAAATTATGGAATATGGCCTTTGATGCTGTATACCTCCAAATCACTTTGCTCCTGAATACACATGGACTCTACTCTACAAATATCCTGCGCGTCCTGCACATAAACAGACTTACTGAACTTACTCAAATTATATCCCATTCCACCTACTTTTTTACATGAATTAGTAGTCTAGTCGAATTTAGCGTGTATTTATAATCCTTAGATAATCAAGTGATATAGAGTAGTAGTCTGAAGTAGTCTGAAGTTCTACACAGTCTATGGAAACCCTGCAGGAGAGTAGTGCATATAGTACCTTAAGAAGTAAGTGGGCCATTTTTTTGGTATTCGTTTCTTTTTTTTTTTTTTTTAGTGGAAAAACAATGGAAGGGGGCCGTCAATCAGTAGTTTTTTTTTCTTTTTTTTTTTTTTTTTTTAGTGGAAGAACAATGGAACGGGTCAGTCAATCAGTAGCTTTCTATTCCTATTTCAATGTCTAATCTAGTATGTCCAGTGTTACTAGTTTTCAGCATTGCAGTATGCAGCACATCATTATATGCAGTACACATATAAGTATAGATGTATATAAGTATAAAAGTATATAAGTATATCAGTACTAGCCAGCAAACAAGATGATGTTCTTCGAAGCAATAAGATGGGTTCACGTGGATTTCCGTGAGATTGAAAACAGAATCTGGAGGGTGATATGTAGAATCCTTCTTGTGCATCCACGGCAAGTCTCCATGTGCCTGACTAGAATAAGACTTCCGTCATGCATCTTGATATCAAAATCATTCTAGACCATCTTCTCCACTTGCTCTATTAAGCTTGTATTGTTGGTAGCTCTGGAGACCTCGAGATGCCTTTATGAGTAGATCCGGTGAAGCTTCACGGCCTGAAGCTTCAGGCCATGAACATTGACACAAATCTCCAAATCTATGCCCACAAAGGAATCCATTCACCCACAGAGAATCTAGCAATAAGAGACTGACCAAGTTCTTCAAATGGTCACGTTGACATGAGCACCTTTGATTGGGTGTTGATTCATTAAAAATCTCGTCATGAAAGCATCAGCCTTCAAGTTGTGATATCGTCAAAGGTAATGATAACGATATGATGTCATAGTCATTCAATCATAAAAATTGGCGGAATTGTCCCTGGCCTTTTCGTTTGGATGACCATGAGTCTGTCCAACCCGATTGAGTTCTGATTTCTTCAGCTTCCTGACAAGACCATAAATAGATCCATAGAGTTATATCATGGATAAATGTATGTGCCATCCTGATGACACATTGTAGGCCGCACACCAATCACAGGTTTAGGTTCGCCGCCGCCGCCGCCTCCTCCTGCTTATGCACCTTGACGTGCTGATTAAGATTGTCGGTTCTGCTGAACTTCTTTTTGCAGTACAGACAATTGTAGGGCTTCTCGGCTGTGTGCAACGAGCGGAAGTGCCGTTTTAAGTGCTCCTGCCGCTTGAACCGCCGTGAGCAGTACTCACAAATGTAGATCTTGGTATCGTCCTCCAAATCCGCAGCCTTATCCTCCTTGCGGCCCCGGGTCCTGGATTTGGAGGACTGCTTCTCGATCACCTCGGTATTTTCCGGGAGGTCCAAGGACTGAAGGTCGATTTCCACCACGTTGGACAAGGGCTCGTTTTTGACCTGGTTCTTTTTCTTCATGAGCCGCGATCCCAAGATCCGTTTGGATGCACTTGCAAAGGTCAGTGTGGGGCCGGTTTCCGCCGTTTCACGTGACGTGGCCGACATTCCCGAAGTGGTGGTACTTAAGTGGCTGGACTCAGAGTTTTCAGCACTGGAAAACGAAGCTGCTGTGGCCTCCTCCATCTTAATGGCCACGTCTCCCTTGCCATTCTTCTCCTTCTCCTTTTCCTTCTCCTTTTCCTTGTCTTTTTTGTTGTTTTTCATCACAAAGTTCTTGCGTTTTCCCACCTTGGAGAAGAGCGCTCCATAATCCGGCTCATCGTCCATTTCAACATCTTCGTAGCCTCCCGTATTTATATTTGTGAGCTGAACATCACTTTGACCGGAACTCACGGGCCCGAAGTCATCGGAACGAAGCCCGTCCTCAATTTTCATCTCCTCGGGCTTCAATTCCTCCTGCTTGGTCTGTTTAAACCGCTTGAACAAGCCTCTGGTAGTCCGTTTGGATTTTTTCTGCGCATCATCGCCGTCCATATGGTCATATTCACTCTTGGCCAGAAACACCGGTTTTTCGGGCTCCTCTTCCACCGACTGTGGCGCATTGCTGGTTTTGAAGATACTCCGGATGGAGTGCCGGGGCGCAGACAGCATGGCCGGCTGCCAGTTTTCCGGAGGAGAAGGATTCTGGATCGGCAGCTTGCGGTCCCGGTCCATAAACGGAAAGTAGCTTGCCAAAGATCTCTGCGAGCGTACAGGTGCATTGGCCCCAGAATGGGAACTATCCAACGACCCACGCCGTCTCTGGTATAAATCCATAGATGCCCGGTGGATCAGAGAAGGAGGGAGGTCCATCAGTGACCGCCAGAATTGTTGGGCAGAGAAAAATGATTGTTGGGTCAGGTGGTGCGAGCTGACGGACGCCGTGAACGACGTGGTGGTGGTGAGCGGCGAGAGCTCATTGGCAGCCAAGGAGATGGAGGTTCTATTGCTTCCAAGTTCAAGAAAGGCTGAATTTTGGCGGCCATTGGACGTTGTTTCGGGATATAGCACTGTTCCGGGTGCGACAACAGACTCTGAGAAACCCAGCGAGTCTGGGGCATCCGCAATTTGGGGAGCCGGAAACGCATAGCTCAGCGGCGACGGCTGGGGGCTTCTGTCGGTGGAGAAGGGCGACTCGGCCATGCTATGGGAGAGCGAGCGGGCGAAGGCATTGGAGGAGTCAAGGTAGTGAGGATCTAGGGCAAGGTTGGAGAGGTCTGGGTCTAGCGAGCTCAGATCATCGAAAGCCAGATTGGAAAATGCTGCATTGAGCGTGTTTGGATTAAGGGTATTAAGGTTTGGGTTCGGGTTGAGGGATGGGTTGAGGGATGGGTTGAGATATGGGTTAAAAGGGGTATTCGTCAGGGTTGGTTGAGTGGATGAATAGTGGCCTGCATATTGGTCTGGATACTGGTCTGCTTGGTCAGAGGTTTGGACCGAATTCGGTTGGGTTGAAAACTCATTGTTTTGAGAATGCAACGCTTGAGGAGGCGCCAGATTCACTGGATACAGTTGTTCTTGCAAATCCAAGTCCATGGCATTAAACACCTTAAAAGAACCAGGCATATTCCATGTGGGCAGCGACATGGGCTCATCGCCCGGGAAAACAGACACAAATGTATTTTCAGAATAGCGCAGGTCATTTGATGGGTCCAAGTCCGGGCCAAATCCATTGCCAGACGGCTGATCTAGGAACACTCCAGAGGAAGGGTCTTGGGTAGACGACAACAGGCCCAAATGGGCAGATTTGAGCGGGGATTTCAAGTGGGCGGTACTTTCAGATGTGGAGAACACGTTAGAGCCATTTGTTTCGTCATAAGACCGTTGGTTGTTATGATGGGAATGGAAACCTCCTGACCCATACTGCATGGTGAACGCGTACTCTTCAGACGGCGGGGGAAAATCGGCAAATTCGGGATCCAGAGGCATGGCCGACTGCAGAGAAGAAACTCGTAGACTATGAAGACTAGGGCCTTCGCTGGGGGTGTACGGGCCTTGGCGGAGGTGCTGGTAATGGCCCATGTGAGGGTCTATGGCGCAGCAGTAGGTGCGGATCCTATGAGTCTATGGACGGAGGGACTGCATACAAGCACAGGCCCCACTCTTCCAACAATTCTTTGAATCCGAGGATATAAATGGTTTTTTTTTTTTTCAATTTAAAAATTAGGGGTTTTGGGAATGAGGTGGAAATCTGAGATTTATATATAATTTTTGTTTTCGAAATTTTGGACAGGGGAGGAGGGGTGGGGGAGGAAATTGGTCTTGGAGGTTCTCCACTCATTTTTGAACCCTTCAAGTAAGTTCTGCACAAGGCTCCTAACCACTCATTCGAAATGGGTATAATCCACTAAAATAAAACGTGCATATGGTCAAAATTGGGCAATGGATAACGTTCAATGGGACTGGGACAATAGCGAATATGTGGTTGTGTGGATAATAGTACAATGACGATTGGCCGTGTAGGGAAGGAGAGACCATTTTGGGAGTCATTGTTTCTTGTGTCCTGTACGCCAGAGTGGTGCGGCTGGTACCCATTTTGTCGGGTAGAGAAATCCATTGAATTCGTTTATGAATTGATTTTTTTCCCTAGGGTTTTATTGGTTAGTTTGGGAGTATTGGTTGGGGGGTTGGAATTGGACCGGAATTCGGGGGCCGGAATTGGGGGCCGGAATTGGGACCGCGCCCGGAATTGTCTTCCACTATACTTATAAATCCACACCCACTGGATGGATCTGGCTTGAATTATACCACTATGATTGCCGGAATTCGTGAAATCCAAAAAAATTAATTTCATGAGAATCCAATATATAAAAAAGCGGTTTGCGTCGAGGCCTTTTTGGCCTGGGGTTGTGTGGTGTACGGGTGTCGCGCGTCCATGGGCCCATTTCCGGGGTTTGCACCCGTTTATCTCCACGGCTATTAAAGAGAAATCCAGTATTATAGACTTTAATGGAAATCACGTGATAGGGATTTAATCAGTATACCCTCAAAATCTCAATATTTTCCCCTTTTGATTGAGGGGTCTCAAAGCAACCAATCCGCACCTAAATTTCCCATACCCTTCGCCAGCCCAAAATCCACAAGCTCTAGTCTATAATCATATCTCGAGCAATGTCTATGATATCAAATTAGAAAACAACAATAAAAGCCAAAAAAAAACCAAAAAAAAACCAAAGAAAACCAAAAAAAAGTGGATTGGATAAGTACACTTTGCGATCTCATCAGTCATTATCGCGTCATTGTAAAACTGGCAGATGGAGATGGGAATGGAGATGGAGATGGAGATATTTTTGAGTAGAATAGACCAGTGCCAAAACTCCTCTCTCCTCACTCTATTCTTGAATTTTGACTTTTAACTTTTAACTTTTGACGTTTGACTTTTGACTCTTGACGTTTGACTTTTGACTCTTGACGTTTGACTTTTGACGTTTGACTGGAGCCTCTTTGCACCCGTACATCCCTCATTATAGTCACTAGAGTACCACCCAAGAAATCTCCAAACCACTCAAGTCAGTGTGTACTGATTTGTACTGTAGAGTAGACATCCATACATCCATACATCCATACATCCAGACATCCAAACATCCAGACATTAGACTGACCTTCTAAACTGAACTCAGACACTGACTAAGGAACCACTAATTCTCACTAATTCTCACACCATTTAATTCTTGTTGAACCTGGGAGAAGAATTCCTATTTCACGTGATTCGTTATGAAGGATGCAGATGAAACAGGTGGACTTTTATAAATCCCTTATCGGGTACAAACAAACATCCAATGGGAGGACTCCTGAAGGGAGTCTCCGGACGCTGACACTGATGAGGGGTTTATGGACATCCAATGAGATCTCCGATAGTAAACCCAGATAAGGGGTTTAGGTAAGAAGGTCGGAATGTGGGGTTCATGAAGTTGTATCTCCGGTGAATATGGCGGTGAATATGGCGGTAAATATGGCGGTGAATATGGCGGTGATCGTGTGGATATCCAATAAGAGGTCTCTTATAACAACCACTAATGAGGGGTTTAATCAGGGAGGCTGCAAATTGGGTTTGTGGAATGTTGGGTTTGTGGAAGGATGTCACAAAAAGAAGGTTCCAGTCATTGGTCTATATAAAGCAAGGAGTTTCCCGCTTATTTTTGAAGGGAATAAAAAAATCTGCTCAGCTTATGATTACCATACTTCAAGGAGTTATTGTTAGTCAATGAGAGGCATGGCCAGATTGAGAAAGCGTTTCTATTAACGCGCAACAATTCTCACGAATTCTCACGAATTCTCACGGATTCTCACGGATTCTCACGAATTCTCACGAATCCGCACACTACTCCCACTTTTGACTCACTCTACCGGACTTTTGACTTTGTTTATCAGAGAGATTTGGAGATGAATATTGGGAATGGATTATAGTCATAGTGGTCCACATTAGTATGGAGACTATCTGTCTAATTTGTCAAATCTGTCAAATCTATCTTATCAGTCTTATCAGTCAAATCAGTCAAATCAGTCTACGAAAATATCTATATCCTGGTTGGGGTAATAATTCAATGAAGATCTGCAGGAACAGCTATGATAGAGGTTTCTTTTCTGAAGAGTTTGGGGGCTCACGTGACCAGGTGTTTTTGGAAAAGTAGTGGTAATTTACTACTTTTTGGCCTGGTTTATTGATTTCCAGTCCCCAATCTTTAAATCATGTTAAACCCGTACACCACATGCTTATATACACTCCCGGCCAAATAAATATTCTAGTATATACTTTAGGGGTGATTAGCACTATACATTATACTCACTAATAATACACTCTATGATACAGTTAACATACAGTCCGTCAATTCGCACTGCCTTCAATCGGTCATTAATCCAGTCATTAATCAGTCATCAATCCGAGGGTTGCGGTTGAGGGTAGATCCGGGGTAGAATAGATCCGGGGTAGAATAGATCCGGGGTAGAATAGATCCGGGGTAGAATAGATCCGGGGGAGATCCGGGGATGGCAATGTTTACCCCGACGAGACTCTTTGCCGAAGCGAATCCCTCGAGTCGGAATCGGAATCGGAATCCTCATCCGGATTGGCCACCCGAAGCACGGATTTGCGCTTGGAAGAGACCAAAACCTGTACATCCACGTTTTCATCAATGGACTCATCATCCAGCGCCGTACCCTCGGCCACATCATAGAATCCGGGGTCAAGCCGCGACTTTTTCCGGAGCATCGGCAGCTGCGGCGGTGTATGGCTATAACTGAAGCTCTTCTTAAGGTGTGCTATACGGAGCGGCACTTCAACCCTTTCACGAATACCATCGGTGAGATCTCGCTCGCTTTCTGATTTGAGGGCATGTTTTAGATTTTCTGTAGCTTCAGAATTGCCATTTTCAAGTCTACTTTCCTTCTTGATGACTCCCGGGCTGTATGCAGTACCATCATAATTTTCCAGTTCATCACCTGATGTTTCGGAATGAAGGGTTTCATTTGATGCAAGGTAACTAATTCTTTGAAGAACTCGCAGAGTAAGAAGATCTTGAGTTCCGGGTGGATCAGAAATTGGGAGGTTAGGATGAGTGGTTTGGAGCCCAGGCACGTTTCTTTCCCGATTAGGCAAGTTGGCATCATATTCTTGTCTCTTGCGAACCCAAGAATCCATAGAACGTACATCCAAAGTTGAAGCCAGGTCGTTTATGTGCAGGAACCCCAAAGGTTTCTCTTGCAAAAGTGAACTTCCATTCAGTTCCGTCTTAAAGTGTCCAAATTGATATTCGAGTGGTTCCACGAGACTATGCAGGTCATGGGTCATTTTCCGGCGTTTCCAGAGGAAAAATCCAGCGACCACAGCAGATAAAATCGCCAAAAGTGGTACTAATGTCCACACCAAGACTTTAGTTGTTTTTCCAGACTCTTTTCTCGAAGTTTTTTTGATTTGTCCATCTTCACTACTCAAAAGATCGATTTTTCGTTGGAAGTCCTGCACAGAGTACACCTCCAATTGGTACATCAAATCTCCCTTCTTCGATGAATCAGTCACAACAATTAAAGTATTAAAAATAGTGGCTGCTCCTTGAATATTATCACCAACATTTTTATGGTCAAAAGATGTCCATTTCCATTGATTTTGAGTATACTCTAAATGAGCCCAATGTGCAGGACCACCCGAATTTTCTCCACCCAAAACCACAATTTCCTGCACCGAATATTCAGTTAAAAGCAGATTTTTTGAAGAAGATGAAAGTGGTTTAAATATAGGAAGAGCTAATGCTCCCGTCCGGGATTCAATCCCCGAGGAATTGGTTATTGTTTGTGAGGTCCATCCACTCAGAAAATCCCAAACGGCTATCTGGCCCATATTAAGCCATCCTTGAGCGGAACGACCACCAATGACAAAAGTCAGACTTGGAGTAGGTGCCCAAACATTTCCTGCACCGTAGAAGGCTTGTGGTTTTGTAGAGGTGGAGATATTGCTGAAATGGCGGTCCTGCATATCGAACAGGAGGAGTCTGCCGGTAATTTCACCCAGTTTATTACACCGACCGCCGTAAATATAAATAGTATTGGAATCCGGAGATGTCAAATATGTGGAGTCTTCATAATAGGAAATATCATCTATCTGTGCAAAAGTCATCTTGGGTTCATGCACCCATTCATCTTTATCTGCATGATAACGCAAGAGTTGAAAGATGCCATCCCCACATCGGTCATATTCATCTAAAGATTCATCCTTGGCACCCGTAAATGCATAAATATCTTCTTTCCATGCAAAGAGCGACAGATTTGCAGGAGGTGGCGCCAACGCTTGGATATCTTGCCCAGTTCGGTAATTGACATCATCTAACGTATACTCCGACAATGTATCTAGGCCCGAAACGGAAATGTTAAGCGCCACCAAGTCGTTGTTTTTAAGGTGTATATATATTCGGCCTTGTTCAAACGAGTAAATCGTCGACCAGGCCCCCACCACTAGTAGATAAGGAAGGAGACATAAGATATTCATGGCGAGACTGTATATAGACCGTCTAGGGTAGTGGTTGAAAATTTGGATTGAATGGTTAAAATGATTAATAAATTGGTTGGTAGAGGAGAGAGGTTGATAGAGAGCCGATTTTCCGGGGCCTGAAATTGGTTGTTTACATGGTAATGGGGTTTTTGCTGGTTTGTTTACTTTTGGCTCAATGCGGTAAATTACATGCGCCGAAAGATCTCCACTTTAAATTGAGCGCAAAAAAAAAAATAGGGCAAATTGGTACTGGGATGTGATAGTGATAATGATAGTGTCTAGAATATACTCTACTTTGCTGCCTATTTGCTTGGTGGAAGGTGCTGTTGGTGTGGTGTTGGGTGCGTCACGTGACTTAGATCGCCCTTGCGTGATTTTGGATAGAAGGTACTGTATATAAGCATATCACGTGACCATAGCCAACAAAATAGTTTGGCACTACCAATTACTAGGACTTAATGCAGTGGTTAAATTCTAGGTGTAGAATAGGTAACTATAGACTTGTTGGGCGGGGAAGGAATTCCGAGGCTTATGTGCAGGTCCACAAAATGACTCAGAAATTGTACCTCCCACAATGAACGTTTCGGGTTTTTGAACTCATTAAACGTTTTACGAAATTTAGAATGGTCCCTTTATTTATATTTTATTGAAAACTGAAACTTGTGTTTGGGGGAATTAAGAAAAATAGTCATTGCACGTGATCATCACGTGACCCTGCATATTTTAGGGCCGGAATATATACAGTTCCGACCATTTAGTTCCGACCATTTAGTTCCGACCATGACAGGTGAGTTCCTCCGGACCATTTCCTGCATACACGACTTCCGGCCCTAATACTTTCAATAGAATAAAAGAGGCTTAAGTGGGTTCATTATAAAAAAGAGTATTTCCATGTGACCGCCCCGAACTATTTCAACCTCCAGTATCAGCTACTAATCATTTTAATCCACTAGGACATGGGGTCGTGCGCGGCTCAAATAAATGAGTCATATTGCGTCTTAAGCATGCACTCTATGTCTGACCATTATCCATGCCAAATTCAAGTAAAAAAATGTAGCAAAAAGGGGGTATCCAGTAAGGAATTAGTACTTTTTATAGTAGATGTCACTATTTTCAAAGTAAATGTTGATTAGATTGGAGCTAGAGTATTTGTTCCGGCACACAACCATTTATACCACACAAAAGCTTCTCATGATCTCAAGTCTTAATTAACTTCCTGAGCTGTATACAGGAACCCCAATAAATTCTCACATGTTCTTAAAATCCCCCCTATTTTTGAAATCTTTTTAAAGATTTCTTTCTCTGTTCTCTTGGTGTTTCCTTTTCTCAAGTCAAGCTGTGCCTTCCTGCAGGATAAGTGCTCTGCCAGAGCGCGGGCGCGCGGAAAAATGAGCCCTACATAAGAAAGCCCATTCCCTCTTCAAAAGCCCATCCACATCATGTCCACATTCGGTAACATTTTCCGCGTGACCACGTACGGCGAGTCCCACTGTAAATCCGTGGGCTGTATAGTTGACGGGTGCCCTCCCGGAATGGAGCTTAGCGACACGGATATCCAGCCCCAGTTGAGCCGCCGAAGACCAGGGCAGCTGGCGCTCTCCACTCCTAGGAACGAGAAGGACAAGGTGCACATCCAGTCGGGAACGGAAAACGGCAGGACCCTCGGGCTGCCCATCGGCATGATGGTCATGAACGAAGACCACCGTCCCCACGACTATTCGGAAACGGACTTGTACCCCCGGCCCTCGCATGCCGACTTCACATACATCCAGAAGTACGGAGTCAAGTCTGCTTCCGGCGGAGGTCGTTCGTCGGCCAGGGAGACCATTGGCCGTGTGGCTGCAGGTGCCATTGCAGAGAAGGTGTTGGCCAAGGCCAATAACGTGGAAATTGTGGCGTTTGTGTCGTCCATTGGTGACGTTTCCATGGACAGAACCCCCCAGAACGAGGAGTTCCAGAAGCTTCTCCATACCATCACCAGAGATCAAGTGGACAGTGTCGGCCCGGTCCGGTGTCCTGATGCAACTGTGCGGGACCAGATGACCAAGGTGATTGAAAAGTACCGAGACGCCAAGGACTCCATCGGTGGTGTGGTCACGTGCGTGGTCCGCAACTGCCCCATTGGACTTGGTGAGCCCTGTTTCGACAAGCTCGAGGCCACGTTGGCCCATGCCATGTTATCCATTCCGGCTACCAAAGGCTTTGAGTTTGGCTCGGGTTTCTTGGGCACGGCCATTCCTGGGTCCAAGCACAACGATGCGTTCTTCTATTCCGAGGCCGACCAGCGGTTGCGTACCAAAACCAACAATTCCGGCGGTGTCCAGGGAGGCATTTCCAACGGAGAGCACATCTACTTCTCCGTGGCCTTCAAGTCCGCAGCCACCATTTCCCAGGAACAGCCCACGGCCACCTATGAAGGAAAGGACGGTGTTTTGGCTGCACGTGGAAGACACGATCCTTCGGTCACCCCCAGAGCTGTGCCCATCGTGGAGGCCATGACTGCGTTGGTGTTGGTGGACCAGTTGTTGATGCAAAAGGCCAGGGAAGCCGGCGCAAGCATTGTCTCGAACTAAGACAGAAACGTCTCGAACTAAGACAGAAACTTCTCGAACTAAGACAGAAACAGTCTCGAACTAGTAATACCAAGTCGGATATAGTATATTGTAAGGGTGCATGTGGTGTAAAGTGTGGAGCATTCTTTCACACTTTATACTCACACTCACAGTAATGCTCACATTTAACACAGTTTGCTATACTGCAAGAATCCTAAAAAGGAATGTCTTAAGCTTTAGGGACATTCTCTTTCTTAGCAATGGACTCTATACAATAAGAACTCTTCTCTTATCTAAGATAGAACCCTGCTATTCAAGATGGAACCCTGCTCTTTATTGAATTTTTCGAATCAACGGGACAACCAAGTGAATACTTGTTGATCCCCCTTTATCCATTTGTCATTGTATTATTCAGTTCCCATGTCTATGATTGAATGATTTCTTCTCTTGTCTTTTTTGGTTCTTGGGCAGACTTCTTTGTGAAGCTCTTGACCAGAAAAGGAAGTCCTTTCATACTCTATTTCCTAGTCTTTCTGGGTTATGGACTCGACGGTTTCTCCAGGCACAGTCACCAAATCTTCCAACACCATACCATTCCTTTCGTAAAAGTCTCAGTACCAAGGAGCAAGTATTGGTCATTATGCCAATAGCTTGTCTTTCCTGAATAGGTTTGTTTCCAGTTTTTGGCTCTCTTCATCGTCATCATCATTGGTTCTCTATAATAATCATAATCATAATCATAATCAACTAAGGGCTTGTTTCATAATATGAACTTTATACCTATACTTAGACAAGGAGGTCGCCTAAAAACATTCTAGACTCGTTGTGGTCATTTTTATAGCTCCTCTGGGATTGCTTGCTACCGACTCTGTCTCCTTTCTTAATTAGATAGTCTCCGATTCTCTGTATAGAGGAATCCAACGAATACAGATAAGCCTGAATACCAGACCCATCGAGAATCTAGGGAGTGAGTAAGTCAGTAAGTCAGTGAATGGGTCGAAAGATTCGGCAGTAATCTGTAAAGTATTAGTAAGAACAAATCAGTAGTCTGTAAGCAGTCTGTAGTCTGTGCTTCAGTTAGAAGTCAATGAGTCAGTAAGAAGTCAGTAGTAATAAGCGCCAGTACTTCGAATTGAGTAGTTCCACCAATACGGATCATCCATGCTTTTAAATATGCTGGGACATAATCACGACATTTTTCCTGATTACTGCTTTGAAACCAGGGGGAATGCGCAGCCTTATATATTTCGCTGGGGGCTGCTCCTGCATGGCTGGTGGCTGCAATTAAACAAGCGGGGCGAGAAAAGGGAAATTGTATATAAAACCCCCATCCCCCAGCTTCTTTTTCCTTCTTCCCTTTTTTCTTCCTCTTAACTTCCACTCTTCTCTTTCCTTCTTTTCATCTTAGTTTTCCTTCATGTGGATGTTAAAGACTCTTCTGGATGAACTCATAAGATCTAAACGGCTAATCTAGGATCCCCAGGATTTCCAGAATCACCGAGCTCAGTACTGGAATGAGAATTTTGTGGAGGATGGAGATTCTATGGATGAATCTGTGGATGTTGAATTAGACTAAACGGTTCCAAAGAAAAGTGGCATCCTACAGTCGACTTGAGAATGACAAACGGTTCAAATGATCTAATGAAGGACTCTATAAGACAATATCTGAGTGTTTACTAAATGGAATCTACCGGTGAAGAGAATATGATTTGCTAAGTGTCGACTCTCTACCCTTATAGCTGAACTGAGCACCTTGGGCTGAGCACCTTGGGCTGAGCACCTTGGACTGAGGCCTTATTGAACTGAGGCTTATTGAACTGAGGCTTATTGAACTGAGCAGCATTACTGATATTATAGAACACTCTTTCCAAACTTCATACTTGTCTGCATTGATTGAAACGTCTTCCGATGGGGTCTGTATACAGCACCGTTGACTTGGTGAAGGACCATTTGCAGTCGGGGTTGCACCCGTGCACCCGTGCACCAAGGTGCGCTCAACTTGACACACCACGTTATAACTTGAAGAGTCATGGATCAAGTGCAACTCATTCTTTTGACCGTGGTGGTGGGCCTCGTGGTGCTCGTGGCATCCACATACGCCTTGAGTTCGCAGAAAAGCCATAAGGTGGCGTCCAAAATGGCCCGGCCCACTTATTTGATGGTGGGACCCAATGGCGCAGGAAAAACCAGTCTCTTCCACGCTTTGACCGAGGAAAGTGGAGAAACGAAAAAGAAAATCGTTCCAACGGTGTCGTCGCTTGAACACAATGTGGCGTCCGTCCAGCTCCCGTTCTCCAACTCGGCTATTGCCAAGTCTTACCAGCTCATAGACTACCCAGGCCACTTGAAGTATTCGCAATTACTACGCAAGATGATCGTGGACCAGATCCAAGTGTCCAACCTCAAGGGCGTTGTATTTGTGATTGATGCCTCCAGCATGAGCTTGGCGCAGGAGGGCCGTTTGCCTGCCATAGCCAAGATGCTTTTGGATTTGCTCTCGCTCACGGAAAAAACACCCAACGGCGTGGATTTATTATTTGCTGTCAATAAACAGGACTTATTCGATGCCAGGCCAGTGCATAAGGTCAAGCAATTGGTGGAGGAGGAGTTGGCCAAGCTTATAGCGGACCAGATCAATACCAAGGGCTCCGTGGGAGCAGGAAGCGGCGGAGACCTTGAAGAGGATGGCGATATGGCCGACGCCGAGGAAGTGTTTCGGCAGGGCGAGTCATCCCGAGAGTTCTGGAAAGCCACCGTTGGGTTGGGGCCCTTCAAGTTCGAAATGCTCGAGGGAAACACGGACTTTATTGGAGGCTCGGTGGCCAGAGGAGCAGTGGAGAACTGGGAGAACTGGTTCGACGAGAAGGCCGTGAATTACGGTGGAATATAGCCAGCATCCGATAGATCAATCTAATAAATACATAGTAGGCTACAAACAATACTACAACCACCACTACTACAACCACTACTGACTGCATATGCTAAGTTATAATCCTGTATAGCTTTCAGTCTAGTCATGTCCTCGAGTACTAGTCCTCTAGTACTAGTCCTCTGGTACTTCTGAGTCATTCGTTGATTTGATTGGTCAAACTGGCCATAATGACCAACCCAATTAATCAAGAAGAGCCCGGTTTGGAAGTTGGAGCACTGGGGAAAAAGGCTCCACTTTGGATCTCTTGGTGTCGTTTGGCCCGTAGAGCTCCCTGCACTTTAGCATTCACTCTGGCCTTGTAAAAGTCACTGTTTAAGGTGTACTTTTTGAACAGGAAGCTGGAGATAGCGGAATTCAACTCCTCGAGTTCTTTCTTAAGCGAATTCGCCTGTTTAATATAATCCTGGTACGAATTTGGCTTTTTGTCCTTGTCTTCCTTTTCCTTTTCCTTTTCCTTCTCGTCCTTCTTCCCTGTCTCCTTCTCTTTCTCATTCTCTGTGATACCTATGGACGAGGCCAATTTGTTCCACGAATAGGGTCTGTTTTTCTCTGCCGTAATGTTGGCCTCGCGGATCTGCTCCTCCAAGGTCTTCTTATCGCTTAGAAGCTGGGTGTATGACTCCGGATGTACGGGTGCGGCAAGTGCCGGGTCCTTCAAGTGCATTGGGCACACGTAGAAGAAGTCGCCTTTGTTGGCGGCCACCAACACAGTGGCTGTAGGCTTGTAGCAAATAGCACACGGTTTGGTGTCACCTTCTGCCACTAGTCTCATTGTATACTCATTAGGAAAAGCACTCATAATGAGTCAAGTCAATTCAATGAGTCAAGTCTATTCAATGAGTCAAGTCAATTCAATGAGTCGGGTCAATAAGACTCAATGAGTCAGGTGTTAAATTCAGATCAATTGGTTAATTTCAATTTAAGTCTGATGACTCTGTCTTGACTCTGACTCTTGGTGAGTCGGTTGGTGGTTAGAGTAAACACTTGATGGATAGTGACACCCGTGCCTCCGCTGATTAGGCGCACCACGTCGTCAGCCAAATGCAGATCATAGTGAGTGGAAAGACCAGTTGGAACACTTCAGAACACTTCAGAACACTTCGAGTAATTCTGAGACCGAGTAAATCAAGGCACAGTAAATGTCACAGTCTTTTCATGGTTTTCATGGTTTCAGACTTAATTCAGTCTTTTCATGGTTCCAGTTTTTCGTGATTTTAGAACTGGTGGGGATGTGTGGTGGGCCTCGGTGGTGGCTGCGGACCCGTGCACCACAGTACCCCATTAAATCAGCCAAACAAAGCCATCGAAGCCAACTGAATAGAAACGGATAAAACGAATTATTTCGAGAAATGGTCATGAGTCTCCAGACCCAATCCAATTTCTCAATTCCACTTATTATTAATTGGAATTGTATACCGTCGGATTGCCCCATATTAAAGCCCATATGACTCACAATAGAACCATTATTCTTTGCCAATATAAATCAATTGCTAGTGCACAAATGGCTTTGAGGGGGACACGCCGGACCCGTGCATCCTGACATGATCGATTAAGATAATCCCAAAAAGGAAGGAGTGGATATTTTTAGACCGGTTCAGGCCCGTGCCTCAGGCTGGATGGCGTGTCGGAAGGCGCGGGTCCACGGCTCCTGGTTTGAGGGCCGACAATCAAAACAACGCTCGGCATGCGACGAGGCATTCTGTGCAGAACAAAATGTCGCGGCATGAATCGCGTGCGCGGCTCTGTCCCAATCAGGACATTGCGAGTTGCACTTCATATCACCACTTTGCTATGCTGGCAAAAATAGACACTCGAATAATAGGCAATTCATTCAGGAAACACCCCAAAGGTGTGGGGCAGAGAGCGTGTCAGTGCAGGAGAGGTTGACTATATGCAGGTCCCGTCTTTTGCAATTCAAATGGCAATTCTCTTCCCTGCTTCTTCCCTGCTTCTGTCCCCCTTTCCTTACCGCCAGCTTTAGCCTGTGGCACTTAGGCCGTAACCTGGGTTCCACAGGCTACTGTTAGCTTAGGGCTAGGGCTGGCACCGCAGGGCGGAGGCACGGATTTGGAATCCCCCACCCCCACAATCTTCTCCGCCATTGCCACCATCACTGTCACCCTCTCTTCGTCCATGCAGTTCCAAGCTCCACTTACCGCCAGTCGTTCTGGTTTCACTCTGGCTTTTGGCCACCCAGCAGAAAAAACATCTAGTGCCCAGGGGTCAATGTGGATAGTTGCAAATCTGCATGGAGCAGAAAATGTCGTGGGAGGAAAGTCGCGGGAGGCGATAAAAAAACCCAAAAAAAAAAAAAAAAAAGAAAAAAAAGGCGAAAATGTCGTTTTCGCTTCATCCCCTAATTGCTGTACACCATCTGTGCGCTCCCAAAACGCTTCTGGTAGGCTATTGATATTTCAAATTTTTTCTACGGCTCACCCTCTTTTCACCCTACTATATTCCCCCTGGGTTCACCCGATTTACATCCCCTCCGCCTGCTCGCCCCTGTGCCTTATCACGTGGCCCCCCTCCCCTTTTTTCCTTTTGTTGCCAGTTTTTTCCCCCATAAATAAGCAACTTCCGTGGCGAACATCCGGCGGCATTCGGTGATTGGTTTAGAGCTCCCCCCCTACTTTAAGCCTAATCTATATACATCACCGTGAAAACAAAAATACGAGGCTACCACTGGCTCCGACCTTCCCCTCCGCTTCCCCTTCGAAGGTCCCAGTGCATTACTTCCCCGATTGACGACGTCCAGATTCGTCTCTAGAGTTAGTCCCCCAAATTAATCCATTCCATATCGCCAGAGATAGTCATGTCTGAATTCCAGGAAGCCGATATCGACTCCATTGTCGACAGATTATTGGAGGTCAGAGGCTCTCGGCCGGGTAAACAAGTGACCTTGTTAGAGCATGAAATCCGGTTTCTTTGCACCAAAGCCCGTGAGATCTTCATCCAGCAACCCATCTTATTGGAGTTGGAAGCGCCCATTAAAATCTGTGGCGATATCCACGGCCAGTACTACGATCTATTGCGACTCTTTGAGTACGGCGGGTTCCCGCCCGAGGCTAACTACTTGTTCTTGGGTGACTACGTGGACAGAGGCAAACAATCCTTGGAGACTATTTGCTTGTTGTTAGCGTACAAGATCAAATACCCGGAAAACTTTTTCATTTTGAGAGGTAACCACGAGTGTGCTTCCATCAATAGAATCTACGGTTTCTACGACGAGTGCAAAAGGAGATACAACATCAAATTGTGGAAAACCTTCACTGATTGTTTCAACTGCTTGCCCATTGCCGCCATCATCGATGAGAAGATCTTCACCATGCACGGAGGCTTGTCGCCTGACTTGAACTCCATGGAACAAATTAGAAGAGTCATGAGACCCACGGATATCCCCGACGTTGGGTTGTTGTGCGACTTGTTGTGGTCTGATCCCGACAAGGACATTGCCGGCTGGTCGGAAAATGACCGTGGTGTTTCCTTTACATTTGGGCCGGACGTTGTGTCACGATTCTTACAAAAACACGACATGGACTTGATCTGTCGGGCGCATCAAGTGGTCGAGGACGGGTACGAGTTCTTCTCCAAAAGACAATTGGTGACGTTGTTCTCGGCGCCAAACTACTGTGGAGAGTTCGACAATGCTGGTGCCATGATGAGCGTGGACGAGAGTTTGTTGTGCCTGTTCCAGATCTTAAAGCCTGCTGATAAGAAACCCAGGTATCCTCCGCCAAACAGCATGGGAAATAGCAGACCGGTTACACCACCGAGAAAAGTGAAGCGAGGCTCCAAGTAATCCCGGCTGCAAGAAGGTTTTGGCCAAGAAGCGAAACGGTACACTACATGGTTCCCATGACTTTTCAAGAGTACCTCTAATTTGTCGTTGGTGAAGTGGGCATGAGAGAAGATTGCAGAAGAAGCACAAGCAGCTATGATGCGAAGAAAGGGAGCATGCAAGAAAGCTCTTGTTTATGGCATATTGTAAGAAGCTCAACACAAGTGGGAGTTTCGGCCGCGACAGTCTATGCATTCATTGAATACACGAGGCGGCCTAGTAATTATAGTCAGTTTGTAATGAAAACAGGCCCCAGTGGCACGTCATCCAAGGCAAGAAAACCAAATACGAAAAAAAATATATATTGATTGAAATCACGAGCGAACGGGATCGTAGTGTTGAGGGAAGATAGTTTTTGAAGTTGTGAAGTTGTATCACCTGCATAGAAAAGACAGTCATGGCATACACGTGATCTGGACGAATTAGCCACCCAAGTCGCACCCAAATATCTTCGCGCCTCCACACCAAGTGCACCACCTCCGTACACCAGCCCAAAATTCCAGGTCCTGCAGGTGCCAGGCCGCGGCAGTCTGTGAAAAAAATCTTCTCTGAACACTTACAAGCTTGTTGAATAGTTAGATAAAATGGTATGTGTGGCGTGACGTAAAAGTCATAATTGAACGTTTGATCATAGTTACCGAATGATCCATCATAGACCAAAGAGAACGCCGAGATAGAAGTTTGAGACAAGTTCGAGAGAAGTTCCAGCACTCTAAGATATGGAGTGAACCAAGCAGTCAAGACAGAAACCGGTTACATCCAGAGTGAGCCAATTATACCAATCTAGAGAATATCCAAGACACAATCCAGAATATTAAGAGGTCACAGGGTCATATGGTCACATGGTCAGTGGTTCATTTTAAGGGTCTTTTGAGGGTGGTTTGAGAGCCATTTGAGGGGCGTATTTTGAGGACAAGAAATTGGGGCATTATATTGAAGTGCCCCAATGAAGCAAATGGGAAAGTGAAGGTGTAAAAATCGATTCAAAAATGACCTTCAAAATGGCCTCCAAAACTGGCCTCAAAAATGTCCGTCATTCTCCATCATTTTGCCCTTATTTGCCCTCGAGTCCCCTCCCTCAAGTGTTTGAATTTTGAGACCTTCGAGTCCGCGAATTCCTCGATTGTCCCTCAATTTTTTCCCTCAAATTACAACCATTTTTAGACCCAATGTTTCCCATTGTCACTCCCAACTGTCCCCATTTCCCCACCATTTCCACCACTTCCACCACTTCCACCACTTCCATTACACAACTTCACAACTTCACAACTCACATTTGACAACTCACTATTTGACCAGACCAACAAAAGAAAATGGATCAGTCTTTTGGACTTTGAATTGGACTGGACTGGACTGGACTGGACAAATATTTGTTCAATTGTGCAGATGGCTTGAGACTACAACTCATTTAATGTGTTGATGTGAAAGTGCACTGAAGTGAGAAAGTCTGAATGCAGTGATAGTTAAAAGTCATGTGCGCATCCAACGCAGTCCACTTGTTCTCAGTTCACTTATTCTCAGTTCACTTCTCAGTTCAGTTCTCTCCTCATAAATTCTCCTCATAAATTCTTCTCATTACTAACAATTAGGTTTTAGTTCAAGACTTGTTGCACCCAAACCCAGCTTCCGAGGCTCAAAAGCACAAATTGAAGACTTTGGTGCAATCGCCAAGATCTTACTTCATGGACGTTAAGTGCCAAGGATGTTTGAACATCACCACGGTGTTCTCGCACGCCCAAACTGCCGTCACCTGTGACAACTGTGCCACTGTCTTGTGCACTCCTTCCGGTGGTAAGGCCAAGTTGACCGAGGGTTGTTCTTTCAGAAGAAAGTAGGTCGTTATGAATAGCATATCTATCGAATACAAAAGTAGATGAGTCCATATTAAGAGTATCTGACACAGACACACCAATCAATTAGATGAAGATTCCTAATATCAATTCAAGTAGACACTAAGAACCCAAAATGGTCAAAATGGTGAAGATTCTAGAGAGGATTTCAGTTATCTAAGAGTTTATTGAAGAGGACAATGTGAAGGGTATTAAGACGGAGACATGAGGGGAATGGAGAGACATGAGTGGAATGGAGATACTGCAGAGCCCATGTTCATGAAAACTCTTTTTCCCTACAAAGCTAATTTTCTTGCTCTGCTTATTTTCCTGCAAAGCTAATTTTCCTGCAAAGCTTATTTTCCTGCAAAGCTTATTGTCCATGGCTGTTGGTCCTGTCCGACAAACTCAGGCAGGCAGGCAGGCAGGCAGGCAGTCACTCACTAACTCACTCACTCACTCACTCACTCACTCACTCACTCACTCACTCACTCAGTCATTTAGTCTCAGTATCTCTACTACTACCACCGTATAGTTATAGAGTAGTCAGTCAGTCAGTCAGTGTCAGTGTCAGTGTCAGTGTCAGTGTCAGTACAGATGAAGAAGTAGCTCAGTAGTCAATGGTCAGTCTCAGTAGTGACTATAGATGTAGTAGTAGTAATCTAGTAATCTAGTAGTCAGTAGTCAGTAGTCAGTAGTCAGTAGTCAGTAGTCAGGATAGTCAGCAGTTTAGTATAGTCAGTATAGATGTAGTAGTAGTAGTCAGTAGTCAGTCTCAATAGCCAGTATATTCAGTTAGTCAGTAGTCAAGGGTCAGTATATAGATGTACATGTACATGTAGATGTAGAAGTAGTAGTCAATGGTCAGTATTTAATAGTGGGTCAGTATTCAGTATAGATGTAGAAGTCTTCAGTCTCAGTAGTCAGTATAGATGTAGAAATAGTCAGTAGTCACTATAGATGTAGATGTAGATGTAGTCAGTAGTCACTATAGATGTAGATGTAGATGTAATGGTCTAGTATAGGCAGTAATGGTCTGTGGAGTAATGGTCTGTAGTAGTAGTCAGTCAGTATAGATGTAGAAATAGTAGAAGTATTCAATGGTCAGTAGATGCAGTAGTAGTAGTAGTAGTAGTAGTAGTAGTAGATGCAGTAGTAGTAGTAGTAGTAGTTGTTGTAGTTGTTGTAGTAGCAGTAGTAGTTGTTGTTGTAGTTGTTGTAGTAGCAGTAGTAGTTGTTGGGGTTGGTCACAATCTTTTGATAGACTGGCACCGAGGTGTAATGGTCTTCCATCAAGTTTTGTAGTTCAAGAAATATAGTATTCATGTTAGTTCTTTGTATTAGTTTAGCAACAAACACCAATACTAGAAAATCACTGTTTTCCCTTTAACTAAGCTAATTCTTTTTTTCCTGTAGACTCAAAGATGGGGATCTCCTTATATATATATATATTTATTTATATATATATATATTTTCCCTTTTTGGACCAAAAACATAGTTACTCCTTAAAATTTCCAAAGATAGGATCTCACATCATACTTTCTTTGAGCCCCTTCCTTAAAACCTCCTTGAACCGATACCTCCTTGGATTGATACCTCCTTGGATCGATACCTCCTTGGACCGAATCCGCGTAGCACCCTTATTGTTTCATCTGGATACTGTATATTGACACTTCCGACATGTATAACATCTCGCCTGTTCAACAGTAGTCAGTATTCAATATTCAGTAGTATTCAATATTCAGTAGTATTCAGTATTCAGTAGTATTCAATATTCAGTAGTAGAGTAGTAGTGTATACTAGTCTTGTGTATAGTCTTGTGTATCGTCTTGGAGTCTTGGAACCTGTTCTTGTCAGTATAGTGTAGTAGTATATTCATATAGTGTAGTCTTGAAGTATTTAGACTCATTGTTAGATATTAATCTTGGCACATAGACTCGAACTGAAATGTCTTATAACCTTATAGTGACATTTTAAGGCTTAAAAAAGCTACCAATACATAGCTATTAAGACTATAGCTATTAAGACTATAGCTATTAAGACTATAGCTATTAAGACTTGTTGAGGGTCTAGACCTTTATTTTTCATAGCAGTTTCACAGGAGTTTTATAGTTGTTTCATGGTATCATAGAAGTATATTATGGAAGATCTAGTAATGTAGATGTAGAGTGTGCATTGGTTCTTGACTAAATGATATGTACAGATGATGTGAATGTCAGAATCATTTATATGCAGGAATATCCAACGCTTATATACAGGAACAACAGACAGTGCACGAAAGAACATCTATTTTCTGGTCACAAACCTTGTGAAAATTTTTGAAACTGGAATCTAATTATGTACATAATGATATATCTATAATTTTAAAGTTTCAGTTTGCTAACATTGCTGGAACCTTGAAAACCGACCCCAAGCTGGAGTGCACATAAGCATATGATATATGCATTCCTGCAGACAGTAGATCTGACACACCAAACCTTAAACTATTCTTCAATTCTCTTTAAATCTGAACTTGAAATTCAGTAATAGTCAGTCATAGTCAGTTATAGTCAGTCATTTATATAGACAAATGTTCTACCGATTTGAACATGACTTAATGGCCACCCCGTAGAAGGTATATAGGACTACTAATGCATATACTGACTTAATTAGAAAGAAGTACCACCACTGCCAATCACTACAGAACCTATTAGTTACAGAATGAGTATTATACTAGTATAGTAATATTACGGTATATTGGTAAAGTGAATTTCTCTACAATTCCTCTACCATTGGCTCTACCCTACTAATACTACTACTACTACTACTGACTACTACTACTGACTACTACTACTGACTAATAATACTGACTACTACTACTGACTACTGACTACTGACTACTGACACTGGATAGGTCCAAATAATAATAGTCTCATAAATATAATACCGGAAAAGATCTGTATTAAATAGATTATGAACTACTACTACTACTCCTCCAGTCTAAACTGGTTATACACTACTACTAGTCCAAGAGCCTATAATTAGAGCTACTATACACTCTTCCATAATTTTAACATTCTAAAAATTAATAAACTTCATCTTCTCACCATTACTTGTACTTCTACTAATACTACCACTACTACTAATAGTACCACTGTACTCTATTATCTTGTAACCATTACTTGTGCTCATCAGTAGTTGTACAGGAATTTGCTTAATCCTTCAACAATCTCTGGTGCCATTAATATTATTATCATAGAACATGAGGATGGCTCGCTCCACTGTTCTCCCTCTGGCACGTACGTTTTGGTGAGTTTCAGATCTTCAAGCCATTGCAGAAGAAACCTTCATTGCAGAAGAAACCTTCATTCCACTAATAAATACAAATAAATACTCTACCCATTTTCGACTCCTCTACTCTCCTCTACTCTACCACTACTGTACTCTACCATTACTATACCACTAATCTATATTCTCCTATACTCTACTATACTATACTCTACTATACCACTACTCTATATTCTACTATACTAGTCTAATAGTAGACCTAATAGTGACAGTAGATACTGGTACTGGTTTTGTCTCTAGCACTAGGTGCTCTCTGATCCTAGATCTACTACTCTACTCTACTCTACTATACTCTACTATACTATACTATACTATACTATACTATACTATACTGTTCTACTACTATACTTTTCCACTGACTGTTCTACTGACTGTTCCATTGACTGTTCTAGACTCTACTATTCTACTGACTACTAATCTACACTACTAATAGTAGACCTAATAGTGGAAGTACTGGATACTCCTTTCCACACTGTATACTCCATGTAGACTACATTCCATTTACTTTCCTTAGTACTAAGGAATACTTTGATTTGTATATTCAATGGGATCAAGACAGATATATCAATGTAGTTGGGTGATGCTAATAGTACTACTTCTACTAATAGTACTACTAATAGTACTACTACTATTTCTACTGACTACTGACTACTTCTACTTACCACTGACTACTTCTACTGACTACTGACTACTTCTACTGACTACTGACTACTGACTACTATACGTAAATCTGACCATACATATGAGTAGGGATGACTAATAAACCACTAAGGAAAAAAAATCATATTAAATAATTGGTGATCTAGGATTTTTACTTGTTCTAAAAAAAAAGTAATAAACGTCAATAGTATGGAATTAATTATAACATTAATATGACTAAGGTATTTGACCCTTAGATAAATTATACCTAAACTGATCCCATTGATTATTCGCCATAGTATCTTATATACAGAATATATTCATTAGAATCTAAATCAGGTTATTATTCCTACTATTATTAAATAGTTATTATTGAATAGATTATATGATTTGTTATACTTAATGATATTTTCTATAATAGATATGATAGCTTTCTTAATTTTAACAAATCAATTAAGTGAATCATATCTCGGAAAAGATTTTTTTTAAATAATTTATAATTTCTTAGTATAAGTATGGAAGAAAAAAAGGGTATTTTGTGTGTAGTCTCTGAGACTCTGTACGTCTCATTAAAGGTCTCATTAAAGGTCTCATTAAATGTATACAGGAATAGATTGTCTGCTGATTGAGTCTAGCTAATTCTGTTTTTTTTTTTCTATACAGGACACAATTAATACTAAATTGTTGCAGCCAGCATATATAAAGAAATTAATTTTATTTAAAAATGCTGAATGATCGATTGATCTCATTGAATATAAAAAAATATGGTAATTTGTCTTAAAGATATTGGTATCTTACTATATGCAGGAATAGAATATGAGATAATTCTAATTCTAGAAATAATTCCAATTCCAGAAATAATTCCAATTCCAGAAATAATTCCAATTCCAGAAATAATTCTAATGTACAAAATCAGAACAATTGTTGATATATAACAGAATCTCCCCTCAGTAACTTCAAGAAACTAGTGTTTAAATACAATCAAGTAAAGGACTACTTCACTAATTAAATTGGTTCCTACACTACCCTGTCTACAGACTTTTCTTTTCTTCTCTGTAGCCTCTACTTTCACAGTCTTGTCGAACTCTCTTATGACATATAAGACATTGATTGGCAGTCTAGGCTTCATTGGAGTTCTTGTTTGGTATCCAGCCATAGTAGACTTTTGGATGTGACCATTATGGACCAAACAGAATACTGCTATACCATTGAGTATTGGCTGAGGAAAAGATGTTTGTTATCACTGTTTGTCATTAACGTGTCAGGTCGTATGTCATTAACGTGTCAGGTCGTAACGGGTCAATATGTAATGCATTACAACTTGGGCTTGGAGTAGAACCGCACCACCTCGTCGAAAGCCTTGGCCACCTTGTCGATGTTGCCGTCGTTGAGTCCTGCAACGCTGGCACGCCCGGAGCTGACCAAGTAGATGCCATGCACCTCTTCCAACCGGGCCACCATATCGGGAGTCAAGCCTGTGAACGAGAACATACCTGTTTGGTTGGTGATGTGCTCCCAGTCGCCGGGCGTGCCCAACTCCTCCAACTTGGCCCGCAATGTCGTTCTCATTTTGTAGATTCTAGAAGACATCGTCACCAAGTCCTGCTCCCATTGCTTGCGCAATTCGGGGTCGTTCAAGATCGTGGCCACCACCTTGGCTCCGTATGCTGGAGGATTGGAGATTTCTGACCGCGTGTACCGCGCCAATTGCGACTTGATGGCACTCATAAAGCTTTCCTTGCTGGCTTGTTCCTTTTCGGATGGCAAAATGAGATGGAACACTCCCACACGCTCTCCATACATACCCACATTCTTGGCAAACGATTGGCAAATGAGAATTGGAGAGGTGAATTTGCCGGAATTGATGGCCTCCCTAATTGGAGCAGCATCCTTGTCCAAGTTTCCCGAGGCAAAGCCTTGGTAAGCCAGGTCGAAAATGGGCAAGTGACGGTTTTGAGCCACGGCCCCCAAGATTCGGTTCCATTGCTCGGGAGTGGGGTCTAAACCCGTGGGGTTATGAGCACACGCATGCAACAAGATAATCGAGCCCTTGGGCGCGCCCTCAATGGTTGCGAGAAACCCATCAATATCCAACTTTTTATTCTTGGCATCCCAATATGGATAAGTCTCCACCTTCAATCCCACAGCATTAAATATCTGGTTGTGGTTGGCCCATGTGGGTTGCGACACATACACCGTATGGTTGCCGGCGAAAAAGTCCCTCAAAAATGAGGCTGCTAAATGCAACGCTCCAGTTCCCGATAATGACTGCTGAGAAATAAGCGTCTTATCAGCAATGGCCTTGGAGTCTGTTCCAAGAATCACTTCTGCCGCCTTAGTGATGAAGGGCTCATATCCTGCAATTCCTAAATACTCGTGGTTGTAGCCTTCGGAGTCAATCAACTTGCGCTCGGCCTTTTTCACTGCTGGAAGCACCCAAGGCTTGCCTTGATTGTCTCTGTAGGCGCCGATGCCCAAATCGACCTTGGAGGCACGGGTGTCCTTGGCGAGTCTAGCCTTGATGCCGAAAAGAGGGTCGGGAGGCAATTGCTTGATTTCAGTGAAGAATTGGGACATGGGAAAAATACTGTGGAGAGTGTCGGATTGGGTGATCTTATATATACCGCGACTGAGGGGTATATCACGTGACCACAGCTAACTGACAGCTGCCAACACCCACCTTAATTACAATCATTCGGAGCTTAAATTGCTGGATATTGAAGTGGGGCTAGAACCTGGAACATCTGAAACACTTCTGAAACACATGTGTGTGTTTTGGTGTGTTTTGGTATGTTTGAGTGCAATGAGTGAGCAGTAAAATCCGAGGGGAATAGTGGAAGCGAAGTTTCCGCATTATGGAATTATGGCGCAAGTTCCCTTGGCCCGGGATGCCTCGGGTTTAAGCGAGCAGCTGACATCCGCACCTGCATCCGAGACCTGTACACCTCGATGGACATACATCCGTACACCACCAAGCCAAAAAACCCCAAAACCACAAAAGTCCAAAACCACAAAAGTCCAAAACCACAAAAGTCCAATAATCCCAAGGTATAGTTGATCATAACATATTATAGTGGTCTAATATTTTTTCATTATTACTCTGTTTTAATTTTGTGGGTATGATTTTAGAGGGGATAAAAGTGTAGCGTAGTTCTCAAATTCTCAGAGTTGCACCATAATCTACTAATAATACATCTGCCAAAGCCACCACAATCTGCCATAGAGTATGCGAACATTAAAGTAAGGTTTCGAATATAAAATGATTACATAAGCATATATAGGAACATAGTTGATTTTAAAGCTTCCAAGACTATATCCAGGAATCGGGTAAAGTATTCTAAAAACTACTGAATAGTGTCCTAGACCAATGCTCATAACCATAGGCTCATAACCATAGGCTCATAACCAAAGTAATCTAAACAAATATAATCATATACAAGCATATTCTATAGAAGAAGAGGTGACTCATAATTTGATCTGCCAATTGTTGCCTTAAGGAAATGGTAATACTTTTACTGAAGTATATTGAATGGACATTGTACTGCATAGAACATACTCAACCAATCAACCAATCAACCAATCAACCAATCATTCAATCACAATCAGCCGATCAGCACCATGGAACACTCATAAGTAATAAACTAATTATCTCTATATACTTGTAGGTAAATCACGTGACTGGGACTTTTGAAAACAAAAAAAGGTGATGTATAGATGTGATATTATAGTGATGGTGGGCCAGGGCACATAACCAGTTTAATGCGAATTCTCAAAACTCGCGATTTCACCATATACAAGAATAACTAACCTCAGAAGTGTCTTTTTTTACCAGCCATTGACACCCTTTTGACACTAGCCATTTGACACTAGCCATTTGACACTAGCCATTTGACACCAGCCATTTTCCACAAGATTGATTTCTTTGTACTGACCTGCAGATTACCCTCTTAAGGAGACCCTCTAAAGGAGAACACAATGGTATAGTCTTATAGGAACAACCAGATTCTACACAAACAGTCACACATTCCTAGACTTCCAAAAAGTGGAGTTCTAAAAAGTGGAGTTCTAAAAAGTGGAGTTCTAAAAAGTGGAGTTCTAAAAAGTGGAGTTCTAACATGTCAAATGTTACACAAGAGGTCTGACCTAGAATCAATCTCCAGGACTATCCACTCATTGCAATGTACTATCTACATTCTCCTTTATTCGTTGCACAATAGCTTTCCTACCCACGTCTTTTGACTGTCTCATAAACAGCCACAGCCAGAAACACCCATAATTGTTCATAACTCTGAGCTTCATCCTTACCATGTGGATACATAGATCTTACTGTGTACACTACCACCTCCACATCCTCAGACAAGTACAGTACTACTACGGTATTGCAGTACTACTACGGTATTGCAGTACTACTACGGTATTGCAGTACTACTACGGTATTACAGTACTACTAAACTAGTACTAAACTAGTACTGTACTACTAATGGGGGTTGGACAGCTCTGGATGGTTCTCTCGTTTGTGAAGGGAAAAGTGTCTTGCCATGGATTCAAAGGATTATCTTGACTCTGGAGCCAGTTGAACCATCTGTTTATGATTGGCTAGTCAAGTGAACAATTAGAGGTTCTCAAAATGAAATTCCTCATGCCGAAGCTATGACCAGACAGAGTGTGGTTGGTCTAAGACGGATTGGTGCTCATGAGATGAGGGTGTGAGTGTCTAGAGTAGTCTAGTTCTCCACACTCTATCAGGACACGGCAAGAGTATTTTCAAGTCCCAGTTATTTTGATATCTATGGGGCTCCAGTATTAAAAGTACCAGTAGTCTCAATGGTCAAGTAGTACTAGTACCGATTCCATAGTAGTGTAGTAGTATTGTACAGATTTCATAGTAGTAGTAGTTAGTGTATATGCAGTAGCAATAGTAGTTAGTGTATATGCAGAGCAATAGTAGTTAGTGTAGTTGGTCAATTTTATCATGAGTGTATGGGCCAAGGCATCGTCAGCACTGCTTGTCTATAGACTCATATGACCAAGAGTTTGATAGACTATAAGAGTAGTAGAAAATCAAGAAGGAACTCCCACTTCTCCCATTCAATAGTTACACTTAGAGTTGGTGTCCTTACACTCTTCTTACACTGTCTCTTCTCTATACAATGCACTGTCTGAACTGTATACTCATTGTACACCAAGGTGGCCCTAGACCACGGATCTCACCTCAAAAAACCGTTTCAAGTAATAGATCTGAAACAACGAGTTCATGGCCACCACAATGATCTGGAATACCGACCACCACTTTACCCGAGAGTTGGTCGACTCCGCCGTATTCCGGTGAGTCCGTTCTCTGATCACCAAGTAGTTCTGCTCCGCCTTCACGTCGCTGGCCAACTGGCTCAACATCGACACGTGGTAATCCAACGAGTCCGAGTTCGGGTCGTTGACGTCCACATAGATCACCCCGTGCACATTGAACGACACGTCCAAGTCCACCCGAGACGACTTCTCATTGGAGAAACAGTACTGGTACTTTCCATTCTGGTCAGCCTTCAAGGTGAGGTCGCCGTGGTCCTGTGCTTGCAAGTTCTTCTCGATACGGTCATTGGGGCCGGTCACATAGAAGTCCACGGTGTACTGTTCGGCGTTGTTGGGGTCACGGGATCCCACCTGGAAACTAATGGACAAGATATCGTTTCGCTTCAAGCTCTCAAAGAAACACTGCTTGCCGTAGGGAGGCAACAATACAGTATGTGCGCACGCCATGGCGAGGAAAAGGGCCCAGGCTCCGAACTTCATGCTAGCGTTGTGTCTTGTGTAGTAGGAGTTGTCGTACGGTGGGTACTGTGCGTGGAAATACGTGACTTGGAGTTAAATGTTTTTCTCGCGCGCTACGCGGTGCCCGCACGATTCTACACTCATTGATTCTTGAAACATCATTCTTGGTCTCCCCAACTGCTCTACACATCTCCATTCTCATAACTCTCAAACCATTCTCATAACTCTTTCTGTACTGAGTACCAAATACTTTACTGAGTCTGGTAGTCAAGCAAGTCCTCAAAACTCAGTACCTCCCTGATTTCTTAGACGAGTATTGACGAGTATCTTGCCGAGACTATCTGAATCTTAGCCGAGACTATCTGAATCTTAGCCGAGACTATCTGAATCTTAGCCGAGACTATCTGAATCTTAGACGAGCCTGTCTGAATCTTAGCCGAAAAAACTCAACTCTCCTAATTTTGTATTTGACTCTGGTTTCTCCAAGCATCTCTTAGCCTTCCAAATATTATCTGAACTTGAAGACTTATTAGAGAAGACTTCTCAGGTATTTCTTGACGACCATTAGACAGGATTTAAGTATTGATGAGCACTGACGACTATGACGGAATCTCATCTAAAACTATATCCAAGTTTATCTTTGTCAATCTCTTCCTTTCCAATAACTCTGACGATTATTCCTTGTATTCTCTTGGTTGAGCTTCCCTTAATTGAGTATCCTTAGTTTCTCTTAGCCAGTTTCTTGGTCCAATTTCTTTCGAGTCTCTTAAATTTCTCTTGACGATTACCGGGTTTCTAAGTAAATCCTGTTGCGGTCCTATCCCTTCCAGAATTTTACTTATCCCGAATAACCACGATCCTTGGCCGTGTCACCCTTGTACTTGTATTTTTAGGTGAAACCGACTTAATGGTCCAGTCCCTCACATTATGGAGTTTTCACTGATCAGGCCAGCTCATAGAGGCTTCATGATCTCATCGTAGAGCATGCGTTTCAACTCGCTAATTGACAACTCATCCTTGCGGCGGTCAAAATCGAAAAAGTCCTCGGCGATCGGCTCGCACATGGGCTCGTCGTTGGGATCGTGGTAGAGCTGGAGGTATGGGTGCTGCAACGCCATGTCCACGGTGATACGCTTGGCCGGGTTGAATGCAAGAAGCTGCTCCAAGAGGTCGAGTGCCAAAGGGTTGATGTTGGGAATGGAACCGAACAACTCCGTAAATGGAATCTTCTTGCAGAATGGAAGCAGCCGGATGTACTCACGAGCCCGCTTCAGCTTAATGTTGTAATAGTCCTCGGAGTTGGGCGTGCCAAGAACCTCCATGATGAGCCACAACTGGTTATGGTAGTCCCGGCCAGGGAAGAGCGGCCGCCCGCTCAACATCTCCGCCAAAATGCACCCTGTACTCCACACATCGATGGCCGTGGTGTACTCCTGGAACGTAAGCATGATTTCTGGGGCACGGTACCAGCGAGTGGCCACGTACTCGGTCATGAAGCCGAAATTGTCCTCGGACGAAGCCACGGACCGCGCCAAGCCAAAGTCGCAGATCTTCAAGTCACAGTTGGCGTTGAGCAAAAGGTTCAGCGGCTTCAAGTCCCGGTGGAGCACGTTGGCCGAGTGCAACGCCTTCAACGCCCGCAAGGTCTGATAAATAAAGTATTGGATGTGGTCGTCCGTGAGTTTCTGCGTGCGGATGACCTTGTGGAGGTCGGTCTCCATGAGCTCCTGGATCAAGTAGATCTCGTTGAAAGTATCGTAGGAGGTTGGCCGCTGCAACGCCAAGATGCTGATGATGTTTTCGTGATTGAAATTTTTAAGGAGCTTTAATTCTCGGAGCGTACGTAAGCAAAGCATCAGCCGCTCAAACGGCTCGATCTTCTTGATGGCCACTTTTTGCTGTGTAGGCTTGTGGATGGCCAGACACACCACTCCATAGGCTCCTTGGCCCACCACTTCGATCACCTGGTAGTGGTCCGACACATTGAAGGCAACGGACTTCTGAGTATTTAGGAGATGCGGCGATTGGCCGTTGGCAGCGTAGGTCTCAGCTCCGGCGCCTTGTTGAATCATGATAATGGAGTTGCTGTAAGGGCCAGTTTGGGCACGAAAGCGCGGGTCCCCTGATAGATGTTAGACGAGGAAGAACTTGGCCAGAACAAAAAAAAATCCAGGAATGAGCGGTTCCAGATAAGCCAAGAAAATGTTGAAACAAATGTTCGATCGATTATGTGTAGTTGTTCTCAAGTTGAAACTCTTAATTATCAGTGATTTGAATCCCTAAAAAATCTTGTGTATATTCTTTAATCCTGGTATCCCTACAATACTTGGCGAATGTCTATTCAGGGGTATTATAAGGTCTATCCAAGCCGAAGTTGCTAGAGGCGACCGGTATATATACAGAGTAATTAGGGTCGGACCAAGCAATGAAGGAGTTCACGTTGACGCGGAAATATTCTGTGCTCATTGGCATGTGTGGAACTTTATATAGTGCCCCGAGGTTTCATATAGAAATGGGGGGCCTCGCGCCAATGCAGGACTAGCGTTGTTTCGGTTGTGATACACCGGGTGCATTTGTGACCACACCTGCAGCATGCACCGGGAAATTATTATAAATACGGCTACGCCAACCCATCTTTTGACGATCCCCACGGCACTTGACGGGTGACGGCTTCGCGAACAAGGCGTGGATCGGAGGTGCAGATAGTGGGGTATGACAAGTGGCCGCAAGAATGTACACATGCCAAAGGAAAAAGGGGATGAAACACAGGGATGATTCAGGGGCTGAATAAACAGGTGTCCAAAAAGGAATCATTTCTGGAATTCGTGCATTGGCGCCAAGTCCCTGGCTTCGGTATCAATCTATGAAACATGGTTGCAGATTCCGGGCGTCACTGTCTGCAGGACGGTCATTTTTGTGACGCAGGCGGCATGTCGCGAGATATGAAACTCGAGATGAAACCCGAGGTGAAACCCGAGGTATTACGAGAATTTGACGGGGAAATGAAAACAAGATACGGGGAAAAGCGGCCAGACTAGTGTGGGTGTCACATGATATGTGGCACGTGAAGAAACATCCACACTTACACCCACCCACCCACACATATATATTTATATATGTGCATCATTGGGTATGATATGAATTATATTTTCATCATGATACGTTTGATTCGACCAATGGGTACAGGCTAAAAAAATTATAAAGGATACGATTAGTGCCTTAGACAGTCGTACGGTAGATCAGGTGACATATCACATTGTGCAGGACAACAATGTATTTTAAGGAGGTCCTATTTAGACTGCCATGGGCCAATAAAATTGGTGATCCAGTAAATATGGTGATCCAGAAGGACGGTGATCCATTTTAAACTACAATTAAAATACTCATCTACGCATGCGTTGCATGATGTCAACAGACTTAAGGTTATTCGCTTTCGCCAATATCATATAATATGAGTCAATGGACGTAACAGGCCCACACGTGCGTCCTGGCCCACTGCTCGCTAATAAAACAATTCATGAACATTAAAGGGATCCCTTGATCCTTCCTCATTGATCTTCGTGATTTTCATCATTATCAGACATCCTTAGACATCATCTACTTCTTTCTTCCAAAGAGGCCCTTCTTCTTCTTTTTCGTTGGGTTCAAAGACGAGGCGCTATAGTTATTAGCCTTGTAAACGCCCTGGTCACCGCTGAATGATGCAACAGGGGCCGAGTAACCTTGGCTGGACTCGTTCATCTGCGAAGACAAGTTGTTGTGGGGAAAGTCCTCGTGGAAGCCCCATCCTAGACGCGTGCTCTCGAGCTGGTCTCTGTATGCGTGGTCGCCAGTAATGGCAAACTCAAAGCCACGGATGGTGTCCAAAGGCCGCTCGTTCCGATTTCTGGCGGGGTTCAGCATATCCACTTGTCTGATTGGTTGCCCAAAAATGTCTCTCATTTCCCCACTCTCGGCTGACAAGTACGACTGTCTTCTGCCGTACTGATTTGCCTCCTCGAAAGGCTGTGCCTCGTTAACAGCGGATAAAATGGGATCATGGATGTTGTGGGTTTCCAACCGTTCGCCTCTGGTATCGGCCTGAGGTCCGCCTTGTTGGTTCTTAGAGCTGCTTCTAAATATAGCCATTGCAAAAGTATATGTTGGATAACGAAGCTTTAATAATTTTCTTCTTTAATAAAGACTTGATAGTTTTCGTCTTTTATGAAGCGTCAATGGAGCCTATTAACTAAAACTTTGAAAGGGAGCCCAAGTGTAATTTAATATATGGATAAATATGTAGCCCTAATATGTAGTGCTAATGGAACCTGCCTTTATTTGCCTTGTGGGATTACCTTTGATCTGCTATCTATGATTTTTCTGCTTTGAGCTTGGAGTCAATGCTTGCGTACTTGTAGGATAAATGTGACAACAAAAGGGGGAAGAGTTAGAAATATTGTTCTATTTTTTTATGCTGTGTAGCATAGCCTGGATATTATTGTTTATGCAGGCACCGCCCCCCCTGCGAACGGCCAGCCATATTTATAAATCGGGATATCTTTTTGTGGTCGATATGCATGTACTATTTGCCCATGTTTCAAATTCGCCACCCAGGCTATAAATGTACCTACTCCCGCTCTTGGTGAGCACCTCGGAATTCATCAGATCCTCACCGCTGCCAAGATTATCGATCGCATTCACCCTCGGTGCACTGTTCAGCCTCGCATCTCCGGACAAAATTGTACGACGCACTTGATTGTCCGACATACTTAACGTGGGCTGAGGCGCGGATGAAACTGGTATGTGCATAAACTTAGAAGCCTAGAAAATGCGGGTCAATACAAAATTTGGGTTTCAATTGTTCTACGGAAGTTGGGCTTTAAATTTAGTTCTACAGAATTTGTATTTCAGATTCAGTTGTACAGAATTAAGGTTTAAGTTTGGTTTCAATTCGAGATTATTTGGGTTTTGCCAATAATTTCCATTCTGGACATGCTGCTTTATTGGACATACTAGTTTCTTGTTTGGGTGCGGGCACTCTATAGTTGCTTATTCAAGGCCTTGCTATGGCATGTGGTGTTTTGGTGTCACCAGAAGCGGAAGCTGGTGGCCCGGCTCCGCATTGTGGGGAAACATCCGCGTGAGGCATTAAAACCCGCAATTATGTGTCAAGCCGCGTGCAGGTTTACCATGCTGGGGCCGATCGGCATTCCATTTATTTTTGAATTTCGCATCTCACCTCCAGCCGCTGAACGTTACATGCTATACGACGCGGTCTGCATACAGGTGTTCTATTTAAAGCATCACCACATATCAGCATCAGCATCAACATCAACATCTCTAAATACAAATTGGAAATGTTCAATTAGGATTTCAAACCGTGAAATGCATGCTTAGTCGGTGTTTTAATGTGACTTATATGCATGAATGTCCTTAATTGAATGAATGGCTCTAAAGTCTCTAAATAAATCTTGACTTGGTCTATATGCCGGACAAATGAAATTTGACTGGATACTTCATAGTCCAGTGGCCTTCGAGATAACTGCCAACTACAATTTGGAATTTCTTATTTTTCATTACTTATTTGTTTATTATCATTCCTATGAGATGTTGTTTTGCTCCTTGAATGTGTCCCAGGCCTTGTTCAACGTGACAAATGTGGCCTGGCAGATCATCTGGTCTTCGAGCTCATACTGGCCGAGTTTGTCGGGATGGATGCTGCTGATGACTTTCATATAATTGATCTTCACCTTCTTGGTGAGCATCAAGTCGTTGATGGTGATTTTCTTGGTGGTGATGAATGGAAATCCAAGCCGTTGTGGGAGAACGTCGCTCAACGTCATGAGGAGATTGCGGAGATTATCTTCTTTACCGCTGCTCCATTGCTTCACCTTATCGTGAACAATATCATGAAGCTGGAATTTCTCCTCCTCCTTGATTCTCTCCTGCGAGTGCTGGGCCTTGACTCTCTGCAAATTCTTATTCAGAGTTGCATTTGGTTTCGGCTTAGCCGCTGGCTTGGCTGATGACTTGGCCGCTGGCTTGGGCGGGTTGACCACGCTGTTGACCCGTCTCTTTGCATCCATGGTTTTCTTGTCGTTGACGCCATACTTGCTGACCAACAAAAGGTATAACTCAAGGGCCTGGGGGAAGTTTTCAAGCATCTCAAAACTTTCAGCCTTGCGGGTCAAGAGTCTCAAGAACCAGTACTTGATGGGCTTTTGGTTGATGATCCATTGGGTGTCCTCGGCCGACTCGTCTATCAAATTGATACCATCATCACAACTTTGCTTGGCAAGCTTGTAATTGCCGAGTTTAATGGCCGTGAGAGCAACATTCAGGAGAATGACAATGCGGAGCTCGTGGGTCCCAGGGAGACTCTCCAAACACTTGGTATAAGCGTTGATGGCCGAGTCATAGTCGCCATTGGAAAAGAACTCGCTTCCTTTTGCTTTGAAGGTGTCATAATCAGACTGCTGGAAAGCGTTTAGAGTCTCAGCCGTGGCTAAACGTTTGAAAGTTTTGCTATTAGAGGTCAATTGAGTCGATGAAGAAATGAGTGTTTCATTGGCTGAGGAAGTAGATGTTGGAGCTGGTCTTCTGCGTCTAGAGACAGGGATTTCTTCAGTCGACGATGCTTTGAATTTTTGGGCCGGAGAAAACTTGTCATCGGTGCCAAGACCAAGCAAATCAACTTCAGGAACTTTTTCGTTGCTTTGGTGACTTTGACTGATTTTAGGTTGAGATTTCGTCTGATGACTTTGAGGCTTGGCTTTTTGAAATGCTTGAGGCAGAGAGTTTCTGGGTGATACCGAGGAGGCCACGTGATTCTTGGGCCCTGTCTGGGTTTCCTCTTTCCAAGCCCTTCTTCTTTCCAGAGTGGTTCTTTCCAGACTCCTCCTTTCCAGATTGGAGTCGGCCTTTAATGCATTTTGTCTTTCCTGACGCCGCTGCGATTCCCGCTCTCTCTGAGCACGAATGATCCGCTGGATTTCCTCATGGTCTATGTTCTCCTCATCGTCGCCATAATCCTCAAATGCTCCACCACCGGCTTTTCGCTCCAGTGCCTGGTCTTTGTATAAGTCCTGGCTCTTGATCCATGCAGGCATGCCAGAGTCGTTTCCTGCATCGTGTGCATTCATTTGCTGCTGGATGTTGTTGATGTTTTTAATAACAGTTTTTTTGGACTTGTCAAAGAGCCACGATGCTTTTTTATAAATTCCATTGGACATATCCTGGAAGGCGATTCCAAGATCTTTCTGAGTCGGGCTTGGCTTGGACATTTGGGCCAGTTGGGCCGGTTTGGCAAGTGCTCCTCGAATTATCAACTGCACACACCTTTCGAAATCAGGACCCACGCGTGCAATTGCATTGTTGGAGATCTCCACAGAAAATCCCTCGGCAACCAAAGCTGCCAAAACGGCATCTGAATCCGTTGAGGGGGTGTCTTTTGGTTGTTTATCAAAATCACCAGATCGGTCTTGAAAACTTCGGTTCCGCTCCTGTTGTTTTTGAGATTCTTTCTTGGAATCTCCTCTAATTTCTCCCCTGGAATCTATCTGTTCAGTGAAAGCATCTGTAAATTCATCATCCAATAAGCTAGCTCCCTGCAGGCTGAAATCAGCATCCTTAGTTTTAGGGGAAGAAACGTTCAAACCTCCAGCCTGTCCAGCTTCGACCTTATTCTTTGGGGTCTCAAAAAAAGCAAGTAGGTCAGCATCTAGACCGTTGGAATCCTGTTTCACTCCGTTTTGACCCGCATTGAAAAGTTCTGTAGAATTTCCTTGATTTTGGCCTCCTGAGACTGAAGGGGATAAAAGGTCAAGGTTCCAATCAGTTGCTGTGGAGGAGTTGTCGCCAGTGGAGAGATTCTTTATGGACAGGTTCAAAGACCGCTTCAGAGAATTACCACTAGCTTGACTGAAGAGGTCGGAGAATACATCTTTCTTGGGCGGGACCATTTTAGTGGCAGGGTGAGGTTTGCAGATGCTGATGTGTTCGATAAAGGTCACGTGCGTGTATGGTTTCAGGCACCCGCGCCATAACATACATCCGTATACCCGTACACCCGTACACCTGCTCGCACCCGTGCACCTGAACCCGTGCACCCGCACAACACTCATCTCACGCTAAAATTTTATGGCCATATCCACACCAACAGAGCCATGCATTTGATGTACACCTTGGGCCCAGACGGCAAGCGCGTCTATACTTTAGCCAAGACCACTGCCGATGGCGAGATCACCAAGTCGGCTCACCCCGCCAGATTCTCCCCAGATGACAAGTACTCCAGACAAAGAGTCACGTTGAAGAAGAGATTCGGCATGTTGCCCACTCAAAACTAAGGAGCAAAACATTAGAAAACCAGGGATATGGAATCCCTTGACATTGCCATGTTTCCCTGGAGACATGTTTCTGCAGAGAAGTTTCTGCAGAGATATTATGTTGAGTTTGAAGACAGACTCGGATGCAGAATGGAGTGTATATTAATATGGAAAATACTTCAAGTGTTCTTGTAGCCACCAAAGTAAATTCGAAAAGGGCTGAACTGTAGCATCGATGTTGATCGGCTGGGTCATCGGTTATGAACGAGGAACAGCTTAAGTAGATCAATCTAATCAATCGAAACTGATTATATAGGGTCCCTCCGTTGGCCAGTGGCGTCGATATTGTATTCTGCACTTGTAGAGTAATTCTGCCACATCTGGGACAACACCTCGGAGTCCTTGTTTTTGTTGATGATTTCATTGAGAGTCAAATTCACATCGTGGACAGACTCATTGAGTGATTTCTGCGGTTAGTATTGGCATTAATGCTTGATTATTATTAACATACCATATTGTTAATAATCCGGGAGAGAAGTGCCACTTGAACCTGCTCGTGTGGATTATCCATAGACATCTCCGACATGGCAATAATGACAAATGGATGGGAGGATTAGCTATATGATCAGATAGAAATCAGTTATGATCAGTTGTGAAATCTTGTATGGTCAGATATCAGTGGATGATGTCCGTTATGAAAACCAGTTTAAAGAAAATAACGAATAGGAGTCAGATAGATGGTCGTCAGATAGATGGTCGTCAAATAGATTCTCAGTAAGGTAGATGGTCAGTCAGAATGAGGATCTGGTAAGTCAGTTAGATGGGGACCTGAATATGCAGATCTCGTGTTAGGTAATCCTCAGGTTATAATCAGTCTGTGATTGGAGGATCTTGCACTGTTTATATTCGTGGGTCTGAAGTCTTAGTTGTAAGCGATTGTTTGGTTCTCCTGTTTAACGCGCGATGGAGTGCAGGACAAGGCGCGTGAGGCCTGGTGCGTGGAGGGTAAAAATATGAGGCTGCAATTTCGAGCTGCGAAGGGCTTCTTTTATATTGAGAAACCCCCTGTTTTGCAGCCACTCGCATCAACCCCTCTTTTGCCACCCCACAAATCCAAAACCTATATAAGCTCCCAGTCACCTCTGCTTAATGCGCTGTTTTTTTTTTGTTAGTTCTTTTGAAATCTTTCATTACTCAAGGTTGAACGGTCACTTCGACAGATTACCATGAATGGTTCAAAGAGAGGCTACTTTCCAGAGTTTAAGTACTGAAAAAGGTGTTCCTGTTTCATATCAAAAATAAACATAAGCCATAATCTTTCATGACTTAAGAATGGTCATTTATCAGAACCTTTATAGTTTGCCAAGAATGTGGAGGTAACTAGGTATAATCTCTGGCTGTTACTAATAGTATTTATGCCGAAATATTGGTGACTTCACACACAATTGATATGCCGTATACATGGCCACCTTTCTGTCATTCAGGACTTACCATAGATACCGGTACCAATCAAGAATTGTTTGGAACCAACTGCTCATTACTTGCTGAGACTAATATAATAGGCACGTCGTTGGCTCAGTGGACGCTTTACTTATTCAAATGGGTATGCTTTACAAGAGGACTGACATTATACAATCAGTCAGTCATAAGCCAGTTCGGATTGATACATGATAAATATATTAAATAGTACAGAGAATCATCCAATGAGACTTTTAAGTTTTTGAATGGGCTGATGGTTTGATTTGAGATTAGGGGCTATCCGGGAAATGCAAAGTCGTTCATAAGGCTATCGACGTTTTTCCACAACGACTCGTTGTTCATGTCAAATAGACTCGAAAAGTCCATTTCCTTGCGGTACTCACCGTTGTTGGGCAGGGCTCTCAAGGCCAGTACGGAAGGAGACTCCTCTGCCCTTACATTGGGCGAAGAGGTATCGCTATTGAGCACCTTGAATATGGAGCCTCGGTTGGAGGCTGCTATGGGCTGAGGATCCAAGGGAATGGTCCGGATAATACGCCTGGCCTTGGACTCTGCATCCTGAACACCCGAAAGCGTCCTCTTTTTCCGGCGCGTGGAGCTGCTTCCCGAGCTTCCAGGTGTGGTTTTCAGAGAAACGGGTTTCTGGGGCAACTCATCTTCAGATGAAACAATGGCTTCGTCCGCCGAATCGGCCAGCTCGTCCTTGACCCCTGGATCGGTTTTCATGTTCAATTTGGCCATTCCCACCTGGTCCCTCATGATGGATAAACAGTCAAAAAAGACCGAAGCCATCATTCGAGACCTTGTTTTGAGCACCAAACCTGTCATATTCTTTTCATCTAGGGTCCGGAAAAGCTGCCACATATTCCGCATGATGCCGCTGGCTCGGTATGCTATATCATGCTTAAGAACGGAGGCCTTAGCCACGAGCCGGATGGCCACGGTATATGTTTCTCTAGAGGCATGCATGTCAAGGGCAGATTTGAGGGGAGAATTGGCCAACTTGACAATCACACACGAAGCTTGCCATATGTTCAAGATCTGCACCACAGGCAAGTACTTGACGAAATCCTTTGTTTTGGCCTCACACATCTGCACATGTTCAATGAGAGATACCGCAGCATAGAAAAGACGAACAAGGCCTTTGGAGAGCTCGAAGGGCGGGAGGTGTTCTGAATCCAAGAAATAGCATGTGAGGAGGTGGATGCGGGCCACGATCAGGTGGAATTTGGTATATCCATTTGAAGAAGCCGAGTGATTTTGGGAGGTTGAGTGGAGACTCTGATACGGATGAGAGGTTTGGGATTCAGCCAGGTGCTTGATCTCGAGGTCTGAAAGCTGGTTGATCAAGAGCTTGAGAAGAGCCACCCGGTCATTAATATCCACCACGCCGGTATGGGAGGAGGAGCCCATATTAAGAGTTTTGGCCACCTGGTCCTCGAAATGGGCAAGCTCCATGATATGTCTTGTTTCCGTCAGTAGAGAGCAGTGTTGGGCAGACAGATAGTCGAACTGGACAAATGCAGGAAACCCGAAAGCTGTGGCGATATTCTGCAGTACAATGTTGCAGAGAATCCAGGTCCGGCTTTGTTCCTGGGCCATATTGGGCATGCTGGTGCTTTGGGACATATTTTGAGAATTTTTCAAGTGCTTGAGGTGATCACCAGACGAATGAAGCCCAATACGAATGGCCTGGAAAAGAGCCACTCCGATGGTGTTCCACGAGGAATCTGCACTTAGAGACGAAGTGAGAGGAGGCCAGAGCGTATAGAGGAGAAATGCCTGCACGGAATAGACGGAGCATGCGTTCATGATGGGCTCATCGGCTTCGGTGGGGTTATAGCGGGATATGGGCGAGATGGTGATTTCCGCAAGGATATTTTTGATGTGTGGAGTCAAGCCCAAAAGGAGTTTCTTGCTTTCATCGATGCGTCGGAGCGCCACGAACATGATGACCCAGAAAAGGGCGGGGCAGAGCCGATGGATACGTTCGGGGCCTTTGGAAACGTCTATCACGGGGAGCATGGGGTGGTAGTTCTGCACATACTCCATGTACAAGTCCCAGATGAGGTTGGAGTCGAGGGTGATATCTCCAAGAGACTTTTCCTCACAAAACAAGTCCGGGTCTGGTACGGGGATTGCAGCCGGTCCAGCCAATCCATCCGGATTAGGAAGTCCATTGGGAATATTGGAAAATCCATGATTTTGTGGATTGTGTGGATTTTGCGGATGTGGATTTTGAGGATGTGGATTGTGTGGATTGGAAGCGTTGACTCCAGTGAACGTGGTGGGGTGATACCCCGGAATGGGGGCTTCGTGCGCCTGTAATTGTGGGGTGAGACGGTCATAAGGAGAGATTTCTCTTGGGGTACTGATCCTTGGTGAATTTGGCTGTGGAGAGTTTCGCCTTGGTGAATTTAGTCTTGGTGAATTCGGTCTGGGGGAGTTTGGCCTGGGCGAAGGTGCATACACCGGAGATTTCATATACTCAGCACCCGGATTTACGAAGGCATCTTTAAGTTGCTTGAGTTCCCGCTCAATCAGAGCCAAGCGCTGCCTCTTATCGGTCCGCTTGAAGTCCGGTTCTGTCGAACACTGAATGTTCTTCTTCATGCACCGGGTGCAGGGGAGAGGGTGTCGTTCATTGGCATCGCACTTGGACTTTTGCTGCCGACACCCAGTGCACGCAAGCCGCCTGGGTTTCGGGTTATATTCATCCGGTGGTGCCAGGTGTTCTTTGACGCGGTCTTCGTCCTCCAGTTTGGACTCGGCCTCTAGCGACGAATCTAGTTGTTGGAGATCATGTGAGAGGTTGGCAATATGGGCCAAGCGGTCGAGTGACGTTTTCGCCATGCCTAGGGGTTTGAGGAAAGGAGGAAGGGTTGAGAGTGGAGCGAAGTGAAGGGTGAGCTTCAAAGTGGAGGAAGTTAAAAGGGTGCAGAGGAGATGACGGAGGTTGGAGAGACTCTGACTCTGGATTGATGATTAAGATGCAGTTGATTGGAGATTTTTCGATGCGCATTCGGTGCATGGTGCGTGGTGATGCGTTCTGAGAAGTCATCTCCGCATCGAGCGATGATTTCGTCCTTTGTGCACGCCCCTGTCGATACAAAGCTCCTCTTGGCCTCGGTGTTTCTCCGGCGAGCCAGTTTTGGGCTCACCAACCAGATCCTCGCGTTGTTCTTGGAGTCCGTGGGAATCTCAAAGCCTCGCATTGGCACCTTCATGTCGCTCACGTTGATTGGCGATGCAGTGATGTCGCTTCTTCTTACGTGGTTTTCCGATGCCGTTGGTCGCCGCTTGGTGATGGTGACAGGGTGTGTTTTGATGTTTGCAGCCGGACTGATGTTTACGCTATTCCTGGGTTTCTGGGTGCTCTTGGGTGCAGCCATAGTGGGGGTCATCTCCACGCTGGGCGACGAAACGGGGCCTTTTAAGACTGTGGAGGAGGCTTGCCTTTCCCGCTTGACACCGCCTCTGCACCGATCGCATATTTTCGCCGTGTATGGGTTTTTGGGCACCTTGGGGTCTGCATGTGGCGCCCTGATGTGTGGGTTTTTGGTGCAATTCTGGAGTGAGGGTGGTTGGGACCTACAGAAATGCTACCGGGGGGCCTTTATGGTGTACTCGAGCATTGCGGTGGTGAAGTTGCTTTTGGCGATGTGTCTCTCGGAGAAATGTGAACTAGGTAACGAGTCCGAGCCATTGATACCGAACGAGGAAGTCACTGGAGAGACTGGACAAATGGAGAATGCACAGATTGGGGAAGAGATTGAAAATGGACTTGGACAGACTGGACAGACTGGACAAATGGAGAATAGTCCTGGACAAGGACAGATTGAACTTCGAAAAGGAGGATCGCTTGGACTCAGTTTGGAACTGAGAAAACACCTTTTCCGACTCGTGCCCATTTTCATGCTCGATTCTTTTGGTTATGGCTTCATGCCTCCTGCATGGATTGTCTACTACTTCCAGACAAAATACCTTACGCCGCCCGCCACGCTTGGCACGTTGTTTTTCTCCACCAATATCGTCGACCTGATCTCGTCCGTGGCGTCTGCTTATACGTTTTCAGTGTTTGGCCCCGTCAAGGCGATCTTGGTGGCCCAATTGCCCAGTGCCTTTTTCTTTGGTGCTATACCCATGGCCTCCTCATTTTTCGTGGCTGCAACGCTCTACTTCCTCTTTTGTGCGTGTGCTACCATGGACGTGGTGCCCCGGCAAATCTTGCTTACGACAATCATTCCCAAACAGGACTTGATCAAGGTTTTGGGCGTGGTCAACATTGCCAAGACGTTTGCACGGTGTGCAGGGCCGCTTTTCACGGGGGTTTTGGCTCAGAACAACGGGCTTCACGTGGCGTTCTACGTCAACTCTCTATGTTTGTTTGCAGCAGACATGATCCTCGGCTGGAGCTTTGGTCATTTGGACCGGGGAATCTTGGACCTCCATAAATCATGATTGATTGAATATGAGGAAATGAAGAGGAGAAAATAAGCGATAAAGTGGTTTGGCTGATCAAGAAGTCCAAGAGATCGACAAGAGGACAAGAAAAACAAGAAAATTCAAACTAGGAGGTCGAGAATCATGAGAAAGTTCCAGGTCCCAAGGTCAAATACTCAGATATTCAGATAGTCCAAAACTTCAAGTCTAGGGTCTGTTGTCCTAAGTGTCTTGGAGTCATTATCTGTCTATAAACCTGGAGTAATACCCAGGACCTTCTTTCTTGAGCCAAAAAGGTGGACTACTACCTATACTATGGGTTTACTGTTTAATTCTGATTTGTTCATGAATTAATAAGCGGGAGATTATAGTGATGAGGAGATTGGCTAGACCTGGCTTTACTTCCTCATCTGTCTAGTATGGTCTCTTTCCTCAGCAGAGTACACCAGATAATCCAGTGACTAATAGTGATCAGATTTACTATTGGTATACAATGGAGACTCCAGAATGTCTTCCTTGACATGATCATGAATTACTCAATTAATGGTTCCAAAAATCACTGTGCCCGATTAAGAGCTTGATTGATGAAACTGAAAAGTCTATATAATGTCTTGGAATGGTCACCTGCTCTATATGCAGGAAACCAATACAAACTATAGAGTAAACATTTTACTCTTAAAGAAGAATTATAATAAGGGAATCTTATCCTATATGTTTTATAATAGGTCTTAAATTATGTAATCGGTTATTAAAGAACCCGACCTAAAGAGGAAGAACCTCCATTAATATGTATATATCTACATAACCAATAAATCAAGCTAGTCATATATCAGAGGAAGGACTATTTTCAAATCAGTATATAATCCTTATATTATTAATGAAAGCTGTATCAGGGACAATTAGGATAATGAATACAGTAGGAAGATATCAAGGTCTGGATTCAGGGATTCAAGCGTAGGACACGAGCGTATCATCCGACCAATCAAAGAAGCCTTAATCAGGGCTTGGAATGGACCACACTATCACGTGGTATATCATGGGATATCACGGGTTTGCCTGATTAACTAGTGGGTCTGAGAGACCGATATCAAGGGACCAGTAAAGACCAGTATAGAATCCACTAGCTAAGCAAGGCAATAATAAGCACTCACTATCAGCCTAGACTATCAGGTGACTAGTAAAACTGGAGTGCCTAGTAAGACTGGAGTGACCAATAAAGGAGTGCACTAGCTATCCCAAGACCAGGTAATAGAATATCAGATATAGAAGATATCAGATATAGAAGATATCAGATATAGAAGATATCAGATATAGAAGATTAGGTAAGCCAGAATATCAAGTAAGACCAATATTTATCCCTTTTCAGCAACAATATCCAGAATATCCCTGCTTCTATTGGCCAGCTCTTTTCCTTGCAATATTTGAACTTGCACTCTAACAATATGGGAGTTTTGTTTGCAGAGATCTGGAACTTGAAGAGCTTGACGTATTTGAACATTTTGTACAACATCTTGAGCCAGTTTCCCAAACCAACGTTTGCTGTAGCCAAGAAAATGTCGTCCACTGCAAACTTCAACCTTGAAGCCCAGGAGAATAGTCTGCAGGAAAGACCTGGTCCCACGTGTCTCCGAGACAACTTGCTTTCGTTGAGTGCTGCAGACAACTGCCTTAAGGATGAGTCGTTCGAGTCCATTGCGCTTTTGTTCAACTTGCTTCCGTTGAAACTCTCCGATAAAGACATCATGAAGATCCTCGAGGGTTTTTTAGCCCGGCTCACTCGACTGTCCGAGCTTTTCTTATAAATCAGTTTAAAATCCTCATGAAATCAATAATATCATATATATGACCACCCTATTGTTCTAATGGCTGCTTAATTGAGGTCCTATCTCTTAAAAGATAAGGCTCTATCTTATACCTGGTTCAACTAATGTAATTATAGAATCCTTATATGGAAATCCATCATTGGATATCTTATTTCATGGCTAAAGATCACTCTCCATTGCTCTTCCCTTGGATTTGCATACATCGAGTGATGTCATTGCCGACTTTGTCGGGGTAATCCCCAGCAGTTCGGAGGAGGATGCTGGCTGAACAGATGTAATGGCTTATCATAGTTTTTTTGTATCTCCCAGACATGTAATTTTTATAAGTACACTTTTGAATGGCTTGATTGTTTTATTCAAACAAAAATGCAATACACGAAAAATGAATCCAGGAAAAATATATATAAGGAGGTATTCACTGGAGGGAATGGCCTCCTTTTATAGTTTCAAATAGTGCGAATCCTGACACAAACGCACAGCGTTAAGGGGCTTGCAGATGGCTGCGAAAACGTACCCTCACTAATATATAAAGCCCAAGGTGCGCTTAGTTGGAAAGGATTTTTCCTGGAATTAGTTTAGCACCCACACCAATACAAAGAACTAACATGACTACTATATCTCTTGAACTAAAAAATTAATGGAAGACCATTACACCCTGGTCTTAGTCTATCAAAAGATTGTGAGCAACGCCCAACACTCTCTTCTATAGTGTACAGGTCGACCTAACTAGAGTCTTAATAGTGGAAGTATCACCTTTTTTATCGGGAAGTTTTCTAAGAAGCATTATGAGTCACTTACTGTTTATGAGCTTTCTTCAGGGTATCTAAGATTTTGTATCTTTCACAAATATCCTCTTGACCGACTAGGAAACCTTTCTCTTGCACACAGTGCACTACTTGTCTTGCTAATAAGACCATCAAAATACGTCCGTTTGTACCAATGATTTCGTCATTATCACGAGAAATAACGTTTCCATGCTGCAAGTCCGTGGGAACCCTGTTCAGGCATGAAGTCACTCCAAACTGTACTAAACCGAATATCCTCTCCTGGAAGTTTAGCTTTAATACCTATAGCAGTGAACAACTGAAACATTATTTGGGACTTCAGAATGAATCGTGTCAAGTTTAACGAAGGTGTTAACTGAGGTCCAGGGATTGCCCAAAACGTCTATGTGCCAAGAAATGACGCTCTGATACCATAGCTGAAAAGGTACATTCTTCAAACCGCTGCTACTTCCCATGAATCAAAAAATGTGCCAGGAACTTGGACTTCGGTCTAACCAGATTGAACCTCTTCTACTGAATATTTTTGAAATACCTACACCTGAAACGGTATCATCTTCTTTCATTTTCAAGAAGAGTCTGCAGAAAACAGGCAGATAATCCGAAGGTCAGCCACGGGTTCAGGAAATCCGACCGCCGATTCGAGCCTTTTCTTATCCAAAACGAGAATTTCTCTAAAAGTTTGTCTCCAACTAAGGCCTGGCTTCTCCAATCAGAAATCGATCAACTTGAACAACTTCTGGCGGTCGTCTTCGTTGAAGATCTACAAGCCATAGATATCTCCCAAGACGTTTTTCACAATGATCAAAATGTTGTTCATTTCAAAGTTCATTTCTGAAAGGCAACTTGCCGGATTGGGTAAGAGGTTTTTTACAGCATGGTTCGGGAGGAGGCCCAAGGAGAAGTTTTCGGGAACCTTCCTGTTCAAGAGAATGAGCCCGTAACAGAAGAGGTTTTGGAGGTCGTTGGAAGTGAGAGGTCTGTTGGGGAAGGCCACGGAGAAGTGGCATGAATAGAGCACCAACGTGACCTGGTACTCTATTTTGGACCAATCCTAGGTTTTGGCCACGTACCCCGAAACAACGACATTCTACCCTGCGGTGGTGGTGGGCCAGAAGAAGGACGACATAGTGAGGCTCAAGTTTGATGGAAAGGATGAAGTGACTAAGGAGACAGAGGTGGAGCAGAGTCTTGTTTTGCCGATTCCAGAGACATAGGCATAAGAAGTCTCGTCCAAGAATACAGTTAAGAGATATGAGAAGAATTCTAGATCCAAGCAATATCTACTTATCTCTTCAACTGGAGTCTGTTTCTTCAACGAGAGCCTGGTTTCTTTAACTGGAGCCTGTTTCTCCAACTGGAGCCTGTTAACTGAAGCCCTGCTGCAGAGGTGGACAATCGTGGATGTTCCAAGGGTATTGGAATTCCAAGGGTATTGAAGGTCATAAAAAGAGATTTTCCAGAACTCTTTCAAAACTCATTCCAATGTGTTTCTATTCTCACGGAGCCTCCCTCCAGAAACAAAAACCGGCCATTCACAGCTATGCCAGAGCTAAACCGTACGCCTAAGACCGACTCCCATATGCAGTCCCATTTGAATTTGTCCATTTGAATTTGCACCAAGATCTGACTAAACTGACAAAAAGATCACTAAAGCTTTACACTCATACAATTGTCTATACACAATTTCAGACTCTGAAATAATAATTTCTAAAGATTCTCTTGTCTCTCCTGCATATTACCATAATCTACTCTACCAGTTTCTTTTGAACTGTACTCTAATTTACTCTACTGAACTCTAAACTACTCCAGTATTGACTTTGTAATTTATATAGGTATGAGATTTACTCCGTACTGTACTGTACTGTACTGTACTGACTTATGGACTGTGATGTGGCTTATATGCAGTCTGATTATATACTATGACACTTTTGTTTCTCGCTCGTACTTGAAATGATAACTCCACTACGGAATCTATTAATAACGTGCATGAGTGGTGATGCGGCTGCCACGTTTATGTTAAATGGCATTCCGGTTATGCAGGTACAGCCGATACACGACAGTTTCGGAACAGATAACATGCAGATAGAGATAACGGTATGCAGATAAAGATAACGGTATGCAGATAAAGATAACACCTTGCAGATAAAGATAACATCTCGCAGTAAAGATAACATCTCGCAATAAAGATAAGGTTGTAGGGGGTATGGTGGTTAGATGCAATGTCGGCGGCCTATATGCAGGTCACCAGTCAAAGTGTCATCTACAAGCAACTCTTATCGTGCTTCATGGATACTTGTGATTTGTGGTGTTTGTCGCCGTTTGTGTAGTCTATTCTATTTAATATATAGTGGTTAGCTCCTGTATACTAGCCCGATGGCGGCATCTTACTGTCTTAAATCATCTAAGATGATATACAGCAATACTTATTATACGTAAACGAGGCCTTCTTTATTACCAGGCGTCCCATTCTCTGAATCCAAAGACTCTGAATCCAATCATCAGACTCCAACACTCCATACTTTCGTCACGTGCCTCCAACATCAACATCACGCCAACCACCATCTCTTCTGTTTCTGTTCTGCTTCTGTTTCTGTTTCTGTTTCTGTTTCTTTTTCTTCTGATTCTGATTCTTTTTCTTCTGATTCGGCTTCTTCTCTTTTCTCTGATTGGTATGTAGCCTGACTCAGACAGAGTCAGTACAACGAGCTTGATCTCCAGCCTTAAACTCCAGTTCACCGTAGACCTGGTACCCGAATGAGGGGGTGCCCAGAAGGACACACGAAAGGATTGCAAGCAGCACAGATCATAGAGTAAGTCCAGAGAACGTCTGACGAACTGGTAGACCATAAAAGTTGGTGTGGAAGTATCAATCAACAAACCATCTTCATAGGAGATCATTTCATATCAGATGGATAAGAGGTTATGCAAGTCAATGGTCAGTCAGGTCAGTCATAACAGATGAGACCATCACATAAATACACCATATCAGGTGTAGATCTTCAATATATAGACTAGACCAGTCATAGGTCAAATCTTATATCATGAGACCAGGCCAATCAATTGTATAAGAGTCAATAAGGTGAGCCAATAGATGAGATAATAGTGGGACATCTCAAATACATGAGGTTAAAAAAGGTAGTGCCAAATCTTCCAGTAGAAAGGAAGCGCCCGGAAGGCCTCCTTCTCCTCGAAAAGTTCCTGCTGAAGGCGCTCAAAGTCTGTCTCACCCCTCCCCGTATCAAGGTCCATGGTATCCAACGGCACTATGGTGTTGAACTTCTTGACATATATTTTATGACCCAAAAAGAACGCAAACACAATAACAGCGCCCAAGTAGTTTTGGAAAAAGACCTCAGCATTAGGGCTCTGGCCCAATGGAAAGAGCGACACCCAAAACTGTAAGCCCAACAATGCAATAAGACACCCGGTGGCATAGTACAGGCCCCACACGCCCGTATTGGACACATAGGGCAATTCGGAAAGAGGCCTATTTTGACGGCGCATGGCGGCCCGGAACCGGATATGAGCCACGGTACACGAGGCCCAAGTGAAGAGCGTAGAAAGCGCCGAAAGTGCCACCAACCAAGAGAACACATCTTTTTGCTTGGGAGAAGCAGCCACAAACGCCAAAAGCCCAACAATGGCACTCACGAGGATCCCCACCAAAGGCCGGCCCCGGCGGTCCACGTAGCTAAACACAGCGGGTGCCAATCCCTGTTCCGATAACGAGAGAATGGTCCGTGAGAAGCCGTACACGGCAGAATTGCCAATGGAGAGCAATGCCACGAGCACAACCACGTTGAAAATGGAGGGAAGCGCCTTGATTCCGCCGGTGGTAAGGGCAACCACAAAAGGAGAAGCAAAGGCGTTGGAGTTGGACGTCAACGACTTATTATTGGAAGGCACCAAGAACCCAATCAAGGTCAAGGTCAACAAATAGAACACCACGATCCGGTAAAAGACCATTTTGATGGCATGAGGTAAAGCAATTCGAGGATTTGCCTTCGATTCTGCTGCAGTCAAACTTACCAACTCAGTTCCAGCCAAGGAGTACGTGGCTGCAATCAACACAGAAACCACACCTTTAAACCCATGGGCAAAAGGCCCCGGGTTGTGCCAGTTCTTAGCGCCAATATAGCCAGCATCTCCGCCTCCACAAATAAGCACAATAGCCAAGATATCAAACCCCACAATGCCCAAAAGTTTAATCACAGAGGACAGAAGCTCAAAGTATTCAAAACCCGCGGTGCCAAAAAGATTAATTGCGATGATCACCACATAAAAAACAGCCACCCACACGACCGAAGGGATTCGCGAATGCCAAAAGTCAATAGACAATGAAGCCGCCACCAACTCCAAGGGAAGCACCACGACCCAAAAAATGGCGTAGTTCCAACCTGCAGCAAAGCCAAAGGATGGATCGATGAAGCGAGTGGCGTAGGTGGCAAAAGCTCCAGAAACAGGGAAAGCAGCTGAGAGCTCCAGAAGCGCTTGCATGACGCAATGGAGGAAAGATGAAACAATAGCCCAGCCAATCAACACTCCCGCAGGGCCGCCGATGGCAAGCGATTGGCCCGAAACGATAAGAAGCCCCGAGCCCAAGCAGCCTCCAAGAGCAATGAACGCTTGTGACACCGGGTTGATGGTGCTCTGTAATTTTGTGTGGCCAGCGCCTTCAACTGCACGTTCCAAGGAGTCCAACTCCTGGTCGGAAGAAGGGCTTTCAGCTCGCTTAAAGCTGTCTTTTAGCTGCGTCCATGCCGTGGGCTTACTTAGAGTGGTCTCCTCACTACCGATTATGGATTCTTTTTCCGACGTTCTGGTGGTACTCGCTGACATGTTGCATGCAACAATTGGAGAAGGGGCGGATGTGTGGGATGGATTTGGTTTGCAAATTGGGCTGCAGATGATATGGGCCTGGGAAATTCTGCTCTTATATGAGTGCTACAACTTGGAGAGGAACGGCGCTTGCATTTGCCGTGCGCCTACATGCCGGCCGCAGCGCTTCAGGCTGCGAATTATGCACTTACTGTCATGTTACTCATCTCTCGACGCACTCTGCTCTGCGCGCACCAAAAGAAACTCCCGCGTGCTGATCTTGCCGCTCTGGCCCGAACCCGTGCTGAACTAATGTTTGGAGCTGGCAACCCACCTGAATGGGGCGGCGTTAGATGCGGGGAACTTTCTGCCATGCATACCCGATACGCGTGTTCTCAAAATGCCCGTGCGCGACCAACTAACCGTGCATTCTTCCCCATTGTAGGGGCTTGGCCGCAGTTACTCGAGAGCGAAACCGCACCGATACACGCCGCTTTTGGACGGGCCTGCATATACTTACCGCTTCCGCGCAGATCATTTTTAGATAAACCCGTACCTCCAACGATAAAACCTTTACACCAAGTAATAAAATACATCCGTACACCATTTGGGTCACACCTCCGAGCAACGGTCATTCGTGCATTGCAGTCATCAATTCCGCGCCGGAATTGTACAGGGAGTGCACCGGGATAGGAGTAGACCCGTACACCAAAAAAAAGGGAGATACGCAGACCCGTGCACCCCAATTTCGTGCGATTTTTGAGCACGTGTTACATGACCACGTAAGCACGTGACCAGATCTCAGGCGCGCAATCATGCAGCAATCGTGGGGTCCTTTCCCCTCCAGTCTACACACCATGTCATACAAATTCGAAACTACCGTCGAACTCCAAGGCTTGCGGGAGCTCTTTGCCCTTCCCGGCACAGAATGGTCCGGTCCCTTCAGCCCCGAAGAATTTGCTCAACTTGAAGCCAAAAAAACCGTAGACAGCATTTTGGCGGGTGCCCCTACCCGGGGATTCCTTTTGCGGAGCAAACAGGGGGGAGAAATTGCAGCCTCGTGTGTTGTGTCACACAAAAAGGCTTTATATAAAGAACCACTGCTCAGCACCCTTGGCAGCACGCCAGACCCCACGCTGTTTGGCGTCAAAAACGCTACCGCCTTATTGGTCAGTTATGTGTTTGTGGGCAAGGAGCACCGCAAGAAAGGGTTGATGCAGGATGTCGTCAATAGGGCCATCAAGTATACAGAGAACGAGATCTTGGAAAAGGAATTGGCCCGCTCTTCCTCGGCAAAAGACAGCTTTAGACTGATGGTGGAAACTTCTCAAAGTGGAAGTGGCGTAAGTGGCAAAATAGATCATTCCTTGGCAAACCACTACTTGGGCAAGAAGTACGTGTGGTACCTTTACCTGGCCATCGGAGAGGCGTATGGCAAAATGGGATTTAAGGCGTACCCTTTGGAAGGCTACGAGATTGGGTTCGACGTTTCGCAACGGGAATCGTCCAAACTCGTTCTGGCTCTTCTTAAGGAAGGTACTATTGGCGGTAAGAGCTTGCATCTACTTGATGGAGCGCAGCAAAGGGATCAGGAGACCATTATGCAGGTTTTGCACGGACAAGAACTCGAGCTACTTACGGAGTTGAATAAGAACTTGTTCCATTCGGAACTCCTGGGGTCCAGGCGTTCTTCTCTGTCGTTAACCAATGTTCAACAAGCACTTCAAAAAACCGCCGAAACTGAAACGAGTGAAGCTATCGAAACGAGCGAATCTAGTGAGGTAAAAATGGAGAAGGGAACTGGAGGAAAGGGACTGGCTGGGGTGGACCTGGTGACTCGTGGGGTGGAGGGATTAAACACCTCACCCCAGCAAAAGAAAGGGAGAACGTTTTCGGGAGACCTTGTGCATGAGTTAAGTGGCCGCAGACCTCTGTCGGTGCTGCAATTCACCGGTTCCAAATTTGCATTGATTCCTTCCCAGGAAAGCCTCAACAATGCCTTCTCCAGCTCCAAGGAATTGGCCAGGCGGTACGGCACGGAGGAGAACCAGAAGTATGCCGATATTCGGGGAGCCATTCTCACCAATGAAATGCAGCACAAGTCGTTCTATATCTTGTGGAAAGCGATCAAGCAAAAAGACTTTTGTATTGTGGGAATGGGTGAGTTACGCCTGGAGATGCTTCCTGGGATGGGGTCTCGGAGGAGATCATCGTTGACGGCCATCAACGAAATGGGGGGCTATAACTTGCAGGACTTGGAGCTCTTATTGGCGGCAGCGGTGTATGTGGCCCAGAAACAGACGGTCAACGATAAGAAATCGGTGTACGTGGCCATAAACGATCTTCCCACGGAGATCCCAGTGCCGGTGATGCACGATTTTTTCATGAACTACTTAAGGGGAGACCAGGAGACGGTGTCGTTTCTGCAGGACTTTTCGAGCTATGGGACTTTGCCAATGGTTCGGAAGTATGGGTCGTCCGACCTGCACTTTGAGCTCGATTGGATAGCCAATAGTTTGGCTCATTGGGGATAAGGGTCTATACAGGATGATCAAACTAAAACATAAAGATTTCTAACTCTTCCATTATGACCCGTCCACCCCATGATCAAGATTTTCTACGCTTTTAGTACTTGATCCCTGATTTTTTGCCAGCTCCTCAGGTTTTTCCGAACTAGAATTATGACTCTTAGTCAAAATATAACCTTAGATATATATGACCATTAAAACAGAATGACAAATTAGAAGCATGTGTAAACAATACCCTATTCTGCTATCAAGTCAGTGTCTAGTTTTGGAATCTTCACATAATCTTATAGTATCCTATATTGGATCCACTGGAGCCATGACTTTGGGCTTTGGAGGATTGAGCGTTTGAAGGATTTGTAGCATTTGGAGGATAAAGCCTCTGAAGAGTTTTTGACTTTCAACGAGGAGATAAATTTGGGCATTTTGTAACCCTGGATTAGTCAATGAATCTAAGATAGCTTTATAAAAATGGAGATTTATGTCGATCTGAGGAATTCCCATGAATCTATAGGAATATATGTCTTATTTGGGGTAGGGTTTTTCTGTGGGGATGTAGCTACCCGTTTCTAACATATTTGCAAAGGCAGAACCAAACTTTAATCAAGAAGAAGTTTAGAAAAAGGGGTATTAAAAAAACGGAGGATAGGGGCGGGGCATGTCTTTATATATCGCGGGAAATGAGGGGCTGCAATTATTTCGAGGCTGCAATTATTTACGAGGCTGCAAAAATCGCGCATAGGTGTATAAATAAGGCCCCCCCCCCCCCCCAAGTCGCAGAAAAACATATATTTTCATAAGCTACCCGCAACGCTACGCTTTTTCGATCTTACTAATCCAAATTCAGAAAAATAATTTCTCGACATGTTTCTAGGCCCATGAGTCAAGGTTGAGACTAGCGTTGGGTATCAGTGGAGGCTAGTATTGGGCTAGATAATGAAATCAGCTTTTTGAGTATCATGTCTGACTTGAGTTCTGACTTTCCTGGATATTCTTAGTCTTCAAATTACTGGCTTACTGATTCTAAGTGGAGTCCGAAGCATACTTCAATCAGTCATTTTCTAGTCATAGAGTGGTGAAGCATGATTTGGACAGCACTATGAACTGTACTACACTAATGCCAACCTTCCCTGGATAATAATGGCAACCCTTCGTGTTCTCTCGGTTTTAAATGGCTCTGACACTGATTCTCTCCAAGTTTTTTTTTTTTTTGGCACTAGAATCGTCTATGTCTTTTGCAGTGGATTTATGGAAGTTGTGGAAGTGGAAGTGGAAGTTTTGAGTCCCACATATTGCTTCATTGTATCTCTGAACAAGAAGCTTTTCAGAATTGACTCTATACTGGATTTCAATTTATTGGACCTTACATCCCTAGGATTTTCCCATTCCAATACCAGGCCATTTTGCAGTAATCATGACTTCGTGGTTCATTATCGTCGTTCTTTCTTGTTCCTGTCGTGGAGGGAAGTCTATATGCAGGAAAACAGTTTACTTTTCGTTTCAGTCAATTGCCGATAAACAAACATACGAAACGGTCTTTAAGTCAATGGAAAATGTGGACGCAGTTGACTTTGTCTTGACCCTCGCTCACCTAACCATGGCCATTGTGAGCGGAATTTAATGCACCATCCGTGTATTTAACTTTATTTTCGACAATGCAAGATTGATTTCTTTATTGCATATAAGAAACCCTTGTTGAAACCTTCTTTGTTGATATTGGAGGTATAGGAGATAAGACTAGGTCTTACAGGTTCAGTGGATACTGCATATACACCTACTGATATTAGTAAGTGTCAGTATGGTCTTAGTAGTTATACTACAATAATATCTAGTCCCTGCTCCGAAAGTATAATTCAATGGTACTTGGTCTAGTGTCTAGTGTTTAGTGTCTAGTCTAGTGCAGTACAACGGTATCTAGTTTACTGTCTACTCTATTGTGCAGGACAACGGTATTTAGTCTAGTGTCTACTCTACTCCATGCTACTATAATCGTATATACTGACTGTTTATCCTATATTCTACTATTTAAGTCTAGACTATATAATGTACTGGACTAAACCGTCTGATTCTGCTCACTTAGCTATTCAAACTCAACGAGTGATGTCTACTAAATCCACCCTATCTAGTAGTGTCTTAACCAGTCTGTCTATGGGAATAGGTAGATTATTGGGAAGATGCCTTCGTACCAACGTACTGACCACCCGTACCCACCACCCTTCCAGTCTTGTAGTCCAATAGAAAATAAGAGAGTAGATTATGTACTTAGCTCATTGTAGCTGTATACATAATTTCCAGTGTCTGGTGATGTCTCTGGAATATCTTGTGTAGGTCTATGATCGAGTCGTCATGCTCACTAGATCTTCCAAACCACTGGTCTTCCAAAGTTTCATTGAGTTCATTAGGGAAGAAAGTAAAAAAAAAGAGTATGTAATAATTAGGGGGGGGTGCGGAGCCTTTATATGTTTCGCAGTTCGCCGTCCTGCATAGCTGGTGGCTGCAAATAAAAGGGGCGGGGTCTGGACTGAGGAAATGTATATAAAAGGCCGATCCCCCGCGACTCTTCAATCTCCAATTCTTTTCTTATTCTCTTTCCCAACAGCCTGACTGGATTTTGAAAGCCAGTACAGTGTATAGTACAGTGCAGTTCAGTCTAGTGAATAGTGTTTTATTCTCCACTACTGACTAGTGCAAAGCTGATACTGGGAGTGTCTGTGCATGTGAGTCTACTCTGAGTCAGATGGTCTACAATGTATTCTCTATATTGTACAATTTATACTCCATGTTCCATATTTATATTTTCTACGATATTCTATTCTATGACTATAGTTATGAAGGAGTCATGGTGACGAATAATTGTGAACGGGGGAAAAGGTAAGGCATGTTCCGTGACTATAGCTATGGAGCATAAGAATCCGAATATCTCAACGAAAAGCGATGGATTCTGGTCGAAGTTAAGAGAGGTGTTTATTAATTCACCTTCTAATTGACAATCCCGCATACTGTTTGACTGCACCTATAGTTCCTCAAGGCTGGGGTAAAGTTATGTGCCCTGCACGGGGCTCGTATACTCTAAAATGGAGCATACGAGCGATAAGTGGCGTAAGCCCCTGTTTCCAAAAATAACAGATTCCACGGAATGCATTCCAAAAGAATCAAGACTGTATCTTGGCACATTGAATGCCGGGAATTGTTCCGATGTTTCTATCGGAAACCCCTATATGCAGGACGAGCCCCTCACCGGGTCATACCCTTATAATCCCAAAATCCCCCTTCCTAAAATCCCATTGTCTCAAACAAAAGAACGAGAAATTTCTGTGTATATCACGGAACAGATCGGAGTTAGTGCACGTTACGTGCCTCTTCTGTTTCAACAAGCACCATTTCAACCAGTACCTCCAGGGTAACCTCGTGCATGGTGCAGCCTGAAGTCAATCAAACATTAGGGAAGAGGACAAGCTTGAACCTTAAGAGATGGAAAAAGATTGCAGCACCACAATTTCACACATGGTCTCCCACTGCATTACTCACTGTGGCCCTAAGTGGCTTGACTAACGTTGATCGGACGGGAAACAGTATTTTCCACTTGGTATGGCCGCAACCGAAAGTGTTAGAACTTAGCAGGTTTGGGACTGTATAAAACAAAGTTATATCAATTCGTATATTCTAATACTGTAATACACCTTAGAGAGATCCCTTGGGATTCATCTAATCAGGCGAACCTGCTAGTTCTTATATACTTTTCTACTGCTTCGGGTAATACCTCTGAAACAGCTGGCCTGCATGATGTGAAACAGAATTTTAGAGTGGAACTCCAATTTCACCTTGGCCCCGAGAATTCCTCCGAAGGAATTCTCTCTTGCGCGGGCGTGTCGCATGTATCAATGCGTGCTGCCCAGCGCCCAGTATTCAAGTCGCCTTGCATACTGACTTAGGTAAGATCCATCGCCACTAGGTACTCAATTCTAGCGCTCATAGAATAATCCCTAACAGAAAGTGTTAGAACTTATGCAGGACAAAGGGATTTATAAAACAAAAGGTGATAGAACTTGTGCAAAACTTTGGGATTTGTCATTAGCTTCTCCATCTGTTTGGGTCAGACCAGTTTTCTTTGATCGGTTACCACTCTATACAAATGTCGAGTAGATGTCCGTGGTGGCCTTCCTTTCACAAAGGACCTTATATGCATCCTTATAAGTCTTAAGTGGAGTGTAAAACAAACTATCTCTGAGGTTAGGTTTCAAGCCGCGCAAGTAAAGCGTGAGGATTTGCTCGTCAATTCGAAAGTCGAGATCGGTAAGCAGATGCTGACGATCGAATTCTTTGTGATACTTCTCAAGCGTACCGGTCTGCCTGCATGCGAAAAGCATGTGATGATGCGGGTTCCGGGCCGGAGCGTGAGTTTTAATCTCAGATAGGAATTCGTCTATCATGGTCCAAAATTGTTTAACCGCGAACCCATTGACTTGCCGCCAGTTGGTTACCCACAGCTCGTACTCAGGGGCACGAAGACGGAAGGCTTCAAAGCAGTCTCCATAGGTCAACCCATAGTGATCGACAAGTTCCCGTAAGATGTCGGTGGACTTTTTCGCTTGTTGATAAGTCAGCGTTTTAGTGATAGGAGCAACCAACTTCAAGCACTTTTTCAAGTTAAATTTTCTGTCCGTCCTTGGTCGATATCCCGGATTTCTAGACTTTGGCGGATCATCCTTCGGTTCATCGTCCGTCTCAGTTCCTCCCGAAGTCTCAACAGACGCTGGGCGATCTCCAGTAGCCAAGGAATGTGACTTTTCCTCCTGGTTAGCGTTTGTCACCAAGAAGACAAGGTCGTCGATTTGTTTCTGCAACAAACGCATCGCCTCGCGGATTTCGTCCGATGTTGAAGCCTCTCCCACAGACACAGTGGTGGAAGATAAGGGCAAAGGGATGGTTGATGGGGAATCCATGATTGTTATTGATGTTGAGCTGCGCTACCAAATGTTAGAACTTGGGCAGGACTTTGGTATTTGTAAAACAAAGTTATATCAGTTGTATATTCGAATACTGTAATATGCCTTAAAGGGAACCCTTAGGATTCATGTGATCAGGCGGACCTGCTAGTTCTATATACCTCCTTGCTGCTCCGGGTAACTTTTTCAGAACTTTCCTGAAACAGCCGGCCTGCAGAATGTGAAACACCGCATGTGAAATAACGCAATTGTTACATGGGCCTGGAGAAGTGCGTATCGGGAATTCTCCCTGACGTGCGCATATTGTGTTTATATGCAGTGTCCAGATGAAATAATAAGGGTCCTACATGGAATCGATCCAAGGAGGTTTCAGTATGCAGTATCGACATGAAACAATGTGGTTGCCACGCGGAAACTGTCCAAAGAAGGTTTGAAGAATGGGGCCACAAAGAGAGTGTGCTGTGAATTCCTGTCTTTGGAGATTTTAAGGGGTAACTACGTTATGGTCCACAAAGAGAAAATATATATATATAAGGAGATCCCGCTCCTTGGGTTTACGGGAAGAGGGATTAGTTGAAAAGTAAAGTTCCTGGTATTAGTTTGGCAACCACACCAACACAAAGAACTAAGATGACTACGATATCTCCTGAACCATGAAAGTCAATGAAGGACCATTACATCCTCGTCCCATTCTATCAAAAGATTGTGAGCAACGCCCAACAGATAGAGACCACCACATCCCCAGCTGGTCTCGGACACTACCCCTATTATACCAGACACAATACAGGCTGTCTTTTTCTACACTACTATCAGATTAATTCTTACTCTACTAGTGACTGGCGGAGGGCAGAATTAAATAGATACCAGGATCTTACCAATGCCTGGTAGTCCCATTCAAGCGTTGTCTGATAGTTTTCTTGGGGACTGAATTGAAGAGGATTGAAACAAATGATTGGGTGCAGGTATGTCTAGATCCTTCCATGGACTCCACCAGGGTGGGTTTCAGGCAGACCCCCGGCTCTCTGGCCAGATAATGCTTCATGGGTGCAACTAGGCCAAGCTTATACATAGCTGTGTAGGGCCGAAGAAACCATCCACCCTTTCTGGTCAATATGCCCGTGGTATAAATACAGGAGAATCGGATCCTAGAATTTAGACACACACTCAGTACATGTGACATAGTACATTGTACTTAAGTGGTAGTGTACTTAAGTGGTAGTGAAGATAGATACATCACCAGCATGTATACACTCCATCCACCACTCTATTAAACAATACTATCCTGGATATAGTCTATCTACTGTTCAGGATCGACAAGTATCTGTAGTCAGTAGAATGCACCAGTACTATAGTCTAGTATATAGTACAGAACAAGAGTGGGGATGTCAAGAACAGTCTTCGGTCATGCAGTCATTCAAATCTCGGGAAATCTGATTCCGTTTCCGTATTCAGTATTCCATATTCCATATTCCATATTCCATATTCAGTATTCAGTATTCCGTGTTCAGTATTTTCCTGTGAATTTTCTTTAGTACAAAATTCCATTACCAAAATAGACACTCTCTTTTGCCTGACAATTCTAGGTCTACATGACTTGTCTAGTGTGCGCACGAAAAGAGCAGCAAATGCACCACTAATGAGGCTGCGCGGCGGATCATCATATGCACTACTGCGTCGCACCACTCACCCCCTTCTCCAAAGGTATATAAGTACCATCAGATCCCCCCCCCCCTCCCCAGACATGTTTATTTTTTTGAGGTGAAGACACAAACAGACTCTTTCATTACTTTGAGCCATCCTCGGCTCTACCATCCTCGGCTCTACCATCCTCGGCTCTACCATCTACCAGAGTACAATCTACCAGACTATACTGTACCAGACTACATTCTACATACTATACTCTACTATAGTTGTACACCACTCCACTCCACTATCCTGCTGTGTGATGTCCAGTGCTCCACCATACCTGAATCTACTATCTCATTTGCCAAGTGTCAAAATTCTACGATATTTTCTTATTATCTGACAATATGCACCACCGTCCATATGTTAGTTGTTATTATACAGCCAGCACATATTGATAAAATCTAGTCTTCATTTAGTCTAGTCTTCACCTTGAACTTTTAATTTTCAGTCTAGTCTTTTAGTTTAGTCTTTTAGTCTAGTCTTTTAGTCTAGTCTTTTAGTCTAGTCTTTTAGTTTAGTCTTTTTAGCCTAGTCTTTATACTCGAGTAGTAGTAGTAATATTAGTAGTATTCACAATAATGGACAATAATAGACTAATAGACAATAATATCGATACACTGATAAACGTATAAATTTGGTAGACAGACATATAACGTAAGTGGAATAGTCTGGACAAAATCAGATGGGGGGTTTATATGCAGTACATCCATAATATATAATAGACTCTTTTTTGTGTAGAAATACACGGTAAAAATTATAATACTAATGTACTCTAAAAAAATATATAGTTCTACTCTTGGTATTATTAGTAGGAATAATATTGGTCTTAATTAGTTAGAAACCGAGGCTGTCTGTACATTCATTGCTCTCTATACCAGAGACTTTCCAGAAACTTTCCAGAAACTTTCCAGAAACTTACCAGACACTTACCAGACACTTTCCAGAAACTTTCCAGACACTTTCCAGAAACTTCCCAGACAATAATACCTTTATCCTGAATGGTCAATTAAAGCACTTACTTATGCTCTAGTTTGGTGTAGCTGACAAATTGAGAGTTCTGGGTATGGCTCTATTTTAGGATTACTACTTTGGGTAATCCTCTGACATCCATAAAAGTTTGTTTTTCCAGATTCAGTAAAAGCTGATTAATGTCCAAACGATTATATTAAACTCTCAAATATAATCTTATAGTTCTGCGGTGGACATTATAAGCGTAAATCCTATCATGCTCTGAACACACTGAACAGGCTAACCAGAAATACTGGAGACTGTACTTCTAGGGTCTGTAAGTAGTGTAGGATCCAATTAGAAGGTACAATGGAGTAGTGTGGTGTTGAACCGGTTCCACTAGCTCATCTGCTTGGGGGACTGCATGTAACATAGGATAAGAAGGACCGAATGATCAGAGGCATAGCCAATAAAATCACAGAAAAGAATATTTTCAAAGATCCAGTGAATGAATGAATAGGGAATTCATGGAATGGCTTGAAGGGCTGGAATCGCTTGAAGGGCTGGAATCGCTGGAATCGCTGGAATCGCTTGAAGGGCTGGAATCGCTCAAAGGGCTCAAAGGTCTGTATGTTGAGAAAAACTCATGGATTCTTAAGCGGACAAGGCTCAAAACGACTCAGTTCAGAAATCTAATATTCAAGTACTCGAACATAATTTCCAAGAATGGTCCCTGTGTGCATTATCTTTCATCTCCGGTCGTTTTATAACACTAGAGAATGGTATAGGAATATTTCGGTATTTGTGCCAGCTTATCCTAGCCGTCTTTCCTTCTAGATCTAGCCTTCTGCTAACCAGTCATCAGCCACTATACCGTACCATTGTACTGGTTACTAGCACAGTGTTATGCAGAGTTGGCCTTGAAGTATAAAGCTGAGTATAGGTTCAATGCTGAGATAGAATACTCTAAGACTGAGCTTATTGTTTCATAGTGGTTTCATGGTTTCATGGTTTCACAGTCTCATGGTTTCATAATTTCACAGTTTCATGGTGGAATTACTTGTCACTTCTATAATGGTGTGGTGGATAGACTCCACCGAACAAGTTTTATTACCGCTTTGGGTATTTCTTCTAACTCACAGTTTAAGGAACTCCAATTCGTTTAATTAAGTGAATGAATAGTTGATCCTTTTCGTGCTTTTCACCATCAGAATTAGGTCTTCAACACTTGAGTACTTTGGATGGGGAAAGACGTACCACAAGAACCAGAATATCCTAATAGACTCTGCTACTTTTGTTGGGTTGTTGCCACCCCAATTCTCTGCTACCGTAGACATTACCCGACTATAAGTAGTCAGTGTTAGTAGTCAGTCTTAGTAGTCAGTGTCAGCAGTCAGTGTCAGCAGTCAGTAGTTCAGGGAAATGGTAGTCAGTAGTAGTCAGTAGTAGTACCTGTAGCTTTGGTGGATTAGTAGGTGTAGTGTGGCCAGGATCACCTCGTATGCAGTCCATGAAGCTCCTTAAACAATGCAAGTGTCAAGTGTCAAGCGTCAAGTGTCAAGTGTCAAGTGTCACACAATGTCCCACGAATAAATTATTTGGAGTAATGGAAATAGGTCGATAATTCTGCCAAATCCAATAAGCATGGTTTTTGAAAATCATCAAGTCATAGTTTAAACCCACTAAAATTTCTCTTAAATTTAGACAGAATCTTTATTTTGAGGGGTTCAAAATGCGTTGGGAATAAACGCAGGGCTTGGATGCAGGGCTTGGATGCAGGGCTTGGAAAATGGCCTGGAGGTAGGGCTTGGAAAAAGGGCCTGAAGGCAGGGCTTGGAAAAAGGGCCTGAAGGCAGGGCTTGAAGGCCTGATATAGGGGTGCCTGGACTGGCTGCAGGAAGGCCTGCATGCTGGGAGGAATGTTCCTGGGGGTGTCTGCAGGAATAGGCGCAGTTTTAAGCAAGCGCAAAAAAAAAAACCGGAAAAGCGTGGCCAAAAAAGGGATATCCGAAGGAATGCCTGGGTGTCAAGAAGTGACCATATCGGGAAATGTCTGCACGACGCGAATGTCAAAAATGTGTCTGATTTATGGGCCTGTGCGCGCGGGATCGGGTGCAGGACCCCAAATCCCGAAATTACGAATCCCTCTCTATCCAAGTTAGCCGACAAGATCAGGGGTATTCCAAGGGTTTGGGGAATTCATCTTTTTCAAGTCACGTGGTGTCTGGTGTTTGGGTTTTAGGTGTAAATTTTGGAAAATAGGTTTGGGGCTGGCTTTTGGGTTTGACTTGTCTTTGGCTTTGGCTTTGGATTTGGCTTTGGCTTTGGCTTTTGTTGGGATGAGGCATGGTTCGTATTTTGTGGGTGGTGGTCGATTGACAGATTTCCCAATGGGGAATGAACCGCAGCAAAGCAAGGACTCAACAGGCATGATGCAGCAAGCGTGCATATGACGCCTGATAGGAGAACAATCCCGTGCCAAGCCTTGCTTGCGGGGCCAAATCTGCTGAGGAGCAAAGGCCAGACGACAGGTGGGCGAAGCGGGCGCGCACGAGCAAAGCCCGAGATGCAGGCCATGCAGGCCATGCATGATGCAATCGAATGCGCGCTTGAACACCAGCTGCACTTCAATTGCCGGCCAACTTCCGGCGGATATATTAAAGCACCATCCTGCTCCTCTATCTCCCACTATTTCAGTCATTCCAGCACAATCCCAAAACCGGCTTCAAACTCTTTGAACATTAAACCCAAACTTGAAACATTCTAACATTCTGAAACACTTCTGAAACACTTTTGAAACACTTCAAATTCCACTTCCACAATGAGTCTTCTGGCCAATCGCATCGACCAGGAAACTCCACTCCAGGGCCCCTTCATCCCAGCTCCACAAAGGGCTCCTACAGAAAGCCCTGATTTGAAACACCAGCTGTTCCTGGCCTTATCCCACTTCCACATGCGGCCTCCGCAAAAAGACGACCTGTCATCCCTCGCTTATGCCACGTACACTTTTCCCGCCATGCCAACGCCACAGCAATCTCCTTTTCAATACCCAAGGTATTGCCGGCCCCCAGTCCCCCGAACCACTCACCCCAGCCAATTAAATTTCGTCAACGTGAATTTGAATGGCGAGAATATGAGTATTCCCCATTTTGACGCCCTCAATCCAAACACAAACACAATTCCAGGGCCGATCAATCCAAGAACACTAAATCCCGGTCCTATAAATTTTGGATCTCCTATGATCTTGCATGACGGCAGGAGAAGTCACAGTGATCCTGGAAAAGGAGATATAAATAAGGCTAAGGAGGCTCTTAAGAAGAGTATAAAAAGGGGTAAGGACGAAATGGGTAACGAGGAAAGGAATATAGACGCAAGAGACCAAGAACAAAAGGGGAGTGAAGAGAATAGGGAGGCTGTAAAAAGAGAGTCGGGGAGTTGGGGCAGGGAGGGTTTATATAAGGCGGGGGAATGGGCGCGACACGACTCGGAGGGATCCGTATCTTCATTTGAAATGGAGTCTCCGAACAAAAAGCGGCTCAAAATCCAGATCGTACGCTCCCGGAATATCCAGAAAAGCACCCTTCTTACCTGTGAGGAGTGTGGAAAGACATTTGCCAAGGCATATAACCTTAAGAGCCATTCGCGGTCGCACTCTACAGAGAGACCGTATAAATGCCTGATATGCCCCAAAGCATTTGCCCGGTCACATGACAAGACTAGGCACGAACAGTTGCACCGGGGGTTGAAGAACTTCAAGTGTGCCGGATTTTTAAAGGATGGAGTCACGAGATGGGGATGTGGCAAGAGCTTTGCTCGGTCCGATGCGTTGTCGCGTCACTTCCGGACTGAGACGGGGTGGGGGTGTGTACGGGTGTTCATGAAGGAGGCGAAATCTCCGGTTTCTGATCATACTTCCATGCACGAACATTGGCCCATACCTTCGAATGGTCTGCAGGAACACTTACCTTTACCTTCGGTTTACCCACTGCCGGAATCCTTTTCGTCATCTCCGGTTTATGGGGCGCCCGTACATGCAGGGCCTGCTTCTCCACCACCTCCTCCTTCTGAATTCTACCAGGCAGCTGCCCCAGCTAAGTCTGCTTACGTACAGGTCTTGCCGCGTTTGCCTATACCCCCGGTTTCGTACGGTCACTATCCGATTCCAGCTCAAGGTGACCGGTCTCGGTTTCTGCATCCCGTGCTGCTTCCTCCCCTACTTCGGCACTAGCAGCAGCCCCCGGAATTCATTCCGACTTTTATGAACACACAATACATTACGATATCTTTTTAAGTATGTCCTGATAGTGTAGGTGTAAGGGTATCAGGTTTCGGTGCACGGGTGTGTGGGATCGGGCGCCCACTCGACCAGCTATCTGGACTGCAGGCGGAGATCACGCATGTTGCATGGCGTGCTGCTATCAGACACCGGCTATATGCAGGTAAATCTGGTTCACATTGCGTTTCCCGGGGATATGCAGGTGGGTTATGTGTTATCTCCGATAAGCTTCGGAGATGCACGGGTGCGATCTAATGATAACGAGTACAACACTAGAAATCAACATCTATGTGAATAGAGTCTCTCGGTTTCACCTCTGTATCAAATAAACGTTTCATTAGATCCTAAAATTTTGAATTTTGCTGAGTTTCAGTGCCTTTTGTTGAACATGAAGAACCACTCCATCTCAGATGTACTGCATGTTCGTGTGACTGCATGTAAGTATGGGCCGATGATCATTTTGGCTATTGTTAAGGAGAATAAGGTTCGACAAAAGCATCGTCTAGCAACCGTCTAGCTCTCGTGTAACTCTCGTGTAACCATTGTCTAACCATCGTCTAAAGGAAATTGGGGGCAAAATGAAAGCATAAATAAGACGCGAAGAAGTCGCTCCTATAAGGAATCCTCGAATCAGCTCAGTTGAGGACAGGTAATCATTTCAGTAATATAGCCTTTGCCATATCACATGACTGCTAAGTGAAATCAGTTCATAGTGATACTCGAAACTATGCTCACTTCCAAAATCCCTCTCTTTTGCATTTTATCAGACTTTATGTCACTTTAACATCCAAGTATTCAGTTTGATCGATACAGCATAGCCATAACTGACATCTCATTTAAATTTCTACCAAGACACAAGACTGAAGCAACCCATCATTAACAGCAGCACAAGACACCAGCAACATACAGCCTGTTTGAATGCAACAACAGTTAATTCAGATCTCAACTTTAGATTATTTTATTGCTTGTACTCAAACAAAATCTTCTGCCGTGGCTATATTGGCTGTTCCATAGCTGTTCATGACTGTTCATGGTGTTGGTGTGGTTTGTTGATGGTATTGGTGTGGCTGCAATTCTTGAAGGGTGAGCACACCCATGGGGGAAGCTGCTGCTTTATATACCCCGAAGAAGCTCTTGGCCGTTTCAAATTTGCTGTTTCAATCCGGCACTTGAGTCTGCATTTGTGTCTGCATTTGTGTCTGCATTTGTGTCTGCATTTGCCGCTGAACGTGCAGCACGTGATATATATAAGGACGCGCCCCCCAGGTTGGTTTGGCAGCATTGATTTACCAATGTGTTTCAGTTTGTAAACATTTTACTTCAACCTCGATTGGCAAACAGATAGCTTCGGCTGTAATTATTGGGATCACTGGTAGTTATTGGTGTTCCTTGGCACTTTTCTGGTGGACTATACTGACGCCAATCATAGAGTTGTGGCAGGAATTAGTCCTATGCAGTGAAATTTTCCAATAATGAATTTTTTTATTTCAGTTTCGGTTTTCACAGACTAACAATTCAAAAAGCTCATACATCATTATATTACGCTGACTTACGTAACTGTTTGGAAGAAATGCGGTCAATTTGTTTCAGAAACACATTGGTGTGTTAGAGTGCGCGGATTACTCTCATCCTCCAGAAAGATGGTGTAGAAATTGTTAGCCCGATTATACACCATCAATCCCAAGAATTTAACTCAAGAAATGTTCTATCCTTAATTGGTCCTGAAGCATGTGGTGGTTACTATAGAAATTTCCACCGGATCCAAATGCAAGACGCTACATTATCATACAACATACAGGACAGGTGAACATGGATGATTTCCCCACACGGACAATTTCATGTATGATTTGTTTGATTTGTTACGGTGTTGTCTGTTACAGATTTACTACCTGCATCAATCACTTTTTACGGGGTCGGCCTTGAGGAACCTGCATATACCTCGAGCCCCGCATTTCCGGGGTACTGCACTATAAGAACACCACACTCCGAACACCTGATACTAATTTACACTCCCACCACGCCATTACTCGAACTGACCTCGAGAAATACACTGAATACACCTGAATCATATCAGAATGGACGGAATTCTTAGGCTTGAACACCAGGTCCCACACCTCCCCGTGCCTAGCTTGTCTGACTCCATCCAGCAGATTCTTACCGCGTTGAAACCCCTTCTCACCGCCGAGGAATACGACCAGCTTTTGGACGAGGCGTCCCGGTGTCTTGGAAACAAAAACATTGTCTCGGTACAAAAACACTTGGAGGCGGCCGCCACAAACCCGGCGGTGGCATGTTATTTGAACAGTATAAATGGAGATAGTTACCCCGGTATCTACGGCGAGATTCGTGGCGGCATCTTACCCCGGAACCCCTATCTTGTGTTGGAGGAGGATCCGTACGCCATGACAATCAATCCGCCTAACCAAGCGCAACGGGCAGCGTCGTTGGTCAACTCGTCGCTTAAATTCATTGTGACCATGAGAAACGGCACCTTGAAGCCGGATCTCACCCCCAAATCGGGAAAACCCTTGACCATGAACTGCTACAGAAACTTATTTGGGACTACGCGTGTGCCGGGTGAACACCATTCGGTTACCATCCAGAAATACCGCCACCTCAATGATTCTAGACATGTGGTGTTTATCTGCAACAACCAGTACTATGCTTTAGAAGTGCTCACAGAACTAAACGAGAAGCTGGATCCCACGCGTCACGAACCCCACCAGATCTATTTTAATGATGCCGATTTGGCTGCCAAAGTACAGGCGATTTTGGCGGACGCAAACTCGGTGGATCGAACCAAATCCGTCAATAGCGGCATTGGGTCCATTACAACGCAGACTTATACTCAATGGGCATCAGCTCGTCACGAGCTTGCACGTTCTAGCCCTAGCTTGGCGCAGACCATTGATAATGCGCTTTTCGTGGTGGTTTTGGACGATACCGTGAGTCCAACTACAGACCAGGAGAAAATTCAAGCTATTTCCTTTGGGCTGTCGATGCTTGCGCCCGGAACTAACATCCAGGTGGGCTCCTGTACGTCTCGGTGGTATGACAAACTCCAGATAATCATCACCAAAAACGCCACAGCTGGAGTTGTTTGGGAACTGTCCACTATGGATAGCACAGCCATCTTGCGCTTCATCAGTGATATCTACACCGACCTGATTTTGAAGCTCGCCAAGAACATCAATGGAGCTGAAAGCACGCTCTTTGATTCCAGCATCCAGTTTGTGCTGGGCCTTGAGTCCGACAAAAAACCCCGAGTCAAACCCTTAGATTTTTCCATGACTCCGGAGATCGGCAACCTAGTCCATCTTTCTGAGACCCGGTTGGCGGACTTGCTCAACCAGCACGAGCAGAAAACACTCACCATGAAGCTCAACACACATCTTCTTTCCAAGCTTGGGATTTCCACCGATTCGTTTCTCCAGGTGGGTTTCCAGATTGCTTACTATGCGTTGTACGGCAAAATGGCCAATACATTGGAACCCATCACCACGAGAAAGTTTCGAGATGCTCGGACAGAACTAATTGCGGTCCAAACCGATGATATTGCCCAGCTTGTCAAGCTCTTCATATCGTCTAGTGAGGATTCCAAGAAATGGGACTTCTTTAAGAAAAGCTGTGCTGCACATACTGAGCAGTACCGGGCCGCTATGGCGGGCAAGGGCTTCGAGAGACATTTGAATGCCATTTCCCAGGTTCTCTCCAAGCCACAGGCCGCCGAAAACTTGAACAGCATCAATAGCGACTCAGGGCTCGAACCTATTGGCGATTTGGCTTCGCTCCATTCCGAACCCATCCCCCTTCTTTCCAGCAATCTTCTTGAAAAGCTTTTGAATGCGGAAATCCTCATTTCCAACTGTGGAAACCCTGCGCTTCGGCTCTTCGGCATTTCGCCTGCAATCGACCAGGGCTTTGGCGTGGGCTACATCATCCACAAGGATAAGGTGGTGGTGACGGTTGCATCAAAGTACCGCCAGACGCAGCGGCTTTTAGACACGTTCGAGTCGGTGATGGGCGGCATCAAGGAGATCGTGGCCAACGAAGCAGACATGATGATGGCCGAAGCAGACACGCAGAACAGAAAAGACGAGCTCAAGCACTTGCGGTTGCAAAAAGAACTCAGCAAGGTCAACTTGGACTTATCGCTGACCAGGCATCCCATCGACTTGGCCTTCACTGCTACGCCAAGTGCCGAATTGGAGCATGAGTCGCTTTCATCCGACACAAAGGACTACTACTACCTTGGAGGATACGGGTACTTTGACGAGGGCCAAGTGGCGCTCCGCAGCGACGAGCTTATTCGGGCTGAGTCCCGCCTCAACAGTCTGCTGCACTTGCCGTCGCTAAGACCTTCTCGGACGGTTTCCAGGCACCATTCGTCGACCAATCTCAGTGGCTTAGGAAACGAGCTCAAGGATCGGCTTTCGTTGGGCGACCGGATCCGAGACCGCCTTTCCCCAAGCACTAACGGGTCTAGTGAAAGTTTGGACGTGTCTACCAAAAGCAGCGTGGGGCGGTCTATAAAGCCCAAGTTTTAGGAACGTCCACAATCAGTCAACAAGCAGTTGAGGATTAGATCAAGATTAGATCAATGAACATGACGATCAACGCCGATCAGGAAAGTCAGCGATCCCAGCAATTACAAGTCTCCAGATTTGTTTCCTAACTATCAAGCGGTTCCCAGTTATCAAGTGGTCCAGTCGATGAGTCCGGGAGTGACCGCAGCGCTCAATGGAAGGCTAGATCATGACCACGATCTATTTATTTATCACAATATATTTTTCAAGAAACTTGACATTTTGTGATAGGAGTAGAAAATCTTTTCTAGGTGGTGAAATTAAATATTCAAGTCAATGTTATATGCACACCAGTATGACAATTTGGAGGGTGAAATATGTAGGCTATCCGCTATATGCAGGCCATGAAGACTATACCAAAAAGAATTGAATGGGTGGTTGACTTGTGGAGTTCCAATGTAGGCTTCCATTACCGGGTCGTGTGAAGCTCATAATCGAATTAATTTAATTTTAACAAAATATTGTTTGGTGTACGGGTGTGCGCCTAGTTGCAGCATCGCTCAACCAATCACTACCAACCAATGGAGAGAAGTGGCATCACAGCACTCACCAAGGCGTTTGTACGAGTGAAGGGCGTGGATGCAGCCAAATTCCTAAATGGGCTCCTAACCACCCGGCTTATCCCCAATGCCGTTAAAAAAAAGCAGCACACCATCTCCCACGATGAAAACCGCCACTGGCAGCTCTCAAAGGCCATAGACTTGGAGCAGAATTGGGGGGCCATGCATGAGGATATTTACGACCCAGACAAGAATATTTGGGTCCGGCGGGATGGCGTGTACTCCATGTTTCTTAACTCCAGGGGAAGAGTCATCAATGACTGTTTCAACTACCCATTGCCGTTTCATGTCGCACACTCAAACGAGTCTGAAACATGCAACGGCCTAGACCCGGTCCATGAAAAAGGTCTAGGCACGGTCCATGAAACTCAAATAGAGGCCAACAAAGAAACGGAACCAAGTTATGTACTTGAGATTGACCCGCGGTATCAACGGCTGCTTCTCCTGCTCCTCAAGATCCACAAGCTAAGTGCACGTGTCACTTTTGATACCCCCCAGTTTTATTCGTACTATTATTATAACGATTCTGTGGAATACGAACAGTGGGTTGTGGATATGCAGGACCGATACTTTACCACAGTGACACCCCAAGAAGCCATCAGTAATACGGACCTGTTTATAAGGAACCAAGAGGTGCTAAGTGCAGGACAATCAGAACATGTGCAGTGCTTTGCATTTGATAACCGGATCCCTAATTTTGGCCTCAAATTTGTCACCAGCAAAGAGTATTCCAACCCTATGGAATTGCTCTCCCCGGAATTCCTTGCCCGTTTTCCGATTACTCATAAAATAACAGAGGATGACGTCACCATGCGACGTATGCAGGACGGCTTGTTCGAACCAGCCGATGCACCTCCAAACCAAAGCTTGCTTCCTTTCGAGGCCAATTTGGACTACGTCAACGGGCTTTCCGTGGACAAGGGCTGCTATGTGGGGCAGGAGTTGACGATCCGGACATACAACTCCGGCGTCATCCGGAAACGCATAGTTCCAGTGGAATTCGAAACCAACGTGGAGTCTCTTTTGGGCGAAACCGATGCGACGACTCTAGAAGTCCAGCGTCCAGAATCAACAGATTCTTCTCCAGCATCGGAGTTAAAAGAACCTTCTCTAGCATCTGATTCTGATTCTTCTCCATCTTCTTCGCCATTCCAAGCATCTCCATTTGGATCCGGAAAAGTAACCCGAAGAGGAAAACTCGCCAAACTTCTTAGCGTACGAAAAAATCTCGGGTTCATGTTGGTGGCCGTGGAAGAGGTGGAGCAAAACGAGCAATTTTGCGTGGTTATTGGAGACAAGAAGGTGCTTGCCACAGCCACTCTCCCCGAATGGTGGCCAGTGGAGTAACTCTTCAAATGATGGTTTTGACGGCTTGTAGTCCCGATATAGCATATGTCCTGCAGATACGCATGGGTGCATGGCTCAATCCAGAGCCAGCCAAGAGACCAATAGATGATACTGAAGGAATTGGTGGTAATCCACATCAATACATTATCTTTAGTATAGTATTATATCAGTACATTACTAACAAACGACTGATGGATCTTCTTTATATGAACACCATAAAAGAACAGCATTATGGAGGTTCTCAATTTCTTATCTTGAATAGAACCATCATGTGCACAGCTAATTGGACTGTTGCAGCACCCTAGTTTCCCATAGAGAGGATTTAAGTTCAAATTTCCATGGTCATATTTCCTGCGGCTAAGCTATACTTAAATGATGGTTTCTCTATTACCATAAGTACTGTTCTATACTAAAATAGGGATATTCAACCGCGCCTTTTTTCCAAGATCTTGAGTGGAATAGGGGAAATGTGCTGCTTTATATATTTCGCACCTCGCACCTCCTGCACGCCTGGAGGCTGCAAATAAACAGGGCGGCATGAGGGGGAATAATATAAAAGGCCTTCCCCCCTTGAATTCTCACCCTCACATTTTTTTCTCCCACATTTACCCACATTTACCCTTCAGTTCGTTGAAAGTCTTTCTTCATAATGGGTGCTGAAATCTCGTATCGGGCTGAAACCATCTTGGAAATCATCAACACATAAAATCACTACCAGACGTTTTAACACAATAGTATGGTAGTTCTAAGGAATCTACTACTACAGTCTTTACGATAATAGTATGTGTGGGTCTAATTTGAAGACCAGTTCGAATTCCGGGTCTACTCGTCCGTTGGACATCGCAAATATTTATATGGGGATAATAATTGATATGGTTAGTGGTAAGTTGAATGGAGAGTGGTATGGATCACTTAGCTCTCAGTACAGTTAGTGTCGCATATAAGGTCACTGAATTACTGGAACATTAAAGTGACTAATCATTACTGGTATTACTGGAACTGATATTGGAACTTTGATTGGGATTAGTACATTGATTGGTATCACTAGACATTACTGATGCTACTGACCATTACTGGTATTGGTACACTGATTGAGCAGATATCAAGGTTTATATTGCTGGTGAGGTGATATTACTGCAATGATGATTTACAGTCGGACACATTGACTAGGTATATTTTCTCAGATAATTATATTACGCTCATGTCCATACTGTCTATAAAAGAACCCATAATATCCTATACTATATCTATGGACCCATATAATTAGTATGGAGTATAGTGAGTCATGCGGTCAGTATGGTCTCAACCAGTCCAGCACCCACCATTTATTTCATAGAATAGTATCTAGCTCCATATAGTGGTTTCTGAGTCCTTTACATGGTAACAGTACCCTAGTACACTAGTCTTACTTGAAATGGGGGGATTCGCTGCTTTATAGATTTCGCACCACGCCGCTCCTGCATGGCTGGTGGCTGCAAATAAACTGGGCGGGGTGAGAAACCAGATTGTCTATAAAAGGACCGCTCCCCCCGGAAACCGCCCTTCTTTTTTTTCTTCACTCCCTCTTTTTTATCCCATCAACATAATTTTTACTCAAATCTTTACCCAAATCGTTACCCAAATCTTTACCCAAATCGCTACCCAAATCTTTACCCAAATCTTTACCCAAATCGTTACCCAAATCTTTACTCCATACTATACTCTTCTATTTTTATCATGGGTTAAATACTCTGATTTAAATGAGCCAAAAAGTCGTTGACCAGGTAATTCAAAGTCTTGGGAAATCCCGTAATTAGGGGAATCTCGGAGTTTGGAAAACTTTTGGGTGGGATGTTAAGGGACTCGACCAAAAATTCCCGATCCTATGGAATTAAGATCTGGCCCAGTCGCCAATTAGGTGGGTTACTAGCAGCAAAGAGGCCTGGAATAGCAGGGTACCCAACTTTTGATGGACCTGGTCAAATCCAATGGACAGTACAGATCTGGACAGCTCACTACCAATGGTGGGTCTAAGTGAGTGGGAGTTATTTATTGAGGTCATCATAAGAAGGAATGCCGTCACATTCTATAGACTTTATTTCCGTTTAGGTGTGGGGGGGCACTCCTCTAATTTCGGGCCGTGTCTTAGCTATAGTGGGTCTAACGAAAATGATTAAGATAAATTACCAGCATTACTTGCACACCATCCACTGGAAGGATCATTTGGGTCCTTTGGTCCAAGTCAAGTACTGCTCTATACATTGTGGGTATCAGAAGTAGTGCATACTAGCACTTGAAGAGTCCTAACTTATTGTCACAGAACGCACCGTCACTATTCAACCAATTTCTTATCAACAGAATGGAAAAAAATCCGAAGGAATTTTCTTTCTTTAAAAGGTTTTCTACTGAATTCCAAAAAAAATGTCTACGTTTGTTGAATGGTTTCCAATTCCTATTCTGATATGAAGCATTCCGGTGTACAGCAATCAATCAGAGTACCATTCCATCCAATCCCAGAGATTGTTCCATTACTCACTATTAATTAATCCTGAGTACTGACTACTAATGACTACACACTATTACTAACTAGTGACTAAGACTGCTGATCTCCAATACTACTCGACCACTGCTAATGACTATTTCCCATTACTCACTATTACTATTACTGGTAATTACTTACTATAAGAGACTAGTGACTGACTATTTCTACTTGCCATTTCTACTATTTTTGGCTGGTCCTAAGTATCACCAATTACTGTTACTTCAATGACTGATACTTAACACCCCAGTCACTATGGTCAGCATATACTTTGGTCTCTACTACTACTAATGATTACCATTGCTGATTACATAATCAGTCAATACTCATCAAACAGTCACCAATCAAATCAGTCATAGCAATGACATGTCTATTTCTGTTTTTTATGTCTTGAAGATTCTTGGTCACGTGATGCGCCTATATATTCGCGACTCTCTATACTGCTTCTCCCCACTTGCCACCACCATGTACAAACTAAGAACTACACTCAAGGGGCACGAGCTGGATGTGCGGGGAGTGACGGCTGTGGGAGAGGCTGTGCTTGTGACGGGCTCACGTGACGCCTCCGCCCGGCTGTGGAACCTTTCCGTGCCTCTAGACTACAATACCGACGGCACCATTTGCTTCAACTCACCCACGGGCTCTTTTATCAATTGTGTGGCGTCTGTGGACTCGCAATTGACGGGGCAGTTGGTGGCGTGCGGCGGCAAGGATGCTATTGTTTACTTGGCGGAGATATATGAAACCTTCCTGAAACCAGGCGACGATGTGGGCAAGTTTCAATTGGTGGGCCACTCGGGGAACGTGTGCTCGCTAGACTACACGCAGGACCAGCTCATTTCTGGCTCGTGGGATTGTACGGCCAAAGTATGGGATTTGGCCTCGTTTTCCGTCAGGCACGACTTGGTGGGCCATTCGGCTGCTGTGTGGGACGCCAAGGTGTTGGATGCAGCTCAGGACATCTACCTCACGTGTTCCGCCGACAGAACCATCCGGAAATGGAAAGGCGCAAAGGAAATCGCTTGCTACAAGGGGCACTCTGACGTGATCCGGAAGCTTTTGGTGTTCCCTGGAGGAAAGTCGTTTGCATCTGCGTCCAACGACTGCACCATCAAAATCTGGGACGCGGAATCGGGTGCTTTGCAACATACTTTGAAAGGACACGACTCATTCATCTATGATTTGGCCTTACTTTCCAATGGAGACCTTGTTTCAACTGCTGAAGACCGTTCGGTGCGCATCTGGCGCAACAATGCCATTTTGCAGGTCATCACTCTTCCCTGCATCTCCGTGTGGTGTGTATGTGTGATGCCTAATGACGATTTTGCAGTGGGGGGCTCTAACAAGCAGGTGTACGTGTTCACACGTGACTCGAGCCGGTATGCCACCAAAGGGGCCATTGAGGCACTTGAGGATGCTGTGAAGCTGTCTGCAATTTCGGAACAATCGTTGGATAACTTGAAAAAGACCGATGTTCCAGGCTACGAACGCTTGGACTCCCCGGGAAAAGAGGAGGGGCACGTGATCACCGTCAAGAGCCCTGTGGGCGTCATAGAGGCTCACCAGTGGTCTGGCGGCCAGTGGATCAAGATTGGAGATGTGGTCAATTCCGGAGGTGGTTCCTCCAGCAAGGTACAGTACCAGGGCCAGGAATACGACTATGTTTTTGATGTGGATGTTGAAGACGGTAAGCCGCCTTTGAAATTGCCGTTTAACGCTACCGATAACCCGTACGTTGCTGCGGAGAAGTTCTTGGCCGAAAACGAGTTGCCTTCTTCCTATACGGAGGAGGTGGTGCAGTTTATCCACAAGAATACCGAGGGTTTCCAAATGGGGGGACAAGCCGAAAGGCCGGTGGAAAACCCTTACCAGAATTCGACAGCACGTGCTTCAGCGGATTCATTGGTGGATCCTCCGTTTTTCCCCGAAACAACTGCGATAACGTATGATGATTACAAGGCCACATCGTTAAACAATGGCTTCGCCAAGTTGAATGCCCAGCAGCAGCAAAACGGCTTCGACGATAAAGAAGTGGCCCGTGTGCAGGCGAGCTTGGAGAACCTCAAGTCTAAGGACGCAATGTACCTTATTCTGAAGGTAGTGCCTCGGATCCTCTCCAAGTGGGAAAAGTCACAGAGGCTCATTGGGTTTGATTTATTGAGAATCGCCATCTCCAAGGTCTCCACTGCAGACTTGATCCAGTCCACGGACGAGGCGGAAACCATATACAAGCTTCTCTTTGCCACGCTTGAGGACATCACCGAGGACGATGTGACCATCTTTATGATGATCGCCAAGGTGTTGAGCAATTTGGCTAACAGCACGCTTTTCATGCAGATCTTCTTGACGGTGGAGGACAACGGCACGGTGTTGTTGAACGAGTACTTTGACGAGCTCTCGCAGCATTTGACGGTGTTGGTGAAGATCATGACGTCATCTGAGGTGGCCGGTTCCCATAAGCATTTTGGCATGGCATGCACGGCGATCGCCTCTTACTGGTTCAATCTTCTGGCCCGGTTCAAGAGTTATTTGGGTGCAAACCCTACATCGCTGGCCTCGATCTTAAGTGTTTTGGAGGAGATTGGCGAGGACTTGGCCCGGACGGGCGAAGAGGCTTCGTATCGGTTGGCCGTGGCCTATGGAAACTTCCGCTTCTATGACCATTCGCTTGCTGAGCCCCATTGGTTTCTGGTGATAATGTCTCTCCACCAATCCGATCGCTTCCAGGCTGTATATAAGGAAATGGGCCAGAAGAACTAGTCGAAGAACTAGTTAAAGACCAGTCACATGACCTGGGATAGTGAATGGATGAAGACACTAGAGAGTTGTTCATGAAGATTCATGAAACAATATGTCTTATGTGATTGACCTGAATGCCGAATCTGGGAATACTAGTCTGAAGATCTGAATACCTCTTTAGGAACATAGAGTGTCTAATTATTGATCTACTATCCTGCATTTTTCTACTGATTCAGTGCTACTGATACTGATACTGATGGTGCTATACAAGTACTGATTGCAGTTCAATTAGAGATTCAATATACTGAGTCTCACGTGACCAGAGGACGCGACGATCCACCGCCTCAACCTTCTCCTCTACGCCTACTTCTTCTTCTCACCTCCACACTTCTGAAAATTTCCTCAACTCTTCACTTCTTCACATTTGTTGGTTTGTCATGGCAATTGTAAAGATCCGGAGAGGAGTGGTCGTGCCTTTGGCCATGTTCATACTGGTGGTTGTGCTTCTCTTTGTTGCGGGCTCCAAACCACAGGAGATGGCCCTGCATCTAAGGCAATTCGCCATGCCCGGGTCCCAGGACCCCAAGGCGTATGATGATGAAGGGGAGGCAAGTTCCGACCGGGTAGCTTCGTACTTGAGTGGAGGGGAGGGTGGAGAACCGGGCTCCAGTGAGCCGCAGCTGGATGCAGGAACAGAAAGGGAGGAACAGCTCCGATTGGCTGTCAATCACGGCCAGGAAATGCCCATAGTTCTGGTTCCGGCCAAGACGTACCCTGAAATACCGGCACTCGAGAAAAATGTCGTTTCGGGCGATTTGGCGTTCCGGTTCTACTCCCACAATATCAAGAACGGCGCCCACACCAATCTAATCAAGGGGGAAATGGCGTGGAAACACCGCAGACTGCATGTGGTCAGCTCCATAAAGGCCCATACACCACCCAATACCATCATCACGCTCCAGGAGCCGGTCAAGTTCCAGGTGGACGAAGTGTTGGAGTTGTTGAATCGTTATAGCCCGGAAGAACGGCCGGAGTGGACTGCATACGGCGGCGGACGCATTGACGGGGCCCATGAGGGCGAGTTTGTGCCGATAATCGTCCGGCACGCCGAGTGGGAGGTTATTTTTGATGATACGTTTTGGTTGAATCCAAAGGATGAACGCAGCTCGTACACGGGGTGGGATGGAAGGTACCCTCGGATCTGCACGCACGTGACTCTCCGGCATCGGCAGTCCGGTATCTACATCAATGTGTTCAACACCCATTTCGATCATAAGGGTACCGTGGCACGTGCCGAATCTGCAGCCATGCTCATGACCAAAATGGAGTCCGTCAACGAGTGGCCACTGTTTCTTTTGGGCGACTTAAATGCAGTCCCCACCGATGCTAGTTACCAGGCTCTCTCTCTGGTATATACTGATACACATACGCTTGTGAATACGGAGAATCGGTACGGCCACCATGAATGGACAGTGACGGGTTTTCTGGGGCAGTTTAAAAAAGATGCAAAACGCATCGACTATATCTTTGCTCCTGCAGATACCAAGAGAGAATGGGAGTCCGTGTGTGAAGTTGAGGATCGGGTCTTTGATCTCCGGCTCAAGGGCTATGGCTTGATGCACTCCAAGTTTGGAGGTGTGTATATGAGCGACCACCGCCCGTTGGTGGCGGATTTTCAGCTTCACAAGTGTTAGAATACCCAGAAATGGTATCCAGTTGGTATCCAGAAAGGTTATTAAGAGATGGAATATAGAGCTGGGACTTCAGAAGTGACTGGAAGTAATCCAGATATCTACTGGTTCATTTTTTACTGGTTCTACTGGTTCTACTGGTTCTACTGGTTCTACTGGTTCTACTGGTTCTACTGGTTCTACTGGTTCTACTGGTTCGGGCACGACTTTGTCTGCAGTCTTGTCAAGTTCTAGTTTCTATCCAGCTGTACCCGTGCACCCAGTACGGATACACTAACTCTACAGACCACCACCGAATTAATATTTTGGTGGTGATGGGCTGGTGGTGATGGCTGGTGGTGATGGCTAGTGGTGATGGGAAGAGATGGATTGGTGTACCGATGTGCCTGGATGCAGTACCACTCTTCTCCACATTTCAATGCCACAGTCACCCCGTGACATAATCTACAATGGCAGATTAGAGTTTGATAGAAGAAAATGTCGTCATTGGTCACCAGGTACAGGTTTAGGTAGAGGTCATTAGGTACAAGTGATCAGGACTTGGGCAAACTGAACCTGCATACAATCAATTTAGCAAACAAGCATCCAAAGCAATCAATCAATAATTATTAAGATCTATTAATTTATTATCATTTACCATCAATTATTAAAGTCCAAAGGTTAGAAGATGTAGGACCTCTCCATCAAAAATGAGCCTCGCACGACGCGAAAAAAACCTCAGCAGGGTTTAAAGGCCCACAACCCTACTCTCCCACCCACCGCTACCATGTCCTACGACGATATTGAAAACGCAGTGCCCGACATTGTGATCGGGTCCACGCTTCAGGAAAATGAAGAAGATGCCTTGTATGAGCACGAGGCCGAATCTGGAGCCGAGGAAGAAGAGGCCGAGGCCCCCAAGGAAAAGAAGTCTGTAGCCTTTGCAGGCTTAGAAGATGAGTATGACGAAGAAGAGGCCCGGCGGGAATTTGAAGAGGGAGGCGGGTTGCCTGAACAGCCGGAAAATCCTGATTTCTCCAAGTTGACTCCTCTTTCCCATGAAATTATCAACAGACAGGCCACCATTAACATTGGAACCATTGGACATGTGGCCCACGGAAAATCCACGGTGGTAAGAGCCATTTCAGGGGTTCAGACGGTTAGGTTTAAGGATGAATTGGAGAGAAATATCACCATTAAATTGGGGTATGCTAATGCCAAGATCTACAAGTGTGACAATGCTAGCTGTGAGGCTCCTGGGTGTTACCGGTCGTTTAAATCCGATAAGGAAATACATCCCAAGTGTCAGCAGCCAGAGTGTGAAGGTCGTTACTCTTTAGTTCGCCACGTGTCGTTTGTGGATTGTCCAGGGCACGATATTTTGATGAGTACCATGTTGTCGGGAGCTGCAGTGATGGACGCCGCTCTTCTTTTGGTGGCTGGAAATGAATCTTGTCCTCAGCCACAAACTTCGGAGCATTTGGCCGCCATTGAGATCATGAAGTTGAACCACGTGATCATCTTACAGAATAAGGTCGATTTGATGAGGGAAGAGTCGGCCTTGGACCACCAAAAGTCCATTTTGAACTTCATCCGCGGTACCATTGCCGATGGAGCCCCCATCGTGCCCATTTCAGCCCAGTTGAAGTACAACATCGATGCTGTCAACCAGATCATATGCGACTACATTCCTGTTCCTCCTAGAGATTTCTTGGCTTCGCCTCGGTTGATTGTCATTAGATCTTTTGACGTCAACAAACCCGGAGCAGAGATTGACGACTTGAAGGGAGGTGTTGCTGGAGGATCCATCTTGAACGGAGTGTTTAAGATTGGAGATGAGATTGAAATCAGACCGGGTATTGTCACCAAGGACGATAACGGTAAGATCCAGTGCAAGCCTATTTTCTCCAACATCGTGTCGTTGTTTGCCGAACACAACGACTTGAAGTTTGCAGTGCCCGGAGGCTTGATTGGTGTGGGAACCAAAGTGGACCCTACGTTGTGCAGAGCCGACCGGTTGGTGGGCCAGGTGGTGGGCTCCAAGGGCAACTTGCCTTCCATCTACACGGACATTGAGATCAACTTCTTCCTTTTGAGAAGATTGTTGGGAGTCAAGACCGAAGGCGCCAAGCAGGGGGCCAAGGTCAGAAACTTAGAGACGGGTGAAGTGTTGATGGTGAATATCGGCTCCACGGCCACAGGAGCCCGTGTGATTGCCGTTAAGGCCGATATGGCCCGGTTGCAGTTGACGGCTCCGGCCTGTACGGAGGTGAACGAGAAGATTGCTTTGTCGAGAAGAATCGAGAAGCATTGGCGGTTGATTGGCTGGGCCACCATCAAGAAGGGTACCACCTTGGATCCGGTGGCATAATCGCAGGCTGTATTTAGCGTAATCTTTTGATAGTGGAGTAAAGTGCGTACTTATCTATACATAGACTTGGAGATTGAACAATCATAGATATGTATTAATTATAGTAGGATAGTGGGGATTACGTAACCACAAGGCTTATCATTGTTTACTCACTTTCCAAGGATCTGCATGGCCTGGGCGTACTGGTCACTCCGGATGAAATTAACATATGAGTCCGTCTCCATGAGCCTGTATATAGAGCTCGTAATCCGGCGAAATACGGCATTCACATTATCGAGCGGCTCAAGGATCTTCATCAACTCGTTCTTTTCCAAAGCCGTCTCGTCATCTCGGTCACTGAACATGTGCTTCTCCAGCACCGGGGTCTGCATATAGGCCCGGAGGTCATCGTGCATGGAAAGTCCCGATCCAGACTCGAACACCTGGTCGAGTTGTTGTTGTAAATCAAAGCCAATGTTAAGGTTGCAAGGAGCATTGGGCAGGAAATATTTGCCGTAGAGCTGCAGTGCTATGAAGAGTTTCTTGCGGACGAGAGACCGGGAGGTTTTGAGCACGGTATCTCGCTTACGTAAGTCACTGTCTTCCTTGTAGATGCGGACCAATTCCTTGCTTTGTTGTCTTTGCAGATGGAACTCGTCGATTTGTGTGTAGGCGTCGAGATTCTCTGCACACTGTTCTTTTTCAAGGTGTTTCCGGAATAGGAAGCTGAGGCCGGGGTCAAGCAAGATGGCCTGAAGGCTGTGTTCGACCTTGAACTTTTCGGACCTTGGTTTTCCCGAATGGTCCGATTTCTCCGACCTCTCCGATCGTGCCTTCTCTGAATTGTCCGACTCCTCCGACTGGCCGGACAGATCAGTTTCGAAGGTCTTTCCGGCATCTTCCGCATTGCACATCAACGAGCTGTCCAGGTGTCCATCCCAAGTATGGCTGGGCACCTTAACAAGCCGGTCCTGGCAAAAATCCCATTGACATGTGGCTTTGGACGATAACGTGTAGAGCGCCTCCCGTTCGGGAATAAACTTGTCCCACACGTCCCTGGGGCTTACCTGCACCACCAAGCCATAGCGCAACAAGATCTGGCCAATGGCCACGGCCTCGCCAATGCTGTATAATGTAGAGCAGTCCATGAGCCACTGCACAAACGCTTTTCCGGAAAAACTGTACGGAATGTATGACTTGGAGTCCCTAGAGTCCTTGAGCACCCGATTATGGTACACCCGTACCCCCGACCCGGACTCAAAGTACTGAATATGACAATCGGACTCCGGGTTTGAAAAGTATCGGTGGTAAAACGGCGATTCCACCACGCGGCTATGGTTTCGGCCGGCCAATTGGTCCAGGCCAATGCCGAGCGCCGGCACGTGACCTCCCTCCATACCCTGGAGTTTATTCGTCTGCATCTCCGTCGACGCCTCGTGTTTGGCACTGGGAGACCACACGTGTGGTGCAGGCCCAAACATCTCGGAGGTAAGGATGTGGTTGAAGTACTCCGAGTACAACGCCCGGCTGGTGGCCTTGGACCGCCGGAACACAAACAACCGCATGGTGTTGAAATTGGACTTAATGACTGGCGGCATTTGGTCAAGGCCTAGACCCACATCTTGGAAGAATTTTTGAACCAAAGCCACTCCCTTTGGGGTGATTTGGACCGTGGTATTTTGGGTGCTCAAGCACGAGGCGGTCCTGGATGCAGGATTATGTAGGAAATGGCAGGAGAAGTACTTTTTCAACAACTCGAACGCCGTATGTGGTTCCACAGAATAGGCGATTTCCGCCTCCACTTGGCCCGAACCCCGGGCTGTCAATTCAAGACGGAGGTCGTGCATCTGCTCAATTGCAGTGGGTATGTCGAATGAGTAAGGCGGCAGTTTCTTGGCAAATGCTTCGATTTTCTTCAAGTAAGATTTTTCTTGAGGCTTCTTTTCGGGGCCATGAGCGCTTAGCTTCAATTGCCGGATTAGGACAGCAAATATGGCAATGAAGTTGCGTTCGCTGATATCAGCGGAGGCCGCGTCCCGGAGGGTGAGAAATTGGCTTTCGGCCATTTGGACAATGAAATGACACAAAGATGAAGCAAAGGTAAAACCTTAAGCAGTAAGAAGAACCAAGATGAAATCTGGAAAATTTGGGTTCATCTGGGCGATCTGCCGGCTATAAATGCCTTTGCTCAATAAAGTTGACACATTCGGTGCAGCCCTGCACATAGGCCGATCTGAAACACACCGTGCATAACCGATGCCCGTTTTATCAGGTACACTTTATGGCCATTTTGGGGCTTTTGCTGGCCCTGTTTCATGCTTCTGCCACTGTAACATGCAACAATGTTTCATATGATTCATTCCGCCGTACCTCGAATCAGATCGTCGTGCAGGTAGTGCTCCCATAGCCACATCAATCAAAGACTCAAAAAATAGTCAAGTCTGAGTCAGAAATTTGAGTCAACCTGAGTCAATCAGAGTCGAGAAAAAAAAATTCAGAAACTCAACCAAATCTAAACTTCGCCAAAAAAAACAAAAAACCATCTTGTCAAAAAAGTACTAAAAAGAACTCGCCAAAAAGGAACTTGCCAAAAAAGAACGTGCTAAAAATAGTCACCCTTTCCGCCCAAACTTTGGCCGTAAATTTTGGCCGTCTTTTGGCCGTCTTTTGGCCGGCTTTTGGCCGGCTTTTGGCCGATCACAACTTGGTGTAACTCTTCAAGGAGTCCGGAGCCATTTGCCTCAACTCGTCCAATGACACATCCACCTGTAGCATCTTATCGTCCGCAAGATTGATCTCCTTATTTCGATTATGATTGTTATGAGCATTGACCTCGTTGTTGGAGGTGATCACGTCGAAAAGAAGCCCGGATCTGTAAAGAGAGGCCCAGCTATCCTTAAGGGCCTTAGCACTCAAGAGCGTGCGAGTGACCTTGATTCCTGCCAAGCTCAAGTTGTCGATGGAGGAGGTTTTGGAGGTCAAGGTGGTGGCCTCCAAGTTGGAAGTCTTTATCATGCCCTCGTACTCTTTGTAGGCCAATTTGAAGTTAACGAGCTTGGTCTCGGACTTCTCCACCCACCGGGCGCCGGCAATGAGAAGCAATTGTTCTGCCTCCGATAAACTGTCTATTTGGCCGTCGAAGCTATTGCTGATCATGTTGCGGAAGGCTGCGTCGAACTTTTGCGGCAGTGGAAACGGTTCGTACCCCGTTATGCTCGTGACTGCCAAGCAGCAACAGTTGAAGAGATGCAAGTAGTTTCTGGTGGATGTGAAGATCTGCACCACCAAGCGTTGCAAGCCAGAAATGGGTCTGGTCGTGGATTGGAACTGGTCGACCAAGTGCTGGTTCCACTGCTCGGGGTACTTGGGGTCATTGTAGGAGGCGAATTCTGAGGGGTCGATGGTCAAGGGAATGCAGGCGTTTTTCCAGAACGTCTGCAAGTCCGAGGCTTTTCTTGTCTCGATGATCCGCTGGCTGAACCGGCTGCGCACACGTTTCTCCAAGTTCTCCCGGACAGGAATGTTCAGGGTGATGCCAAGCAAGCAGATGGGGATCCGGGACGATTGACAGAGATCGAGCAAGTTGTAGAGGAGTGTCTGGCGGGGTGTCTGCGTATACTTTTCGATCTTGTCAATGATAATGAGAATACGAACGGTGTCTTTCGCTTTGTTTCTCCTTTCCCCATTCTGATTGTCCTGCCCTCTGTGGGGGTTGGTGTCGAGCTTGTTGAGAGCCGTGAGGATATTGTCGAAAGTATCACTAATCGACCGCTGTTCGAATGCACTTTCGGCCACGGTGGTGGACAACTCCTTGAGCTGCACATCGAGCTGCCGGGCCATTTCCCGGATGGCGGCGTTATCGGTGTAATGCAAGTCTCCGGTGAGCCGGATCACAATGAATGTGTTAGGGTACTTTCCACGCATGGACTCCAAGGCCTTTTCCACCACCTTCGACTTGCCCGACCCGCTGGGGCCCATAAGGAATGCCGTCCGGCTCTCAGAACTATGGACGGTTTGCTCGAAAAGGGAACACACTTCCTTGTATGGAGTCTCCCATAATGGATATAGTCTGGGCATGTGGTGACCGTGGATTTGCTGGAGAATAGTTCTTTTGAGAAACCAGACGTCATGCAGGGATGCCAAGAGGGGGCCAGATGGCTGTATCTGTTCCTCTACTTCACTTTCCAGAGACACCACTTCTCGGAACCTTGCGGGTTGACTGAACTCCTCGTTTTGGTCATGGTCCACAGCATTCTCTTCTATTTCTGTATTAAGTAAATTCCCCATGGATCCATCCACTGATTCATCCACTGATCCAACTACTTGGTGATCTGTTCCATTAGCAGAGTCATTCACTTGTTCAGTAACAGATTCCTCTGGTCCATTAACAGGACCTTCTGATGCATTGACAGAATCCCTTGATTTCTGTGGTTGATTTTTAGAGCTTGGCTGCTGTTTGATGTGATTTTGCCTCCTCTCAATCCAGGCTAGCATCTTCTGCCTATAGTCCTCATCCATAGGCACCAAGTAGACCCTCTTTTTCTTTTTAGACAGTCTAATCGGGTCAAGAGCCCTTTCCAGATCAATAGCCCTTTCCAGATCAATAGCCCTTTCCAGATCAATAGCCCTTTCCAGATCAATAGCCAGATCCATAGCCAGATCCATAGAAATGTCAGCAGGCAAATATGGCTCCAGCACGGTCTTTTCCCGTGACCGCTGGGACTTCCTAGCCAAACGCTCCAATTTTCGCTGGATCAGAAGCTGTTTTTTCAACAACCTCTGCTTCTTCTTCTCTCGCAAATATTCGTTTAAATCTTCTTGGCCCACAAGCACCACGTGGCGTTTTTTTGTATTGGGAGAAGTTGGGCTCATGGAAACAGTAGATGTATTCGCACTATAGGTACTAGAGTCCATATCCACCGCAGAGTAATCGCCATCCTGATCCACCATATTAGTACTATGACTTTTTGTACTAGTACTTTTTAAACTTGGACTTTTTAAACTTGGACTTTTTAAACTTGGACTTTTTAAACTTGGACTTTTTAAACTTGGACTTTTTAAACTTGGACTTTTTGTACTTGGACTTTTTAAACTTGGACTTTTTAAACTTGGACTTTTTAAACTTGGACTTTTTGTACTATGAATTATTGTACTAGTACTTTTTGTACTATGACTTTTTATACTATGACTCATTGGATCAGAATCATCCTCAGAATCAACATCGATTATGGAATTCTTATCTTGATTGGAGTGGGAAGGAGATTGGCCAGACCCACTCAAAGGTGTCTTCATGCGAATGTTAAATGAGTAGTTTAAGCGGCGAGTGGAAGAATTCCGTGGCTTGAAATGCAGTAAGAACTTATCGTTTTTCAAGTCATTATATGAGTACTCCTTGATGGAATTAAACTCGCTTTCCAAGTCGCTGAACTCTGGCATGGTGGGATCTGCTGGGATGTTTCAGGTGAGTGAAGCTGATGTTTGAGGCGCGGCGCGCTACGCGATATATGTACACTCCAAATGGACTGAAAGGGGAAACTTGGAGAAATGGAGAAATGGAGAAATCGAGGGGTGGGAGGGGGGGGATTTGGAATATAGTGTTTTTATTTTCTTGATTATTTGAGTGTTTCTTGTATTATTTCGAATTGTTTAATAATTATTGGTTTGGTTTTTTTTTTTTTGGTTGGTTTGGTTTTTTGCTTGGTTTGAATGATGTTTTTGGATAGTTTCTCATTCCCGGTGTTGTGTGCAGGACGCCAATATAATGTAATTGTTAACAACTTTTGGTCTTATCCATTTGTCTATTTTTTCTAAGACTTTGTAAATATGGCAATTTCTATGGATTGTTTAACTGTTTCTATGATTGTCTAATATTTGTCCATGAGTGTCATTGATTGTCTATCACGTGTCTAATACTTACATATTTTGTCTAATACTTACATATTTTGTCTAAAACTGTCTGAGAGCTGTCCAGGATTGTCCAGGACTGTCCAAGTTTTTAGGACTTGTCTAACAAATTGTCTATGATTTTTCTATGATTGTCTATATTTGTCATGTTTCTAGTTTGTCTAGTTTGTCTAGTTTGTCCATTTGTCTTATTTGTCTAATTTGCCTACACAATTTCTGAACAGTCTAAGAACTTTCACATACCTCATCTACTCAGTCTAAATATTTAGGGGCTAGAAAACGACCATAGCTTATACTTACCATATCTTATGCTTATCCTGCATATAGTGCCGTGGCATCTAGATTGGTGTCCGGACATAAGCCACAATACGTCATGGTCGTGCCCTGTTCATAATGAGTCTAACGGAAAAATATCTCAATATGGTGAGTATTAGAGATTAGATTGTATGGTCTATCCATACCTCTGTACAAATATTACCATTTTAGGAAATATGATTAATATAGAAATACGCATGTTGAGTCTGTTAAGCCTGTTAAGACTGTTAAGACTGTTAAGACTGTTAAGCCTGTTGAGCCTATGAAGGGCAGATTACAATTCATTCATTCCTATAGGGGTAATTTCTGGTTACGAGCCTTGAGCCATGGGTGCGCACCAAACCCGCACCAAACTCCACCAACACTAAACTCCTTCACCACCAACTCCTTTACCACCAACTCCTTCACCACCACCACCATCACCACCATCACCACCATCACCACCAAACTCCACCATCATCACATGACTTTGCCCGACAGTGTGACCAGTCTCTTGAAGAGCAAACATTTTGTACATTTGGCCACGTGTTTCAACAACCAGCCGCACGTATCGCTCATGAACTACGCCTATTACCACGACTCGCTACACCATTACATCATCATCTCCACACCCACCAACACCACCAAGTATGAGAACATGACTAAGAACCCAACTGTTTCGTTGTTGGTGCACGACTGGATTACATCGTCACGTGCAGATGGAGCAGAGCAGGGAGGCAAGAGGAACTCGCTTTATGAACTTTTGACCAACATCAATAAGGCAGAAACCAATAGTGTTTCAGTGATGCTTGATGGGGAAGCGGCGGTTATTTCGGAACATCATGAAAAGTATGAACTTTACAAATCATTGCTTTTGAACAGTGGCTTTAATGATGATGCACAGAAGTTGCATTACTTGACCAATGACGATAATGCTTTGGTGGTGATCACCGTCAAGTCGTGCAAGGTCACAGACGTAGAGAACAACGTGGAGCTGTATAATTAATAGAAAAAAAACAGAAATGATGATTAAGTTTTAGTTAAAAAAATGGTGATTAAGTTTAAGTTAAAAAAATGGTGATTTAGTTTTAATTAAAAAAATGGTGATTAAGTTTTAGTTAAAAAATGGTGATTTAGTTTTAGTTAGAAAAATGGTGATTTAGTTTTAGTTAAAAAAAAATTGCTGGTCCCAGGAATCGAACCTGGGTTTGTTCGGCCACAACGAACTGTACTAACCACTATACGAGACCAGCTTTTATTGCGAAAAAATGTTGCTGGTATGACTAGTCTACAAATGCTAGTCGATAGAACTCTATCTCATCAATTCTTTTCAAACAGTTCAAGACCAATATTTTCTCTACGGCTGACTCTTTATCTACGAACTCAAAAGGTCTCCATGAGTTCCAAAGTCTCCATGAGTTTCTAGGTGGAGTTGGGAAATGCTCTAATATACAGTCGTGAATCCACAGATATCCTAGGCAATTCCATCTAGGGTATCTGAGTCCATACACCAAACTATACATTGTAGCCAGTGGTTAAAATCCTATAACAAGCGAATCTCTTCAGAACAAAAATCTCCTCAAAAAAAAAAAATAAAAAAGAAAAAAAAGAAAAACACTCATCTGTGTGTCTAGAGAATCACCAACCACTAACAAGTCCCAAGTCCCAAGTTCCAAGTTCCAGTCCAAGTCCCAGTCCCGAGTTCCGAAGATAATTTTTAAATTATAGCCGGTAATTTTTTTCAGAAAATCGACCACCAGAATTCCTAGAATCATGGCTCCAAAGAAAACTTAGAAAGCTTAGGCTCTGGAGATCCATGATTATGAGTTTCCATTGCTATTTTGAGACTCTAGTATTGACTCCACAGTCACGTGACTCCAGTATTGACACTCTTGTATTGACACTCTAGTATTGTTGATTCTGGAGACTGATCATGCTTCCTCTTTGGTACTGCATCCTGCTGGGTAAGGAGTTATGTGGAGGTATATCTTGGTTATGAGCACTAAAAAGTGAGTATATAAAATAATTGAACAAATATAAATTTGTTATAAAAGTAAATCTGTGAATATAGAATATAGTCAAAGATAACTTCATTTATAAAAATCAAACGGGAAGGGAAATTAAAATAGAATGAAGTCAAACAAGAATAAAGCATCCCTATTTGTCCAAAGATTGGCTTCTTACTATATGTAGAAACAATGAGATAATTCCAATTCCAGCGATAAGTATAATGTAAACCTCTGTAGAAGTAAGGTTTTTATATTACATTCTGAATTACCCCAAGGCTTAGCCTTGTTCAAGGCACAATGCAATGTCCCGAATCCAACCCTTTCCAGTCCGTATACTCTCCATAGAACGTCTCATAGAACGTCTCATAAAACAGTCCATGAATATCTCATTGAACACTCATAGGATATATAATAGACATCATGAAACTATTCCTTTAGTCAGAAGGTCACAGATATTGAAGATTTTTTAATGGGACCTCAAAAAATGTGCGCAGAAACTAGGGGGAAGGGGGAATCTCGGATCTTATATAGTACGGGGGAGCGCGATTTCGCAGCCACCAGGGCGCATGCTCATGCACCAAATGCACGAACCTTGTTTCATCCCCCATTGGTGGCAATATATAAGAGGGCAGATCCCCCCTTGAAATGGGCTGTAAAAATTTTTTTACACTCACACTAGCAATGTGATTCTTTATGGATATTTTCGAAATGAGTGGTCCGTGTTAAGGAACTGATGTATTCGAAACTGATGTGTTAGAAACTGATGTATTAGAAACTGATGACGGTCTTTTATAGGGTAAACGATTATCAGGCCGTTTACACGGATGAAAAGACATTTTATGGCTTCGACTTTCATTTGTGCTGAAGTGCAGGAGAGCGGTTCAAGCCACCATTGACTTTGGCAAAGAATCCCAATCCAATCATTATCAATCCCACCGGAAACCTTTCGAGGGTCCCACTTCAACAACAGTTCCAAGCCATCGAAACTCTCGTGCAACTACAGTGCATGGTACTCAGGAGCATGAAACTTTGGGGAGTGGTACAGAGGCGGCGGAAGCGAATACACAATATATATGGCCTTGTTTTATTAAGGGGTGGTCCATGGTTATGGCTCAGAGATTTGGAATTGCCATTGGACTCGGTCGAATTCGACCCGTTGGATCCATTGACTCCTCCATTCGACCCACCATTCAAAGGCTGATTCTTTGTTCTAAACGATAACCTCCAAAAGCCCTTCTGTGGCGCAAAAACCCGTCCGGAGTTCAGCTTCCGTGGCATCTGGGGGCAAGTTTCCCACATACAATGTGTTGCAAGGCGGGTTTTGATCCGCGGGATTGGCTGGAGGGGGAACCCGGGCCAATAATGATAGATCAAGAATATGTCTTTGGACGAACCACGTCCACTGGACGTTATGGTAGTGGTTGTTGGGTATGCTCCTGCTGCGGAACTAAGACCACTGCGCGCACCAGACTGATGCCAATTCTATGAAGAATAAACCTGATTCTATTTTTATTATTAAACATAAACCAAAATGAGTAATTAAAACTTTAAATATTATCATAATATTAATTAATATCAAACTTTCTAATATATAATTATCTTCTAGTGCCTTATTAATATATAGAATTTAGCATAATATCCTTGTAATGGTGGTCTACTTATTAATGGAAATAATACTAAGATCATACATATTGCTACATTGGAGTCATGAAAAGCCCTAAGACTTTTACATCAGATTATGTAAGCACGTGTTTATCTTGCAAGGACATGACATTATCTCGTATTGATCCATTGTTGCACTGGATGCAGTACATGCATATGGCTGCGAATGACCCCGCGAAAAAGAGAAAAAAAAAAAGGTATATTAATTAGTAGAGTCAGTAATCGTCAGATACCTTCGAGTCTGGAAAAATAAAAGTTGGCCATAGATAAGAGAGAATATATGAAGGAATGAGTATATGAAGGAATGAGTATATCAAGGAATGAGTATATCAAGGAATGAGTATATCAAGAAATGAGTATATAAAGGAATGAGTATATAAAGGAATGAGTATATAAAGGAATGAGTATATGAAGGAATGAAACGTAGAGTTGGGTGATAATTATGTAAAGATTAATGGTAATGGATGACGTTTTGATGTAGATTTATAAGTATCTGGAGTTGTATGCAGGAAAGTATGTACTTGGTCATCCACTTGTCCAGAACACCAGGATGTTATATAAGGCGTGATGAGAAAAATCTGAAACAATTTAAAATCTGAAACAATTTAAAATCTAAAACAACCAAAATCTGAAACAACCAAAACCTAAAATATCCAAAATCTGAAACAACCAAAACCTAAAATATCCAAAATCTGAAACATCCAAAATCTGAAACAATTTAAAACCTAAAATATCCAAAACCTAAAATATCCAAAACCTTAAATATCCAAAACCTAAAATAACCTCAATTCATAACCAGAAAAAAAAAAAAAAAAAAAAAAAAAAGAATGAAGTGGATGGGAATATTTCTTATGGCAAATGCTATGGCGCAGCCTAGGCGCGCCTTTTATGCCAAAATTAATGATACTCTTTATTCTTTAGGATTCATGAATACACCAAACTACAGATACATTACTTTAGGCCACGAGACGCTTGGAATGCTTCCTCGATTTTACTTGACCAATGGTACTGCACATACGGGCCAGAAACGAAGCAGGGCCAAATATTTTGGTGTGCACAATGGAGATATTGTTTATGGGCCCAAATCTCAACTTACGCCGATTCATGTGCTGTGGGAAAAAGATTATAAGGTAAAGGATCTTAATGTTCATTTGTGTTCTTTAAACTTGGCTCAGGGATATGTGTATTTGAAGACCAAGAAATTGGACACGCCCTTCACCAAATGTACTCCAGTGGACCTCTACTTTTTTTGACTCCTTTAATGATCAACGAACCATTAAAACTTAATTATCAAAAATTATCAAAAATTATCAAAAATTATCAAAAATTATCAAAAATTACCAGAAATTACCAACAATTATCAAAAATTACCAGAAATTACCACCAATTACCACCAATTATCAAAAATGAACCACTACTACTTAAGACCCACTCTATGCTATATATACTACTGTACTAGACTGCTGCTACAGAGTCATCTCAAGTATAGAGTATACTAGTACAATATATTGATAGGGTATCGAAAGTGAAGAATATGATGGCAATAAAGATATGAGTATGAGTATGCGACAGTATAGTCAGTCACAGAGTATAGTCACATGATATGGTAGTACAATAGGTAGAGTAGAGGATGTAGATAGTCCATAATCAGTGGAGTATCAGTCATAGAGTACACTAAATCAGGTTCTACTATACCACTATAGTATTTAGGATCCCAAAAGGTTCAGTATAAGAACTGTAGACAATCCCTAATACTCCAGGATTGGTATGGCACTAGTAAAAGTAGAGATACTCATAGTAGTCATACTCATAGTCATAATCATAGTAGTCATACTCATAGTATAGTAGTCATACTCATAGTATAGTAGTCATACTCATAGTCATACTCATAGTATAGTAGTCATACTCATAGTCATACTCATAGTATAGTATTAACGGGTGGAGAGCAGTAGTATTGTACTTAACAGCTATATGATAGACTGGAAGCTAGAAACCAATATGTCTTAGTTGAGTAAAGATGAGACAAGTCCTGGTAGTTTTTTTGCAAAGCATGGTAATTTTTTTTTGTTTTTTTTTTGTTTTTTTTTTGTTTTTTTCATCATGATTTAACTAGATCATAACTACTAGAGCTAAGTCTAATTGAATCCACGAGGGTGGGAAGAAAAGGTCACTGAGAATACCGCGACTAGTACCGAAAATATATCCACCATGCTCTCACTGAGAATCTGTCCTGCACAAACTATATATTTCAGATGGGTGAGAGAGGAGGGAAGTGTGCGTTTATATAGACAATTTGCGAAACGGCTGCAAATATCGCCCCCCCCTTAAAATAGCGGGGAACACTATTTAAACCCATGATATCGCACCATCTTTGTACTGCTCCTTAAATTTTTTCTTTAGCACCAAAAACATTGATTTCTTTTAAGACGGGGAATGGGTCAGAAATGGATCATCTGATTCCCAGGAGAATTGGTTTATAATTTAACACTATAAGGATTCTGATCATCGTCAATGCCTAACTACTGTTTTTCGCCTACTGAAGTCTTGATTTTATGTTTCTTCAAATGTTCTTTATGATCCTGTTTCTTTTAGGTGTTTCTTTGGATGTTCTTAGAGCTGTTCTCTTTGAGCTCTTTCTTGGCTCTTGATGTGTTTATTAGCCCTTTATAGCTCCATGGTTGTCGAGAGTCCCAAGAACTATTCTTTATGATTGTCCTTTAAAGTGTACTCTTAAGTGCTCTTTGCGCTCTTGAGAGTTCTTAACAATTTGGATTGGCCAAATGGTACGCCTAAGAACCATCAGTAATATGGGTCTCCATATCACCAGTACCAGCCACAATAAACCCTCCGTTAAAAACTTGGTAATCCGACAAATGTCGTATGAAGATAGTTATAGAACTACCAAGACTATTACTAGCCAATCATCAAGATCCAAGACCCAGACCATCAGTACCAATAGTCTGTCCAGCAATCCAAAGACCACTGAGAATTTGCAGAGTAATCTGCATAAACCAAGACCTAAGACTATAAAGAGTCAATGGCCAGAATGGTGTACGGGTTTATTTTAGGGATGTACTGGTTTATCCAAACCTGTTCACCCTAAGGACCCGAGTAGCAGTAGAGTAGAGTAGAGTAGCAGTAACCAGGGGAAGGGAAGGTAGAGGTAGACTGGATGTTGAGATGTATGGGTGTATTCCTCTTGGTATAATTATGATAGTGTATGGTGTAAATCTGTCTACTCTGTCTACTCTACTATACAGTCATAATTTAAACCCTTATTTCTTTATCACTCAATAAACTTTATATGGAAATCAGTACATGTCCATGTTCATTAGAGTTGATTGTTAAACCACTTATGAATTGTCTATAATTGAATGTCTATATGCAGTATGTTATGCTATATGCAGTATAGTAGAGGGCTTGGCATGAACTCTGTAGGACGGACTTTTTCACTGTAGTGAAGACATGTAAACTATTAGTATAGTCTACCACTCTGTACTGTATACTAGTTTATAGGATTCATGTCCTTTACGTTACGCTGACGTTCCAGTTATAAATCCTGTAACAAGCACATCTAGAAGAACGGCTTGGATATGACTGACGTACTATTCCTGTCTTATACTAACAGAAACTACTGGCTAGATTATTTGCTAGATTATTGGCTAGACTATTGGCTAGACTATTGGCTAGACTATTGGCTAGACTATTGGCTAGACTATTTGCTAGACTATTGGCTAGACTACTGATTCTTCAGACTGACTGCATAGTCTATAGCTTTTTCACATGATTTTATTCTCTAACATTCTGGTCCAGTTACCATCACGACTCACATTACATGGCATCAGCAAGCCTAGAAAATGGCATCCAAAGTACAACAAATACAAAGAGCTCCAAGACACGCCATCAAGCAGCTGCTATTGTTGCTGGAAGGCTTCTGCTGCTGTACATAGTACTGTTGTTGCGGTTGCTGCTGATAGTAGCCTCCTTGTTGGGGAGGATAACCTTGAGGACCACCTTGGTATCCACCTTGATTGTAGCCGCCTTGGTTGTATCCACCTTGGTTGTATCCCTGTTGGTACTGCGGTTGTTGGTTGTAAGAAGGCTGTTGGTTGTAGGATGGTTGGCCTCTGGATTGGTCTGAGGGTGGGGGGCCAGAGGGGGCGGATGCTTGCTTGCTGTCCCAGCTAGGAGGGGCACCGGTAGGAGGATTGTAGGACATGGTTAGAAATAGGGGTGTTTCAGGAGTGTTTCAAAAGTGTTTCAAAAGTGTTTCAAAAGTGGTTCAGTGTAGTTTCACTGGCGGTTCTGAGGTGGGTGTGGAGTTTGTTGATGGATATATGAGCGCTGATTAAGTCATGCGCGCCTGCACCTACGTCTTGTTCGGCCCGGATCCTCCACACTCCGCATGCACAACCACTCACCGCTCTAAGTCTAGATTACCCTTTTAGTGTTGTTTCATGTGTGTTTCATGTTTCATCTGTTTCATGTTTCATGTTTCATCTGTTTCATGTTTCATCTGTGAATCATCCCTGTTTCATGTTTCATGTCTGTTTCATGTCTGTTTCATGTCTGTTTCATGTCTGTTTCATTTTTTTATGGTGTAAGTAAGCATCCTGCATATACCCCGTTCTGCCAGAACTTCTACAGTCCCATACATGCTTCTTGCTGATAACTAATCTAATGGTTTTGCTTATGTAATCGTGTAGTAGGAGTGGATTAAAAAAAAATCAAAAAAAATCAAAAAAAAATACAAGAAAAAAAAAAACTTTCTTGGCACAGGTTCTTAGTATTATGCAGTCTCGTCATGAACTGGAGATAATCCACACATTTTCTGGATTCAAAAAAAGGGAATTAAAAATATTATATATACTGAGATGGCAATAAAGAACACGTGGTCTTTTTCTAAACATAAAAATATGAATTCAACGGAATTTCGACTTTTTTAGGGAACTTTTCAGAGACATACCAGTCTAAATAGTAAATGCCGAAATAGGAAAGTGTCCAATCCACTTTTTTAAATAATCTTTTTTTGTTGAATAACTGATTCTAATGCTGCTTTTTCTTGATTGGCTTTGAAATGGCCATTTTTTTTCTTTTGATTTTGAAAATAAGTACTGGAATGTCTTTGGTACTGCATACAGACATTTTCCACTCCCCACGTTCTATTCACCTGTCTAATTGTCTAATTGTCTAATTGTCTAATTGTCTAATTGTCGAATTGTAATTGTCTAATTGTCTACTTCATCATCTTGGTGGACTGTAGTGGAGTATGATAGAGAAGTAGAGTAGTGTATATAATAGTGAACTAGTATAGCCTAATGATCAATATGGTCACCATGATCCATTTGAGTCTCGCACAATCCCCCAGAAACGTATATACTTCAATATTTTTTAGTTCAATTTCAGAGGAGTTAACAGGAACATAAAAAATCATAAACAACCAAAAAGTCCCAGTCACTTTTCCAGTAATAAAATCGCCTTCAGTCATGAAAATCCAGCAGTTCCGTCAGAAATCAGTAGTAGTTGGCTTCTCGGTGATGTGCTTGATCTCCTAAGAGATAGACAATTAGACACAACTCTATACTGATCCTGTACTGATGCTTCTGTACACTACTAAATGCACCGTCAGCCAAAACATTTGTCTCATCAAAGTAAAGCCCTTGTATAATAGTATTTGAGTGCAGTACCTTCATAAATAAAATGGTTAGTACAGTCCATTGATCCTATTCCCAGTGTTGAGTAGTGTGTTGAGTAGTGTGTTGAGTAGTGTGTTGAGTAGTGTGTTGAGTAGTGTGTTGAGGCCTCAGGCTTGGTTGCGAAAAATGCCGCTCCTCTAAGCATCGCCACCACAATTTTCCTCACTCACTCGCACTCCTCGCACTAAAAGCCTAGTGGAACAGACATGGCCACCCCTTTATATATACTCGCACTTGGTTTTGTGGTTTTGTTTTTGTGTACATTCTGATTGATTACTAATGCTCTTTACCCCACATTATATTGACTATAACATAGCAAAGAGCCTGCACTAGAAACACTACACATGTACTGTTTATTACTACTCAAGAGGACTTGACTTATTTACCATGAATTATTTTGGTACATATTTGAGTGGTAGAGCTGGTCACGTGTCCTCTCAAAACATAGCTTCTCCAATCATCCCTTCAACGTCCCAGAAAAGTCTGCCTAACTGAGAAATCAGTAAAGTGAGCGTTTACCATATAAATCCACCAGAGCCGCTCTCTATGCACGAACAACAGCGCATTTTAGGGTCCCAAGAATTATACTTCCCCACTCCCGCCACCAACTCCATCCAAATCAAAATAAGAAATAAAAGAAAAAAAAGTTCCCTTTTGCAAGTTCCTTTTTTTGTTCATCCGGTCACGTGCATCTACTGATTGACCCTGCTAGGATTCATTAATCACGTGGGGCCTAATGCAGACCCTGACATGAAGTTGATCTAACAATGACTCCACTAATCGATACAGTTTTGATCCATAGTTCATCTGCAGTCTAATCTGCTACTACTCCCATCCACCATTGCATCTTATACTCTTGTGGAATGATTCCATCTTATACTCTTCTGGACTGATTCCATATCCCATCCATCCATTCATAGTACTTCACTGCTTCCATCAGTACATGACTCTGGTATCTTGAGATAGTATTTCTGTGGAGCAGACCATAGACTAAGATTACAAGGTTCTGTTGATCCTTATAGTGAACATTATATGGTGTTTAGATGAGTCACCACATTATGGTGCAGGAGCATCTCTAGCCTGGTGTGTACTGTGTAGTACCATTTATACAATACAAGCTATGGCGAATTATTAAGATTCTCTTTTGGCGAATATTTGGGATTCTCTTTTGGCAAATATGGATTCTGTTTTGGTACCCAATGGACAAAGGTTTGGGGATCATCTCTCTCATCCAATCAAATCGGCCGCACCAAGGGTAGGACCGAAAGTCCATTCGTTCGAAGAATCCATCGTCCCCATTGGTTCGTGATAGCAACTCACCTTCCATACTCATACTCATACTCATACTCATTACTGTTAGTGTCGGTGCCCATAAGAGAAAGCAATTGAGTAAGTCCACCTGGAGATCGTCTGGGGATGGCACGTCTCCAGGGGTGTGCATGCAGTTGTTGGGAAGACCCAAATTGGTCGAACGCTCCCAATACTCCTCCGACTCGTTAAGACGTACAGACATTTTAAACGTGCTCCATGATTCTCCCCATTTCAAAGTACAAGGAACTCGGCAGTGCTGACAGTATTTGTGCAATCTGACAAATCAAGGAGTAGAGAAAGTGGACAGTAGTTCTAGTGGAGAACAGGAGATGAAGACTGAAGAATTGGAAGTGCAGGTTTCTTTGGTTTGGATTAAATGAGTTGGTCTGCCTAGTTTGAAAAATAACGATCCTTATCCCGGACTCCTGCTTCCTTTCTCCATGTATATGAAGAGCCACCATTCTCTGTACCTACTACTGCTGCTGCCCTGCTACTCTCCATATTCTCCATGTGGTACTGTAATGGACTGCTCTACTGTACATTCTTTCCTAGAGAATAGCAGTGTGTAAGGATGGACAAATGGACAAATGGACAGAGGGACAGGATTTTCTGAACTGATACTTCGGTCATTTCATCTAATACCTATCCTATATCATAGATGTGAAAGAGGAAGTCCACACTAAAATTTAGGGTTGACTGAATGGTGGATATTATGAGTGGATGGACGGCTGCAAACAGACTGACATGTACACCGCGGACCAGAATTTACATTGCCTATTTGGTGCGAACAAGTATTTCCAGAGATAAAAATTTGCACTGCTGTGTGCAGGCCGGTACCATATTTGCAATCTGATAGAGTAAAACGAACCCGGCTTTGAAGGTGTGGGTTTTATGGATGGTTTTATTCCAGTGTTGATTCTTGTGTTTGTATGGCAAAAGGTCCAGTCTGTTCAGGTGACTACTGTAGAGGCTTGTTGTTCTTCAGCCCCACTGTAGTTCCCCATACTTAACCACCATCCATCCACTAGCCACCCAATCCCCACCCACACAACCGTAAGCAGTAATCCAAGCCGCCATAGCAATTCTCCACCACTTTTAACCCATTTCACCCTTTTTTTTTTGTAATTCAAGCAAAACTCCATATCTCCATTGATTCGGGGCAGGGGGAACTCGCGTCACGTGCCCGCACATAGGGCATGGGCACCCCAAGCCCTAGCCCAATGAGGAAGGTAGACTGAAAAGTGCACGCCAAACGTGCGAAATTGCTCATATCTCAGCATGGCATCCTGCACACAACCTTCCAACGAGTCGCAAAATTTTCGAGCGCGCATCCTCGTCCCACAAGAAATTTCCAAATCTCCATCCATTCTTCCCATTTTTTCTTCATCTATCATGTCTGACGTCGAGGAACAACAAATCGAGGAGCCCGTGGTCCAACAAGAATTGCAGTTGGTCGAGTTGGCAACCCCTATCCCTGCTGAGGTCCAAGCTGCCCAACAAGAGATCAAGTTGTTCAACAAGTGGTCTTTCGAAGAAATCTCCGTCAAGGACATCTCCTTGGTTGACTACATCCAAGTCAAACAACCCGTCTTTGTTTCCCACACTGCCGGCAGATACGCCTCCAAGAGATTCAGAAAGGCTCAATGTCCTATCATTGAGAGATTGACCAACTCTTTGATGATGAACGGTAGAAACAACGGTAAGAAGTTGAAGGCTGTCAGAATCGTCAAGCACGCCCTTGAGATCATCCACGTTCTCACTGAGCAAAACCCATTGCAGGTTGTTGTGGACGCTGTTGTCAACTCTGGTGCCAGAGAAGACTCCACCAGAATCGGTTCTTCTGGTACCGTTAGAAGACAAGCTGTGGATGTGTCTCCATTGAGAAGAGTCAACACTGCCATTTCTTTGTTGACCATTGGTGCACGTGAGGCTTCTTTCAGAAACATCAAGACCATTGCTGAGTGCTTGGCTGAGGAGTTGATCAACGCCGCCAAGGGTTCTTCCACCTCTTATGCCATCAAGAAGAAGGACGAGTTGGAGAGAGTTGCCAAGTCCAACCGTTAAGGTGTGTATCGTAATAAAAATAGTCATAACCAGAGTTTAGTAGCTAATCTGAACCAGAGTTTAGTAGCTAATCCGGCGTAGAGAATTTCACTTATTTCTTCAGATGCTGCTTTATTATACTCTGATAGGGTAGAACATCCTCACCACGAATCCCATAATGTTTGGCTGGAGGAGAATGTCGTACCGCTCTAGTCTTCTCTCCAAAGTCTGCATATCAACAGTTTCTTGCTCGTCGTTGTCATTTCCGTCCCCCTTTTCAATTCCAGCGCCGTTACTCTTTTCTTCAATTCCTTCCCTTCCTTCCCTTTCGTCATTTCCATTTGTCCGTTCTTCACTGACGTCACTCTCCTTCCCCTCTATCAATTCCTCCGTGACGGCCTTTCTGGCCTTGAACGTCAGCCGCACCAACCATTCCCGGTTCACTAGCAAAAGAAGAACCGATGCAAAAAAACAACACCCCGTAAAAATCTGGGCGTCTCGATATGACTTGGGCCCCGTGCCTTTTTTCAACTTCAATGCAATCACCTCTGCAGGAAGTGAGAATATGGCCACCATGATATTGAGCCCTCCCCACACCGCCGAAATCTTGTCTGATTTATGAACATGGGCCAAAATATCAAGGGCCAAGGACTGGGATAATGTGGACCCAATGCCCGCAGGGCCACCCACCAAAAAGGCTATGGCAATCATTTTGCCATAATTATCCACGTTGAGCCAGAGTGCCGTGGTCATGATTCCCATGTACATGCAGAACAATGTGGCAGTATTATTTCTTCCGAGGATATCTCCCAAGATCCCGATCGACGGTCTTCCCAAGACCTGCATGGCGTTAAGAAATGCTAAAACGTTGGATCCTTGCGTGTGTGTAAGACCAATGGATGTTCCGTATGCGGCAAGCGAGTAAAGAACGATCACGTACCCCAAGAGAACTATTCCAAACCAGACCCCCACGATGAACAACGGATAAAGTGCAAAGATTTTGAAGTCAAGAATAATTAGTAAGCTTGTTTTGAAGTACTGCCACGTCATAGTAAGCTTCAAGTCGGGTTTCTTTCCGTTACGGGCTCGGTTGAAGAAACATCCGAACGCGGAGATGACAAAGTTAGCGATTCCCACCGTTCGAAGCGGCCACCGTTGGTTTCCTGTTTCCTGCATGATTTTGTTAATCACCAAACTGTACACCAAACCCCCGAGGCCAGCTCCCGAAACGGCAATTCCCATGGCGAGTGCCTTGTATTTGCTGAACCACGTAGGAAGCACCAAAGTTCCTGGGATGAAAATAAACGAAAACGAAACTCCAACAAGCACTCCCTGGCACATGAAGATCTGCCATAATTTTGTGCACTCGGCAGCAAGAAAATAGCCCAATGTTTGAATACTGATACCAATAATGAAAACCGTAGCCTGGCCAAAAATACGCACTCCCAAAGCACTAAAAGGGGCAAGACCCTGGGCCAAGAAAACAATTATACCTCCCATTAATGCATAGTCGTATGGAGAAGCCCCGGGGAACGCCTCAGAGTTCAAGTAAAAGTTAAGAAACACTCCGAATGCAGCATTAGCACCCCAGGTCAGAAACACCATGAGCATGACCAAAAAGGCCTGCCAAAATGCAAACTTCCCATCAATGGGGTAATCATCATCCTCCACGTTGCTCGTAGCCCTCTCCACATCTGATGACACTTCGCTTCTTTGTTGCTCTGGTTCAATTTGATTGACACTAAGCTGTTTGGCAAGCAATTCTTCGGCCATAGGCTTATTCTTTTCCGACTGGTAATCAAGCATATCCATTTCTCGGTCATCTCGAAAACCCAGGATCATTTTGCTAAGTTCTGACATGTTGGTGTTATTTCGCCTGAGCCGCCAAGACTTATTGGAATGTCCCGATTGAGTTCTCTGGATAGACTCATGATCCGAGTCCAAAATTGGCCGGGGTTTGAAGTTCTCTGAATCTTGCAGGTCGAACGACTGCTTTGAGTGAATCAGCATGATAAATAAGGGGCGAGTTCTGATGTGATATGATTGAAAGCAGTGAGTATTTCACAAGAAAAATGGACTTTCAGAGATATGGTTCAAAGACCAGTTCAAATAGTTGACGGTTTAAATAGCATAAAACAAATTGTAATGACTAATTCATCTCTGAACAATGCAAGACTGCGATTTGGCCAGGCTTTGTACACTCCCAGCATTTCCCATCACGAGTTACAGTTTGTCCCTGTGTCCTAAAAAACCACTGATTTACGAGAAAAAAAATTGCCCGATCTTTTTGATAGGGGTGGATTTTTTCTTTCTTTTTTTTGAAATCAGTCTGGATCTTATAAAGACAATGGGTGATGGCAGCTGATTTCAGCCGCATACCTCTTCCTAATTCGGCCACCTGAATATCCGCACCCAAAGCCGCACACAGCCGCGGAATCAGGTTTTTTGTTGGGTGTCACATACACTTGGCCGGAATCTAAAAATAGGAGTATTGCAGTTAAAGAAGGAGGGAACACTGTTCATATATACTGCGACGCATCACCTATTTGTGTCTGATCTGAAACATGTTTCGGAATGCATCCCTTAACCCTTGTCCACTTTAAGATACGGCGCACAGCGCAATTTATGTGCATTATGTGCATTATGTGCATTGATGTGTGTCGTATAGGCCCATGTGAAAGAGATCTGGCCATGATCTTTCCCGTGATTATCTGCTTGAGATTGCATATTGGTACGTCATGTATGGCGTGGAATTGCCAGCACGAAGGCGCGTGTTTCGGCAATTCCATTGAAATCCCGACTGTACACAGGACCCACTGTATCATTTCTGAAACACGGATAATTGCAGCCATCATCTGACCGATTATTTAAAGGGCAAGAGTCCGCTCTTTCTATACTCCATCTTTCTTTAACCCCCATTTAAAGAGCAAAAGCCTACGCCCGTTCTTCCAAAGTTTCTGCTCATGTGAATATCGAGTATCAACTCTAAAATAGGACTAAGCCCGCTTGTGTTCCAGAAAATTCATCATTGTGACCAAGAGGTGATTTAGTCTGGGGCAAATTGGAAAAGGGTTTACTGGAAAGGGGCTAAATCGGAACGGGGCTAATCTGAAACGGCGCTATAACTCCAGGCGTGCGCGCCTCATAAAGAGGATGCGGATCTACTCCACCACTATCAGTGCGCTCCATACAGCACCTCCATACAGCACCAACACCACATGTCTGGCGCCTCCGATTTCCTTAACAAAGGAATTGATCTCGTTCAAAAGGCTATTGAAGCCGATACTTCCACGCGCTATGAAGAAGCCTACAAGCTCTACTACAATGGGTTGGACTACCTAATGTTGGCGCTCAAGTACGAGAAGAACCAAAAATCCAAGGAGTTGATCAAGTCCAAGTTCACGGAATACTTGACAAGGGCAGAGCAGTTGAAGGAACATTTAGAGAAGCAACTGGCCAAAAATAATAGTGCCGAGTCGTCGGCCTCTGGGTCTACGAAAGCAAAAAAGTCTGGTGATGGCGACGACGACGACGCAGACACCAAGAAACTCCGGGGAGCTTTAGCCGGGGCCATTTTATCGGAAAAACCCAATGTGAAATGGAGCGATATTGCTGGTTTGGAGACCGCCAAGGATGCATTGAAAGAGGCGGTGATTCTTCCGGTGAAATTCCCCCAATTGTTCACCGGGAACAGAAAGCCTACGTCGGGAATCCTCTTGTACGGGCCTCCAGGTACAGGAAAGTCGTACTTGGCCAAGGCCGTGGCCACGGAAGCCAACTCGACGTTTTTCTCCGTTTCTTCCTCGGATCTCGTCTCAAAATGGATGGGAGAATCGGAGAGATTGGTTAAGCAACTCTTCACTATGGCCAGAGAGAACAAGCCTGCAATCATTTTCATTGACGAAGTGGATGCGTTGTGTGGGCCACGTGGAGAAGGAGAGTCCGAGGCATCGAGAAGAATCAAGACCGAGCTTTTGGTGCAAATGAATGGAGTGGGAAACGACGCCAGCGGAGTCTTGGTGCTTGGTGCAACCAACATTCCATGGCAATTGGATGCAGCCGTGCGCCGGCGGTTTGAGAAGAGAATCTACATTGCCTTGCCAGATTTGGAGGCCAGAAAACGCATGTTTGACTTGAACATCGGCACCTGTCCCTGTGAATGCACGCAACAGGATTTGAGGGTTTTGGCTGAAATGACTGAGGGGTATTCGGGGCACGACATTGCCGTTGTTGTCCGAGATGCATTGATGCAGCCGATCAGAAAAATCCAGCAGGCCACTCACTTCAAGCGTGTGGGCGACAACGAGGAGAAGTTGACGCCTTGTTCGCCGGGAGATGCAGGTGCAATAGAAATGAGCTGGCTCGATATAGGCACCGATGAGTTGCAGGAACCGGAGTTGACGATCAAGGACTTCATCAAGGGTGTGAAGAACAACAGGCCCACGGTCAACGAGGCGGATATCAAGAACCATATCCAATTCACTGACGATTTCGGCCAAGAGGGTAATTGAGTTATCATAGCCATGCAATGGAGACTCAAACTTGAATGAACATTAATGAACATGAATGAACATGATGGCAGGGGATTCAAGCAAAATCACGTGATCTATCTACAACCAGACTCGTGTCTGAGAGATTCAAGGGTCGTCAGGTCAGTCTAATATACATACATCTTCAGCGGGAGGCAAATCAGGCCCGGCCCGGAGACCGTTCCCGCAACCTCCATGCAAAGAGATCTTCTTCGTCGTCGTCTCTTTTTCTAGAACGGCTTGTGGCCTCGAGTTTGGCCGCAAACAAATCGCCTCCAGCTGCCTCCTCCTCGTCTCGTCTAGAAAATTGTCCTCTGGCGCCGCCTCGTCTGCCACGCGGTCTGGTCCGGTCAGGCTCTCCGTGAAGCAAATAGTACCGGGAATATTCCTTGGCATTCTTGGCCTTGCGGTCCGACTGCACCGCTTGCCGGACATACAAAACAATCGAACTGCCATCTTCGTCCATTGACTCCGATGCTTGTGCCTCCTTTTGCAACTCAACCTCGGCCTTCTTGTCCTCAAACAAGTCAGTTTCGGAGATCTGGGCCCGTGCCTTCATGCGATCTTTGTGGAACTCAAGCGTGGCAGCGTACAGCTTGGCTGGTCTCTCGGAGAGAATGTTCTCCAAATAGTCGGGGGAAAACTGCGAGGAGTCAGACTCGGAATTGGGAACATCGGACCACGACTCCGAGAGAAGACCCAACGCCGTCTTTGCCTCGTCGTGTGTCTTGAACACCACATTGGCGCTTGAGTCGTCGATCCACTGGATGCGGAACAGCCCCGAAGTCTCTGGATTTAGGTACTTTTCCACATACGACTCGATCTGGTCTGTGGAGAGGTTGTCCACGCCTCGCATACGCACGGCCTCGGGGCGGAGCGTCTCTTCCTGGCCATTGAGCACCACTGCCACCAGCTGCTTCTGGAGCTGGTCTTTCTGGGTGTTTTCCTCGTCGATGGTCCGGGTCATGAACCCTCCGTACGGCGCTGGTTCCATGTTGTTGTTGTGCCGAGAAGTTCGCAGTGCGCACCAGATCAAGGTGAGGTTAGCAAATGGAGATTGGAGATTGAAGACTAGAGATTATTTGCAAAAAGTTGCAAACTTCAATTTCGTTCCGTGTTTGGAAATTGATGGAGGGTTTCGTGAGTCTTTTGTCAGTGGACTGCGATTCGATGGATTTCAAGAGATTGCTGAAGTGTGTGATTATATGCAGGATCTAGTGAAAGACTCAAGTGAAAGAAGTTGGCGAAGTCGGCGAAGGTCATACAGGTCTATGGTGTGAATTTTTTGCAGACCAGTTTGCTCAGTTGGGCTTCATTGGTTTTCATTGGTCTTCATTGGTCCTCATTGGTCCTCATTGGTCCTCATTGGTTCCAAAGTGTGGTGGTACATGGAAGGTGTGGTACAACAGTTCAAGCGTTGCAAGCATGTCAACAGGGCATCTGAGGATAGCAGTGTATCCAAAACAAAGCGGCCATTTGCAACCATCAGGACAGGTATAGACTGGATCGGCAGTATTCACCAGGTGGTCAGCATTAGACCAGACAGGATCATGAACCAGACAGGATCATGGGATCACGTGGTCACGTGGTCAGTAAGCTCCAGTGGTGCTTCATATAGATATAGTGTTGAGACATGGCAGACATTGATCAACCAAGTGGTACTAGTGCAGTACTACATATATCTCTAAAGACTGGAACCATGCAATGCATTGGAGCTCTGATCTTGAGGATTCTCAAATCAGTATACTCCCTGAGTCCTTCCTGCCAGAACTGGCTCCATGGAATCAAAAGTTCAAAGGCAGAAGCTGGAATCAGTGGGACAGTTGACTAGCTGACAAATCGTGATGACCAATGTTCCGCAATTATTAAACTGTTGGAGACTCATTCCAGAAGAGTTCCAGCTTATGCACTGATTATGCTTTAAGTTCCACAAAAATTACGGGACACCCCTAAGATTATTAAGATTCAGTTAATATTGAGTCCCCATTTTATTTCCTTGGTGACAGGAAATGTATTGTGTGAGATATATGTATAAACATATGATCCAAAATAGAAGAAAATGTCTTGCTTTCCACTATTTGCTCTTCTATTCTCTCTCTAAATTTAGACCTCTGTCTACTCTGTCTACTCTGTCTTCTCTGTCTTCTCTGTCTACTGTCTACTGATGCATATCCATTAACACGAATGGAGTATAAATGGAGTATTGTATCAGTAGGTTTAGTATAGATTTCAGTGTAGTGAAGTTTTGTTGATCCCCGAGTATTAGCTTGGGATTTGGTCTGCACGTATGTCTTTTGGTCCCAGAAGTCTTAGCCTGCCACCTCCATCCAACAATTCTTGAAGGCCAATCATACTCTGATAGTGACTGTCCAAACTCCTGTTTAACAGCAATCAAGTCTCATTAAATTCATTCGCCATCTCGGTATAGTAGAGCTGTAGTAGAGTTATAGGAGAGCTAATATCAGACCAGGATAGGTTCCTAGAACCCAGACTTCTAGCCCTCCAAACTTTCCAAACTTTCCAAACTTTGCAGACTTTGCAGAACCTCTGATTTGAAGATTTGCAGATTTTCAGTCCAATTCAAAACTCCAGAAGGTCCAGTTCCAGGTCCAGGTTCAGCTCCAGGTCTAGGTCCAGGTTCAGGTCCAAATTTCAGCTTCCTTAGTACTCCTTTCCACAATTCACCCTTATTGGTAACACCTTTCATTCCTGGTCTTTCCTAAAATGGCAAGTTCAGGCCGTCTGCCTTTTCTGCCTCTTCTGTCTTCAATTCTCGGTCACTACCTCCTCCAGGGCCTCAGTGACGTCCTCCAGAGCCTCAGTGGCGTCCTCCAGGGCCTGTCTCACATACAAAACGTTATTGCAGCGGATGAAAATGTCGCCAATCTTCTCTTCCCCGCCTTTACGTTCGCCACCCGCTTTTCCTCCCACAATCTCCGTCGTCTCCTCTAACTGTAGGTTCATGTAATTGTCTATGGCCACCAAGACGCCTCTGTACAGTAACTGGTTCCATTTCAAGCGCACGACCACAGGCTTGTTTAGGAGCGTCTTTAAGAAGGGCTTTGGGTTGATAGGTTGGAACTGCTCGTTACTACGGCCGGGGGGGTTGCTGGGGGTCGACATATTGTAGATTGGATGTGCGGTGAGATGCTCATGTTTAGGTCGCGGCTGTATGCAGGATGGTAATATAACACTACTTTATACAGTACTATAGCAAGAAAGGAAAGACGTAGTTTTGATTGAATATTGATAGAGTCAAGTGCTAGAAAAAATTGAATTAAATGTTTTGGTGTACGGGTTTTTTTGAAGCAGGTTTCAAACTACTTAAATATCTAATAAGATAACACAGATTACTCTCATGCTTTAAACCAGCCGATTAACCAATCACAAATGTTTCATGGGCAAGAACTTTACTAACAAAAAGAATCGTGATTGGTATTGGTATTCTGGTGTACGGATTTTTATAACTGGTGTACGGATGTTTCGGTGTGTACGGGTGTATTTTTGGTGTACGGATTCCCGTTAACATAGCGGCGCGTAGCCAGTATCCACCCCACCATGTCTCTACCGCTTGTTCTAGGCACCGGGGCAGCGCTTCGGTTCCTCGTGCCTTCTCTTCTCCCGCATCTAACCTCATCGCTTGCCGCCACCGTCGAGGTGTCCACGCCCATAGACTCGTTCCGCTCGCTCCAGGAAGCCTTCTTCCTATTGGACAATGATATCAACGTGTACGACGGCGCCATGGTGCACCACCCCCCTCTTTTTGTGTCTGTGATGAAGATACTTAAAGACTCCGTGCCCCCCGGGTATTCCCCGTACTTGTTCAATGCCCTCTACACTGTGGTGGATCTTGGAATCGCATACAAGTTGACGCAATTGAACACGTGGTACAATCAACATCACAGTCGAAAAACAGGGCGTCAATTGGAACCGTTGAAAGGTGCGCTTGTGGCGTCGTTTTACCTCTTCAACCCCTTGATGATCCTCAATAACTGGTCGCACTCCACCTCCACCTTCTCGTACTTTTTGGTGGTCGAGCTGTTGGTGCAGGTTTTGGTGGATGCCAATGTGTTTCGCGGTGCCATAGCGTTGGCATGCGCTGCATACCTCTCGTTCAACCCGGTCTATTTGGTAGTGCCGTACTTGGCGTTGGCATATGCAGTGCTGGACCGGCAGAATTGGGCCAATCCTGTGGTCAAAGGGTTTGGAGTGTTTTTCATCTCCGTGACCATGCTCCTCTTGATCTCGTTTGTGCTTAGCCCGTCGCCTGAGTTCCTTTATTCGTGCTACTGGTCGGTGATATCGTTCGACAAAATCACCCCCAACTTGGGGCTCTGGTGGTACATCTTCACCGAGATGTTCGAGTTCTTCTCGTCGCTCTACAAGGGAATCTTCAACTTATACAACTTTGTGTTCGTGGTGCCTCTCACGCTCCGCTTCTTTGAATATGCTAATACTCCCAAGGCTGGAGATTCGTTGTTGGCGTTTTTTCTCTGTGTGCTCTGGATCAACTTTTCCAAGTCGTACCCCATCATTGGCGACTTGGGCTTCTCCATCTCGTTCATTCCAATCTTCAAGAACACCGTGATCCGCCACACCAAGTTCTTATTCGTGACCACGCTTGCGTTGATCCTCAATCTCTTGCTCTCACCCATCTTCTACTACTGCTGGATTGTGTTGGGCAATGGAAACAGCAACTTCTTCTATAGCATGAGCTTGGCCTGGGGCGTGGTGCACGTGTTGGTCTTCTTGGACTTTATCTGGGGACGCCTTGTGTTTGACTACGTGGAGACAAACAACATAAGCGATGCTTCAAAGCTTAAGTTGACCCAGATTTAGATCAATGGTGCTTTAACAATCGAATTAGTACTTCGGATGAAGCACCCATTCAAGTACTCATTACTGGAGTACTACATCATCAGATCAAGTACTTATAGTGCAGTACTCAGTGCTCGGGAACTCAGTGCCAGTACTCATAGCTCAGTACTCAATAACTCAGTACTCAATAACTCAATAGTACTAATCACAACTAAATGGTAAAATTAGTATTTCGTGACTCCTCTTATGAGCATGGCACGACTTTTCACTGATCATCATAGCACTCTTCGACAAACATAAAGTACACACTAACTATGCCACAGCATAAGTATTCCATTTACCCACCAATCACCATCAACTTCCAAATATAAATCCACATCAAATCCACCCTTACTCTACTTTAACCAAAGAGTAGTAGTAGCCATGCGCGCACGTGACAGGCAGCCAATCACGAGGCGGATTTTTCGCATTTCCTAAGGCCAAAAAATCTCACACCAAGCGTCTCGTTCCTCTTCCAAATCCCAGATTATGTTGTCTCGTGTTTCTGCCCGTGCCTATAGCACCGCTCCTGTTAAATTGGTGTCCAGAGATGCCCCCGGAAACTTGTCCACGCTTTCCGTTGTTGTTGCCAACTCCGGTTCCAAATCGGGCAAGGCTGGTGTGGCCCACCTCTTATCCAAGTTTGGATTCCTCAACACTGAGGCCAAGTCTGCGTTGAGATTCACAAGAGAGTCGGAGTTGCTTGGTGGCTCCTTCTCCTCTGGCGTGACCAGAGATGCCATTGTCTTGTCCACTCAGTTCTTGAAGCAGGACTTGCCTTACTATGTGGAGGCCTTGGGCAATGTGCTTGCCAAGCCATCCTTCAGACCCCACGAGTTTGTGGAGACAGTTTTGCCTGTGGCCAAGGCTGAGGCCCATGCTGCTCAGCAAAGCAATGAGTTTGTCGGACTTGAGGCCTTGCACGAGCTTTCCTTCAGAAAAGGCTTGGGCCAGCCTTTATACTATAACCCTGCTGTCAAGGTGACTCAGGATGATGTGAGCGAGTTTGCTGCCCAATCCTACACTTCCGCAAACGTGCACATTGTGGCCAGTGGTGTCAACCAATCCGACTTGGCCAACTTTGTTTCCCAGTCTGCTTTCTCCGACTTGCCTGCTGGCTCCACATCTTCTCCTGCTGTCAAGACACACACCGGAGGCGAGACCAGAATCGCTGCCACCGGAGCTTCTTACGCTGCCATTGCTGTGCCTGTGGCCAAAAAAGACTTTGCCCAATATGAGGTGTTGGCTGCTGCCGTCGGAACCTCGGTTGTGCCCTCTGCCTCCGCTCCTTTGGCCAAGGTGCAGGGTGCCGACTCCAAATTGTACAAATACCAGGACGCCGGATTGTTTGTTGTGTCGGTTACCGACGCTTCCCCTGCCGTTGTTGCTGAGGGCATCAAGGCCGCCAAAAAGGCCGTGTCTTCCATCAAGGCCAGCGACTTGTCCAATGCCACCAAGGCCGCCGAATTGTCCGTGGCCTTGCAGGAATCCTTTGAGTTCCCCCATGACATCACCATTTCTGCTGACAGTGGCAAGGGTGCCAAGTTGGGATCGTTCAACTACGTGGCTGTTGGAAACACCGACGTGTTGCCATACGCCGATGAGTTGTAATAATCGCATTCTCCTAGAGCCATCGCTGCATGACGTTCATATAAAGCATTTGAAGAAGATGATAAATGAGGTAAGTTATTGTAGTCTATTGTAGAGGTGTCTTCCTGCAGATAATCCCCATCTCTAAATCTGTCTTCCTGTCTTTCTGTCCGTCTTTCTGTCTAATTACTGTCTTTTTGTCTTTTTGTCTTTATCTAATTACTGTCTGTATCTCTGTCTAATTAGTGTTTGTCTGTCTATTACTGTCTGTTGTTGAAGTTGCGATATGTACCTGCATACAGCCTCAGCTTAAAAAAACATTCTTAAAAAAACACTCTCCCCAGCAAAATGTCCCTTGAAGAAGATGCCTTCAACGAAGCACCGGAGAATTTCGAGGACTTCGACGCCCCTGACCATTTCTCCGACGACGAGTTCCAGGACCCCGACCCCGTCGATGCTCAAAACGGAGAGGAAAATGGCTTGAAAGCTGAGGACGGAAGAACCATCATCAACGGAGGCTATAGTGAGACTGATGCCCAGATCCGAGTCAAGGCCAACAAAGGCTTGGCCATCGCAAAAGAAGACAGAACAACCACGCCTTACATGACCAAATATGAGAGGGCCAGAGTGCTTGGTACACGGGCATTGCAGATTTCCTTGAATGCGCCAGTTTTGGTGGACATTGAGGGAGAAACAGACCCGTTGCAGATTGCCATGAAGGAGTTGGCCCAAAGAAAGATTCCGTTGGTGCTTAGACGGTACTTGCCGGACGGATCGTATGAGGACTGGGGCTGTGACGAGTTGATTATCGACCATTGAGCCAGCAGAGGAGAAATCACCAGTGAAACAACTAACACCACTGTTATCACTAATCAGATGGAATAAGGACAAACGAGATGCCAGAAAGGTTGTAAGATGACCAAAAAGATTAAATAGACTTGAATCGAACAAGACTAAAACCAGACACATAACAGTATATTTGATCGTCAGACTGAACAAGACCAAACAGTCCCAAGCATATATCCCAGCATATCAGCCAATAAGAAAAGCATCCACTCGCCATATCTCTCATTGTAACTATAGTTTCTGATTTCAGTCATTAGTTAATAGTTAATAGTCAATAGTCCACAGTCTCTGAAAGTACCGATGGAATGACCAAAGATCAAGGGCCAATACCAGTAGAAGACCACTTATTCGATATAAGCATCGAGCCAGTTGGAGGCACAGAAAATCTTTGTTCCGTCCACCTGCTCCTTGACAAAACCTTTGGTCAAGGAGTCAAAAGCAGCTCTGGATAAACGGGTATCGCCCGAGCCAAGCTCGCCTAGTTGGACCGAACAGCACGCTTCCTTCAAAACGCCCACATCAATGGTCAAGGTGTGGCGGTTTTCCTCGGTAGTGAAAGTCCGTAAAGCAGTGGCAATCACAGCCTTGCTGTCAAGTTTGCCGAGCTCGGCAGCTAGAATACGCGAGAACTGGGCAAACGAGATCAGCTCTTCTCCCTCCAACATAGCCTTGAGTACAGATTCCGAAGGCACTTCCACGCCCAAGGTTTTGTAAACGTTGACCAAGTCGGAAACGGTGATTATGCCATCTTTAGAGTCGCTATCGATGATGGTGAACGCGTTGCGGACCTGAGCCTTCTGCTCATTAGAGAGGGTAAGGACTTGGGACATAATAAGGGTAAATATCGGGGTGGAAAGACAGGATATAAGAGTTTCAGGGTTAAAGTATGTGTAGGAACAATCTGGAGGCTTAGGGATCAAACACCGATTTTTAAGACGAGGAAGAAGGAGTTGTGTTTGGATGAATTATGCGTAATGTAAATACATGGAGATATAATGAGAGACTGCGAACCACATGCACTCCAGGTATATTCCTTGATGAAAAATGTAGACATAAATATGACCAGATTATGTGGATAAAAATTGTGATTTTTTTAAATGCATTCAGATTATTTAGACTAAATTTATATTAATACGTCTATACTGTGGGGATTGGTGTGTGTATTTCAGCCAAGCTCTAGACCCAATATAAGCGTAGTCAGCAGCCATATAAAGCAGTACATCCAATTCAGTAATATATCCAATTCAGTAGTATAACCAATTCAACAGTAGATCCATATTTAAGTGACGAGATAATTTTTACAACTTGAATGACTCATTTAATAAAATATCTTGGATTTTATATGGGCATGGCTGGTGGAATAATTTTAGGCCAAGTGAGAGCAGAATACAGTGTGCAGCAGTGGAGGTATATGCAGTCTGTTATATTGGATACTCAGTGCATGGCTTTCAGGTCGTGTACTGCTCATACTGGGTTTAATGAAATGTCTATTCTTTTGCATCCATTAGTGACCTACTAATAATTCTATTGGTTCATATGGACAGACGAAATCAAAATATAAATACTGGTACTTGAGACAGACAGAGACAGACAGAGAGAGACAGAGAGAGACAGAGAGAGACAGAGAGAGACAGAGACAGACAGAGAGAGACAGAGACAGACAGAGAGAGACAGACAGAGACAGACAGGATTAGACAGAGACAGGATTAGACAGAGACAGGATTAGACAGAGACAGGATTAGACAGAGACAGAGACAGGATTAGACAGAGACAGAGAGAGTAGGGTAGTAAAGAACCAGTGAATATAATATCCGGTCGTGCTCACTACACTTTAAAATATTATACTATACTATACACTACTTCCGCACTATTTCCGCACTATTTCCGCACTATTTCCGCACTATTTCCGCACTACTATACTCCACTATAAATGACATGCCGTCCCTTAACAGGAGCCGATATATTTGATATATTTTTAAAATCATATGATCCTTTAATAATTTAATTATATAGTCTCCAACAATCATATATTATATGATAATATTTAAAAAAGAATAAAAAGGTTAGTTTCGATGGAGCGTCGATATCCACCGAAAGCATCTGATGTATCTAATAATAATGATTTTGATAATAATCAAAACAAAATATTCAATTAAATTTTTTATTTTATAGTAAAATACGTACAATATTTCTATATGGTAAATACAATAAAAGATTATAAGTAAGGATAACAATATAATTGTGAGATGATAATAAAACAAACAAGTGAAATTAGTACATAAGTAGAGTATAGTGAACAGGCATATATGGATATCGATAACGAATTTGTCGATAACGAATTTGTCGATAACGAATTTGTCGATAACGAATTTGTCGATAACGAATTTTTCGATAACGAATTAAAATTACGCTAGGGATAATAGGGTAATATCACGTGAGAGTTGAGAGTTGAGAGTTGAGACTTGATATCGTCACCAGTGTTTGCCATCTCGATGTCATCTAATCTCGTCCTCCTGGTCACAGCAAAATAGGTAAGGGGTAGGATTATTCGTCCTCTAAGAAGTTACTTGAGATGGGTTAATTACGACATGAATTAGTAATGATTTTATCATCTATAGATTTATAACTTATCTATTGCCTTAAGTGTATGCAAGGATAATATGGTACTTTCCTATGGTACTTTTCTATGGTACTTTTCTAAGGTACTTTTCCATGGTACTTTTCTAAGGTACTTTTTTATGGTACTTTTTTATGGTACTTTTTTATGGTACTTTCCTATGGTTAATTTTTTAAATTTAGCTAAGAATCTTGTGTTTACATATTGAATTGCATATCAAATATTGAATTCCTTCACATAAGTTTCTAACATTATAGATTATAATGTATTAGTTAATTTGTATTAAATTGTAAAAATAAATTAATTTATAAACTTCATATACTATACCATACTACAATATACCACTACACTACTACACTATACCACTACACTATACCACTACACTATACCACTACACCACTACACTATACCACTACACCACTATACTATAATTGTTAGAACTTAGCAGGTTTGGGACTGTATAAAACAAAGTTATATTAAGTGTAGGTTAGATAAATGTAATATACCTTAGAGGGATCCCTGGATGAATCATCTAATCAGGCGAACCTGCAAGTTCTTATATACTTTTCTACTGGTTCGGGTAACCCCTTTCAGGACTTTCCTGAACCAGCCGACAATCGATTATGGAACGTATAGTTTCCATTCTTCTGATAAAATTCCATATAAGGAATTCTCAATGGTGCGAGAAAATCATCTGCTTCCACTTGCCTAATCCTCCGCGCCTATTATTCAAGGAAACTTCAATACTATTCTTTTGAGGTTCGCACTTAAGCTAAGTCTCGTTAGTAAAATCCACTGAAACTAAGTACTCAATTCTAGTGCTCGTAGGATTATTCCTAAAAATATTGAGGTCACTATAATTGAATGAACTCCTTTATTATGTCATTTAATTTTACTCTTATTTTACTCTTATTTTACTCTTATTTTACTCTTATTTTACTCTTATTTATTCATTTATTTATTATTTTATTTATTCTTTTATTTATTCTTTTATTTTATTTGGGTGTGGGTAGATCTGCATAGATAAGAATAAATTTTAATTAGTTTAGTTTTTTTCAATTGAAGGTTTTGATTGGTGCGCAGCAGAAACTTATGGCCTTTGAAAGTGCATCGTCATTCCAACAGACAGGTTGGGTTGAGTGCATGGTCCCTCACTCGCACATCTTCCTCAGTCGCACATGCTTGAATAACACCAAGAGACAGGACTCTTTCTCCATAACCACTTAACCACTTTACCACTTATTTATTCGTACATTAATTTTTATTCTATTTTTTTCTTTTCTTTTCTTTTCTTTTCTTTTCTCTTCTTTTCTTTTCTTTTCTTTTCTTTTCTTTTCTTTTCTTTTCTTTTCTTTTCCTTTATTATAGCAGTAGCATTTAGAATTTAGAGGCAAGAAAGACTTTGGCTCCGACTACTCTCTATTTCATAAGAATACACTCCGGTTTCCACATTCAGCTACATACAGAGGAATAAAAGATTATAGAGTGAGTATAGACGGTACTATTATCTTGAATATAGGAGTATGGACGGATGAACTTACTGAGACTGTACAGTGGTAGAGTAGTATTTATAGTCTTCTCTAATACCCAAGACTGGTAATAGACTCTTTTCCTGAATGAGGAATTTGTAATGATTTTGGTGGTGGTGTAATGAGGTCAGAGCCGATATTCTAGATTACTATAAAGTGTGACCATTTCTGGTGCTAGTATGTATATCCAAATGGAAGGGCTCTCTTGTATGCAGGACCAAAAGGATATAGGTTCTTTTATTCTAAATTTACTTATATTTCTAGATATTATACTTTATTCTACATTTACTTATATTTTTAGACATTATACTCTATTTTTTATAATACCATTACGCATGATATTCTTATAATCATAATTTATTGAATTTGGTCGAACTTGTGATGACCCGAGATTACTGATCTATTAATAACCTAATATACTCACCTTCTTTAGCAAAAGACAGAAAGACAGAAAGACAGAAAGACAGAAAGACAGAAAAAAGAAAAGTGATAATGAGCAAAAAAGAATAATTAAAAAACTAAGAAAGGATTAAAAATAATTTGGAGAATTAGACTTGGACAGTGACGATAGGTGAACTATAGAGAATCAGTTCATCGCGTACCCTAATGCATAGCGCGCTGACGCATTTCACCATAACATCGGATCTACCAATACATAAGATCTACCAATACATAAGATCGCATTCCACAAGATCCACCCACCACACCAGTTTTTACTATGGAGGAAGGTTCGCTATACAATCAACCTATAGTCATTGATAATGGGTCCGGAAGCATCAAGGCCGGGTTTGCCGGTGAAGATACGCCCAAGACTTACGGCTTATCCATAGTGGGCAGGCCCAAATACCACAAGATCATGGCCGGCACACTGATGTCCGCCATCGAAGAAAAAGTTTCCAAATATAACAACTCAGAGGCATATGTGGGAGATGTGGCCCAGAAAAATAGAGGCCTTCTTCGCCTTAGTTACCCGGTGGAGCATGGCGTGGTGCATAACTGGGACGATATGGAACGTGTATGGCACCACACCTATAGTCATGACTTGAAGGCAGCTCCTGAGGATCACCCATTGCTTGTGACTGAAGCACCGCTTAATCCTAGGGCCAATCGGGACCGCATGTGCCAGATTTTCTTTGAGACTTTCAATGTGCCTTGTGCCTATATCTCCATCCAGGCCGTGCTCTCTCTCTATGCATCTGGAAGAACTACTGGCGTGGTGCTAGATAGTGGGGATGGAGTCAGCCATATTGTGCCCGTTTACGATGGCTTTTCGCTTCCGTCGTCCATTAAAAGAATGGATCTTGCCGGCAGAGATATCACCAAGCACCTAGCATACAACATCCGGCGCATGAGTGGCGTGGCGTTGCAGTCCAGCTCGGAGTTGGATATTGTCCGCGACATCAAGGAGAAATGCTGCTACGTGTCCAAGGACATATCGTTGGACGAACGGCTTTTCTCCGGCATCTCCTACTCGCAGTACTTGGTCAAGGGTGCAGGCTCAGACTCGTCTCTGTTGGCCTCTTACAAGCTTCCGGACGGGCACACGTTGGCTTTGGGCGTGGAGCAGTTTCGGGCGCCGGAGATCCTCTTCAACCCTCAGATCGTGGGGAACGAGTCCTTGGGGATCCATGAACTCATGGCCCTCTCCATCTCCAAGACAGACCTCGACCTTCGACCCGTGCTCTACCAAAACATCATTCTCTCGGGGGGCACCACGCTTCTTCGCAACTTTGGCGACCGCTTGATCTCCGAAATGAAGAATACTCAGACCTCGCCGGCGCACTCCATCTGGGGTTCGCGTGCCAATACGCTGAGCCAAGACACACACATGAAAATCAAGATCTACGCTCCGCCCGAGCGCAAGTACAGCACCTGGATAGGTGGGTCCATTTTGGCAGGGCTCTCGACCTTCAAAAAGATGTGGGTCTCGGCCCAGGAGTATGCCGATGACCCAGACATCATCCACCGCAAGTGCTTATAAAATCACTGTGGAGTATGAGTTGGTGTCAAAGAGTTAGATCAAAGAGTTAGATCAAAGAGTTGGTGTCAAAAAGTCTGAGTCATAGAGTTGAACTTGAGACTGCTTCTTCTTGACCACTGATTTAATGTTGAGGTAAGCTGGTCTAATTTGGTGAATGTTAAAAGGTCCAAATTTGTGGATGTTCAAAAAGAATGTTTAAAGAGGTTTCATTTGTTGAAAGTTCAAAATTAAAGGAAGCACAGTGCTCAATGGTTAGTTAATGTTGGGCTTGCCGTTACAGTGTTATGTGAAGTGGTACACGTTAAAGACAAACGCTTGGAGGAAGTGAAATCTACAGTGTCAAATGTGCTCAAATGTTAAGGCTCAAATGTTAAGGTTGAAATTAAATTGTTAACGGACCAAAGGCACTGTCAAGTCTCGAAGTGTTACTCCTAGATTCTTGTTGTACTTATAACTTGCATCTTTGATGATTCTTCATACACAAGAATGGAGATTCAAGTTACATGGTAAGAGGATCGCTCTAGATTGGTTAGTCATGAGCAACTCATGAGCTAATTTCGAGGAATAGAGCAGCTCAGGCTCAACTCATTAATGGCTAGTGTGAACCATTGTGGATCCAAGTCACAGTGAAGGTTCATATCGAAGTATGAACTTAGAGTTGACAGAAAGAAATCAAAATGTGGAGTTAAAGAGCTCATCCTCAGTGGATAGATAAGCCACACTGCTTAAGATACCAGACTGGATAATGGCTTATAAGATTCAGAGGGCTTGAGTTTGGCCAAGAAAGCCATTTTGCAATCCTGAATTTTTGAGTTTTCTGGCATTTCTGGTTTTCTGGCTGGTTTTCGTGGACTCTGTGCAATCATTAAGCATAATCTCCAAAGCATATATTCGGTTCCCACGTGAGGAACCATAAGCTCATACAACTGAGGTTCAAAATATATACCTACAGAGACACATACTAAGGAAAAGAAGCGAGTGCAAAATCTTAGTATCAAATCTACTATTTAATGTTATAGTGGGATATGATAGTGGAAGGGGAACCCCCGGAATTGGGTCGGTGGGGCCGCGAAACACCCGTGCACCAGGTTACCACAGGACAAAAAGGCCCAACGCAAACACCCCTTTTTTTCAAGAGTATTGGAAGGGAAGAAGGGTTTTGGAATGCTGCAATTCCGGACATCCCAACTATTCTTTTTCAAGAAAAAATCTTGGGTGCGTGTCTTTTTACAGAACATGAAGGAAGGTAGTTCCGGCCGCGGCCGCAATTCCGAGGTTTAATCTCATGATAATACCCATTCTCTCCTCCCTACTACTACAAATCTCAACCCACAACTTTTGGCATTCTCTCTTCATAAATCTGCAGCTCTCATTGCCTAGTACTACAGTAATAATAAAAAGCACATCATCTCAGCCCATGTACCAGCTGAGAGTTCCACTATACCTTAAGGTGTACAGTGGAGTGCCATTCCTAAATGAATCTATGTAGAGGTTATATTTGGGACTGTTATTACTACAGAAATGGAAGCCAGGAAATCAGCATACTACTAAGTACTACTTGGTGTACTGGGGTGTCTTGGGTGTCTGGGTGGACTGATCTCCAGAACACTAGGTCTAATTCTGAAAATACATTTAGTCACAGTGGATCAGTATGCACTGATACAGTTAGTGAAGGGATAATAAGGACAATAAGGACAATAAGGATTAATGGAAGAATGGGAGAGAATGCAGGTACGGATTGGCATTCAGTCGTTGAGTACTATTGATAAGCTAAGCATCTATATGCAATAGTAGCGATCTCCAAAGTCGCCGAGACCAGGCACAATGTACTTGTTCTCATCAAGCCTCTCGTCAATGCCACCGGTGATGATACGGATCTGTGGGTACTTGTCCTGGAAGGCGGAAATGCCTTCAGGAGCCGCCAACAAGTTCAAGAACAAGATGCGGTTCTCCTTGACCCCCCGTGAAAGCAACACCTCCACGGCCATCATGGCACTGCCGCCCGTAGCCAACATGGGATCCAACAAAAAGACATAGCGGTCGCTAATATCCTCCGGCAACTTCTCGTAAAAAAGCTTGGGAAGAGCCGTTTCCTCATCTCTCTGGATCAAGATCTTGCCGATTCTTACCGACCGGCAACAGTCCCGCAAGCCCATCTCCATGGACTCACCGGCACGGACAATGGAAACGCCACAGATTTTCCCCAAAAACTTGGCGCCCTCGTACTCGTGGTTTCCGTGGCATTTAATCACGGCCTTCTCCACGGGCAACTGGTTCAAGCCCTCCTCCACCAAGAGCCGGATGATTCTGTCCGAGTAAAACACAAAGTCGCTGCGCCGAGTGTTCTGATCGCGGATGATGGAGTACAAGCTGATGAGCTGGTTGGTCTGCGGCAATACAAACACGTTGTTGTTGATTTCGTTGGCCATGGTGGTGAGATGTGGTAGTCTCGCGATGCCTGCCCAACTCTATGAGCGAGCGCGAACCATCAACCTCAACCTCAACCTCAACCTCAACCTCAACCTCAACCTCAACCTCGACCAAACCAAACCTCGACCATACTACCATACAACAAGATCTATTCGAAATTCTACTCAAAAACCCTTTAACGTCCATAATCCATTGACATTTGAATAGTTAAATTGAGACTATAGAGTATAGACCAGGAATAGTCCGTAAGTATAGATAGTGAACAGTGCCAGTGATAATTAAGTAGACTGGTGGACAGTGCTGGTGAAACCAATGAAGATAGTACTATGAAAATGAGATATAGACTAGGGAATTACATATAAAAGGGAATGAATCAAAGAAATCCTCCCCTAGATTTGGTTAAGGTAGACAGGATATCCCATTGCCCCATGGTCTTTGATGAAGAGCTAAAGTGCGGTTTCTATGAGTGACCACTGTCTATTTGGCTTGAACTGGATATAGTCTGAAATAATGCAAGGTTTGGAAACCAATTTTGGGAATTACCAAATGTGTTTAGGCAGAGTCCCATAGCACCAAAACCTTTACTCATGTTTAGTAGTATAGATTGAGTATAGTACTGTATACTAAAGTAGAGTAAAGTAAATATCAAAAGAGTGGAAAAATGGTTAATACATAGGATTAGGAATAGTACTAGGAATAGTACTTAGTAGACTAGAAATAGGACGAGTAAGAAAGGACGAGTAAGAAAGGACGATTAAGAAAGGACGATTAAGAAAGGACGATTAAGAAATATGATATTAGACTAGGAGAGTCTTTAGTGAGTACTGTATATACTTAGACTGGTAAGGTGAATATGACAGTATTTATTGACTCATCTTATTTATAATAATCATATTGATATCAACATCTGTCTTAGAATGTATTTATATGGATATTTAATTAGGCCAAAGTATGAGAGCTGTTTAATTCTAGTGTTTGTCTACTCTCTAATCTAGATTCTTGCAATTTCCATTTAATGTTTAGATAATGTCATTTCCAAATTCTTAAAATTACCATTTAATACATTAATAATATCTTTTTCAAATTCTTTCTATTGTACTAATAATCTCCATCTTCTGTTCACTTGTGTACTACTTGATCAGTAGTGGAGACTTTAGTAAGAAAAGAAAAGAAAAAAAATGAAAAAAAAATGAAAAGAAAAGAAAAGAAAACATCGATATTACTTAAGCTTTGGGGAAATGGCTGGGTCATTACTGGGTCATTAATGAGTATAGTCTATGCAGTAGTGTATGCACATGGTGAGAACCCAGGTCACCCAGTCTAAGCACTCCACTCCATCACTCTCTATTAATATACTCCATCACTCTATTTGATACTCCATACTCTATTGATACACTCCATACTCTATATTAATATAATATTTTTGGATGTACTGATTTTAATAATGATCTTAATAATGATTTTAATATTTGTATTGATTTTGGTTTGAATTGATTTTGGTTTGAATTGATTTTGGTTTGAATTGATTTTGGTTTATATTGATTTTGGTATATTTTTGGTGGGGATTTAAGCATTCTTTTATAATAGTTAAGCAGTGAGTATGGGTGCGCATTCTCATTGCTCATTGCTGGCATGAAGCAGATTTCTAACCATTTAAATGCGCAAAAGATCATGTCATACAAATACCTCAAAGTTTTTGTAATTGACTTTAAAATTGAAATTGAATTTAAAATAGAAATTGAAATTAAAGGCAGGTTGGTTTATATGCAGGCGTGTTGAATCTTAGGGATTAACATTTTCAATATTCAATTTTGTTCACTCATTTGATCTCATTTTTTTCTTATCTCATTTGCCATTACTTATTCCTTGCTCATTACTGTAATTGCTCACTCTCTTGGAAACAAATGTACCTGCAGGCAATAGAAGGATTTTAGGCTAGCGAATTCTAGTATAGCTATAACTCCAGCCATATACTAAATTAATCATTAAAAATAAACTAAACATAGAGGTGTGCTGATAATTTATGGTACCCCCTTAGGCATTACTACACCATACACCATAAACCATCCTATAATCCTATAATCCTATAATCCTATAATCCTATAATCCTATAATCCTATAATCCTATAATCCTATAATCCTATAACCCTATACTACTATATCCTATAATGTACTATATCTTGGTAATTTTTATGGGCTTGAATGGCTAAGTGATGGGGTCGGACATGGGCAATCCCATGGTCTAGTCTACTATAGTACTGCCCACTATAGTACTGTCCACTATACTAGACCCATTCACTTTGCATGTGGTTTCATGGTGTATGGGCAGAATCAACATCTGTGTCTACATCCTGGTTTCAACATGTACTGTTCTCCTCTGTTTTGTCCTGTTTTCCGGTTATGCTGACTGTGGAGCAGCAAACGGGTTCTCTATACATTCCGTACCGTTTAAAGGCGAAAGCGTCAACAACTGTGGACCCCGCACAATCACATTGCCCAAGTGCCTCGTTTGCTCCGTCAACACCGAGTCGTCATGGGGGTCTCTCAAGGTCTCCACCACATCTTCCAACACCAAGTTCATCAACTGGTCGTGTCCTTTCAAAACTCCCACCACAAAACGGCCTCCAATAAACTTCACCTGCACCTGTTGGCCATGGTAAGTGGTCAAGTCGAGAATGGCTTCTTTGCGGGGCCCATCTTGTCTACCAGAGCCTTTCCGGTCTCCTCTGTTGTCATTTCTGTCTCTGTCGTTGCGGTCATTTCTGTCTCTATCGGTTCTGTCTCGGAAGTTCTTGTCATTCCTTTTGAAATGACGGGGTTTCTATCGTTAGTATGGGCTCATTGCTCGGTCCATTCGTTACATACATTGTCCATTGTAGTAGTTTTGCTTTGAATTTTCCGTGCGCACCAAAAGATGGAGTTGTTATTCTCGCCTATCTCACGCCTCGCTTTACACAGTCCATGGACATCCCCGTCTTTTTCACGTCGGACTTGACGTCGTCCGAGAGAAAGGTGTCGTTGCAGTGGACTTTGGAGTACCTTAAAAAACGCCTTGAATTGACCACTGGCATCCACCCAGCCCACCAGACCCTCCACCATTACCCCAATAAACTGAGTAATGAGTATATCGTGCTTGTGAGCGATAATGACGCCCAGACGATGCTAGGAGAATTCAACATTGAGCCTTATAGCCGGATCCACGTGGAGGATGGAGACCCGGAGTCGCAATTGGCTCTGCTTAAGGATGAACAAGATGTGGTTGGCTTTGAGCTCTCGGAGGAGGCATATGAGAAGCGGAAAGACTCGGTGTTGCAGTGGAAAAAGGACCAGAAACTTGGCCGCTACGATGAACTGTTCCAGAATGCCGTGGAAAGGGCCCACGATAACGATACCTTATTGGCCCAGGAGATCCATGACGGAGACCGGTGTAGGGTCATAAATATCGAGGGAGAGAGACGTGGCGTGGTGAAATACGTTGGGCCCATTGAGGCCTTGGACGGTGGGAAAATTCCCTGGGTGGGAGTGGAATTTGACGAGCCCGTGGGGAAGAATGATGGACTGATTGGAGGCTTACGGCTTTTCACGGCTAAACCAAGACATGGCAGCTTCGTGCGGCCCAGCAAAATTGACGTGGGTGATTATCCTGAATTGGATCCATTCGACAGTGATGACGAAATGTGATCATAAAAATACCCAAAGTGTTGAAAGGTGACACCCCATGTTAGACGGATGTTTCGACGGATGTTATGATGGTTTTTGATACAACATGACTTGACTGGACCATGAGTTTTGTCTATAACTGGACTGTGAATGATGACAATGACCTGGCTATGTCTTCCTGGCACTAATACCTGGTCTGATGGCCGTTGTTAGAACTACATGGACACGTGGAAGCCAGACTGCTGGTCAAATACTATCTATCATCTGATTAGTTGATGCTGAGCAGGGACAAGGAATGTTGACATGGAATGCTGGTCCGATGGTCTATTTACAGAGTAGAGAAGAGTATATTAGAGTATGGTATAGTATGGTATAGTGGAGCCATGGAGATGTCTCTGTACATAAACATGGCTCTCATGTGATTTCACTCTCCAAATAAAAAAAACAACCGCTCATAATTATGTGTAATGATTTATGTACTACAAGCTCTTGCTGGTGCTGTTTATCGTGGATGAGAATAGGTTCATGACATGGACAGTATCAGCATAAGTATAAGAAAATATAGCATAAGTATAGTGATTTAAATGGTAGGAATCGGTACATATATATTAATTCTGTGCATGACATGACTCTAGAAATATATAAAATGACTCAAGACAAATAATACATAAGCATTAGTAATTGGTGGCCGATGACGTAATGTCAGTATACAGTGAGATGTATACAGTGAGATGTATACAGTGAGATGTATACAGTGAGATGTATACAGTGAGATGTATACAGTGAGATGTATACAGTGAGATGTATACAGTGAGATGTATACAGTGAGATGTATACAGTGAGATGTATACAGTGAGATGTATACAGTGAGATGTATACAGTGAGATGTATACAGTGAGATGTATACAGTGAGATGTATACAGTGAGATGTATACAGTGAGATGTATACAGTGAGATGTATACAGTGAGATGTATACAGTGAGATGTATACAGTGAGATGTATACAGTGAGATGTATACAGTGAGATGTATACAGTGAGATGTATACAGTGAGATGTATACAGTGAGATGTATACAGTGAGATGTATACAGTGAGATGTATACAGTGAGATGTATACAGTGAGATGTATACAGTGAGATGTATACAGTGAGATGTATACAGTGAGATGTATACAGTGAGATGTATACAGTGAGATGTATACAGTGAGATGTATACAGTGAGATGTATACAGTGAGATGTATACAGTGAGATGTATACAGTGAGATGTATACAGTGAGATGTATACAGTGAGATGTATACAGTGAGATGTATACAGTGAGATGTATACAGTGAGATGTATACAGTGAGATGTATACAGTGAGATGTATACAGTGAGATGTATACAGTGAGATGTATACAGTGAGATGTATACAGTGAGATGTATACAGTGAGATGGTGAGATGACGGAATAACTTACTCTCCTTTTTCAATTTCATATTTTTTCTAAACTTGTACTAATTTATCAGATTTGAATATTTTGATGATCTACTATTTTTGACTTTATTACTTATTCAATGGGGAGATCAGTGGGTGACCTCCGGCATAGAGGACAGTGACATGACAGGTGAGAAGCTCTATATAACTATGCCTTAGAGAATGGCATGAAAAAAAAAAAAAAAAGTGAATGAGCTATATAAATCTGACATGAAAAAAAGACTGAATGAGATATATGAATCTGACATAATAATATGTGACATAATAAAATCTGATATCATAATATCTGACATATCTTGTTTGTTGGAGTAGGATATCTTGTTGGAGTTGGATATTCTGTTGGAGTGGAGTGGACGGAGTCGGAGTATGGGTGGGCCGGAAGGCGCGAAAAAAGGGCATTAGTCGGAGCGCACCGGCCCCACCTTCCGCTTCCCACTACACCATGGAAAACGAACAGCCGGCTCTCCAGTTCATCTACAACTACGTGGAAGAGGATGCATTTAAAAAGTACTTCCGCTTGGTGATCATTGTGTGTGTGTACATCTTTGGCCGGCAGTACTACGCCAACTGGGCCAAGCAAAAACAAATCAGCCACCAGCTAGCAGTGGATCGGGAGGAGAAGGAGCTTGAAAAGACCCGCAAGGAGACGGAGTCATCGGAGCTTTTGGAGCGTGTGGATAACGAGGCCAAGTCCTTTGGTTGGGGTAAGGCCACTAGGAGAAACGTCAAGCACCAGGAGAAGGTGTTGCAGGATACGACGGAGCAGCTCAGACAACAGGCTCAGGATGGCTACGATGCGGCCGAAGACCATGATATCGAGGACTTGTTGGAGGATTAAATAGTGCATCAGCTTCCTAAGGTATGATAGATATATTTATTGAGTATTAACTTACTGGTGAGCAACATTCATGAACAAATGGCCCATGAATTGATTCATTCTATGGATCTGACTAACTGCTCTAACTGTATTCTTTTACTATTATCAACTGTCTATTGTCTCTGTCTAACTGTCTCTGTCTAACTGTCTCTGTCTAACTGTCTCTGTCTAACTGTCTCTGTCTAACTGTCTCTGTCTACTGTCCCATATTACACTGTACTATATTGGTCCATTCGGTCAATCGTCAAATAATCATCTGTCAATCTCATCTGTCAATAGTAATCTCTGTAACTTGTCCGTTACCCTAGTACTCTGCTCCAGACGGTCATATCCGTCTGTTACTTAATGATTATACTCTACTTTTTCTATACACTTCCATACTCTTCTCTATACACTTCCATACCCTTCTCTATCCTCTTCCATACTCTTCCATACTCTTCCATACTCTTCTCTATACTGGACCATGTTGATTCTGGTGCTGGGATCAGTCAAAAAGGATGCTTCGGGATGGGAACAGACTTGGTCAAACATGTCAGTTACCATAGATTGCTGAGATGCCTTCACCACCAACTTGGCCCTCTCTTAGAGGTGTAATATCTAAGCCATAGTATAGTGCACAGACATCAATATTGTTTATATAGTGTAGTGGATAGTAGAGTGGTGTAGTGCATAGTAGAGTGGTGTAGTAGTATAGTATTGCAGTATAGTAGCACTAATAGAGTACAGTACTAGAGGTGCGATTAGGTCACGTGCGCGAAGAACGCGATGGCATAGTGATATGAAAAATTTAACCATCTCTCAGACACACCAAAATGGCCGGAGACCCCTTTCTTTCGGATCCTTCGAGAAAGAGGAAAAGACCCAATAAAACGTCTCGTGTGGCCAAGGCTTCCAAGGCCCGTGAGGCTGACGACGAGGAAATCTCCAGTGACTCCGATTCAGATATCTCGCAAGATACAGGCCCTGCTAGCCAGACGGACCAAAGCAACTACAGAACCGAAGAAGGAGAGATTTCGTCGGACGAAGAGTTCCAGGCTGAATCTGCAGCCGACAAAAGACGGCGGTTGGCCAAGCAGTACCTCCAGAACTTGAAGGAAACCGAGATCGAGGGAGATGACTATAACGCCGAGGACTTGGACCATGATAACTTATCCAAGCGATTGCAGTTGGATGTGGCGGAAAACAAAGGAAACGTTTACAAGTACTACAGCCACAAAATCCAGCAACAGCTCCAGGAAACAGCATCGTTTTCCACGCGGATAGGCTCGCGTAACTTGACGGGAGTTGCAGTCAACTACCCATACATCTACACGGTGTCCAAGGACATGGAGTTGATCAAGTGGAAAGCAGGCAAAAACAACAAGCCGCAGAGAATAAAACACGTCAAGGGCGGGCGCCGTTACGTCGACATCAACACGAAAAACCCCAGCATCAACCACCACTATGGCCCCATCAACTGTGTGGCCGCATCTTCTGATGGCCGGTACGTAGTCACTGGCGGAAGTGATGGCAGACTAATTATCTGGTCGACAGAGAACCTTGCGTGCATAAAAGTGTTGGAAGTTCGGGCGTCAGTGAATGCCATAGTGTTCCGGCGAGAGTCCGATCAGCTCTACGCAGCATGTGCAGACTTGAGGATCCGGACCTACTCCATCAACCAATTCGCGCAATTGGAAATCTTATACGGACACCAGGATAACATTGCGGATATCAGTGCATTGGGGCGCGAGACGTGCGTGTCTGCCGGTTCACGTGACAAGACGGTGATGTTCTGGAAGATAGCTGACGAGTCCCGATTAACGTTCCGAGGAGGAGATTCCGGTAAAGCCAAGGCCGAAGAAGGGCCGTTCCATGCCGAAGGGTCCATGGAGGTTGTTTCCATGGTTGACGAATCGCATTTTGTCTCGGGGTCCGATAATGGCAATCTTTCCTTGTGGTCGCTCTGGAAGAAAAAACCCATCTATACGCGCAGACTAGCCCATGGGCTCGTTCCTGTGCCGGAACCCACACAAGCCAGTGCCGAGGCCGACCAAGTGGTTGCAGAAGCACAGGTGCCGGTGGCACAGCCGTACTGGCTCACGGCAGTGCATGCCATTCCATATAGTGACTTTTTCGTGACGGGCTCGTATAACGGTGAGGTCAAGTTGTGGCGCATTGAAGCAGACTCTTTCAAGTCCTTTAGTCTCATTGGAAGCATACCGGCCAGAGGATGTGTGGTGAAGATTGCGGCGGCCGACTTGAAGGACGATAAGAAGATCGTGGTTTATGTGGCCACGAGTAAAGAGCATAGGTTGGGCCGTTGGTTGGGCAACGTGGACGGCCGCAACGCCTTAACCACCATTACTTTTAACCTAGCATAATAGACATCCCCCCATACCCATACCCATAAAATCCACCCCTTAAATTCTTACTATAAAACTACACCACTACATACTTCTAGAACTAGTACAAAGTTCTACTGGTTAGAATCTGGCTATGTTAGTAGTCTACTACTACAGTTGTACTGCTCTATACTACTATAAACTGCACTGCTATACTACTAGTCGAGTCCTTACTACTACTATTTACTTAGTCAAAAAGACCTTTATTGTGCGCTCCTTACCTATACATGTACATGTTGGGTATGAATATGTAAAGCTTAGACCCTTTCTTGCCTCTACGATGCTTCGTTTGGTCAGTGTTCGCCTACACTTATATTATCTGGTAAAGCATAATTTTATACTTTCGGTTGCGGCCATACCAAGTGGAAAATACTGTTTCCCGTCCGATCAACGTTAGTCAAGCCACTTAGGGCCACAGTGAGTAATGCAGTGGGAGACCATGTGTGAAATTGTGGTGCTGCAATCTTTTTTTCTCTCTCGATTCTACTGTATGCTCTCTATTCATCCAATTTTTAGTGCATCATTTGTATGACACCTAGTCATTATAGTGATTTGAACTATTATTGGAAACTGTATTAGAATATCATTTTTGTATTTTAAGTACCATAACAGATCTTGTCCCCACTGGAGTCACTGCTTGTATGCAGAGCTGTTCGTATGACTAGTGTTGTTGAAGACCAGTACCTCACATGTCCTAAGAAGCAATGGAAGGAGCAGTAATGGTAGAATGACCACTATTAATGAGAGAATAATATTTATCAATTTGCGTAACTTTTGGGTGGTCTATAAGAGCGGTGTGTTCATGTGGACGCAGAGCAGTCTAGAAGGCTGCCTCGTCGTCTCCGTCGTCCGGCATATCGTCGTCTCCATCGTCGAAGTACTTCTCTGCATTGTAGTCATCATCGTCGTCCTCTTCGAACTGGTCGTCGAAATCCTCCTCCTCTACCTCCTCCTCGTTGGCCTGTGCGGCCGGATCTGCATCTAGGTCATCGGCCAAATCCTTGAGTTTCTCCAACATCGACTGAGCATCGGCCTCCGGCTTGATGTCGTACTGTGCAAGGCCTCCGTCTTCTTTGTATGACGAAAGCAAGAGTTTCTTTTTCTTCTTGGTGATGCCCATGACCGAGTAGAGTTCCTCGGGGAAAAACTCCAATTGGTACGGGTACTCATCGATGGACCGGCCGACCTTCTTGACCTTAATGTAGCGATCCGAGTACCGCTCGATGGAGTCGCCAGGGATATTTAGGGTTTCTTGCTGCACCAGGCCCGCGTAAAAGGAACCGTCGTAGAGAAGCTTGGTGAGAGCCAAGGTTTGTTTGGCGGTGGACTCCTCATGCGGCGATAGAGCTCCGTGCACCGGGAGTTCGAGCGTAGGGCCTTCTACGGCTTGGCCTTGCGTTAACACATCGGAGTAGTCTAGGCCGAAGGGGAGAAGAACACGGCTGGACGATTTGTTCTTGTAGGACATGAGGTTTGGTAGACTGAGAAAAGGGCGTGATGAGGAAGGATGTCACGTGACCCTTTATTTAGAGACCTACAAAAAACTAACATTCAGCAAAAATGTTACTAGGACAATTTAAGGTAGTTTTATTTTATTTGTTGCTATTTCATTTTATTTGGTGAGTTACTTGGGAATAGTATGGACATATTTGTCCAATAATAATGTTAGCCATGACAGTCTACATAGTAGTCTCAGCCAATTGACCTGTCAAGCCAAAAAAAACTCTGGAATTATCCACTCTCGGCTTATCTACATATCCTTAATTATCTACTCATTTCTTCTAATTTTTTTGCTTTTTGCTCTGCTTGTCTTGTGGTGTTCACTTATATTGGCAGAGTAGACTTAACAATCGCGGTGTTCCAGATAAACCAGCAGCTGAGAGCAGATCCTCCGACTCAAGCATCTTGAGCCATGTCAAAAAGAAAAATATAAAAAAGGCTAATATAATGGTAGTTTTTTTTTATAAATATTTAAACTGCCAATAGAATCTAATAAAGAAAATATAAAGAAAATTTCTTATAGATTTTAATTATGCTTGGTTGGTTGATCCTGTGTATGTCAAGTCTCTGTACAGTGAGGTGATGCGATCATCGCTGCTAGTGCGGCATGTCTCACTAGTGAACTTATGGGCAGTACACTACCATTATTGTATAGTAGTAGCGTATCAAAAACATAAAATGAATAAAAATGAATAAAAATGATAAAGTTGTAAATTTGTGGTGATAATGCTCTGATGCTGTGTATCTGATGCAGTCACGTGCGAATCATAGGCATCCAGCCACACTCACTGGGATGATACGGATCAGGTGAATCGGTCTACTAAATTATAAAAATTATAAAAATTATAAGAATAGTAATATAAATAAAGGGTCAATTTCTTCTTTAAATGGTTTGGTATTTAAAGATTTTAATACGAATTAGGTGAATCACACTACTCTAGGAATAGGAAGAAGTTATGTTCTCAGCCGCACCAGGACTTATTCATACAACCGTCCATCCGTCCATACACCATCCATCCATACACCACCGTCCATATACCGTCCATAACCGACTCTATATATTCAAGAAAAATATAATACTGATTTTGCATGATTCATATAATCTCTTATTACGATAAGGTCATACCTAAAAAAATAAGTGGTGCTGAATTTATCACTGTTACTGTTACTAAAAATACCGGCTACTGCATGTAGATTCCTGTTACTAATAATACTGACTTCTGCATGTATGAATTACACATTCTCATGAGTAAATCAGTACACCTCTATAATAAGGGAAGATTAACTTGTCTCTAGGAAACATCACGTGACTTGACCTTAAAGTCTTTCTGGATTGCCAAATCCCATCGCATGCGAATGGCCCAAAATGTCCCGATGCGGTAATGATATTGAATGAATTCGCATCTAGATCGGTTCAATAGTAAACAAACCAGCCAGTCAAAGACAACAGTCGAGTTTTGGCCTCCACAGACCATATTTCCAAAAAAATAATCCCATAAATATTTAAATTATCTTTACGATTATCTAGTCCCCTTTTTTGCGCTTCTCCAAGATCAAATTCGAATTTTAAGCGTCCTTGGCGTGTTTTCTTTTGCTTTAATGCGCACAGCCTTGAAAAGTCACCATACATTGCAAACCTCACACTCACATCCCAGCTCATACCCAAACAGCCCCACACATAACAAAAGAAAGCACGGATTTAAGAAACATCACAACCCCACAACATACACAACATACCCATCACTTCCACCAGCACTACTATCGATTGTCCCATGAGTGAGTATCCAGAGACTGCAGATGGTACCCTCGTGATCATAGTGTGCCGAGCCAAGCACCTCCCAAACAGGCGGAAACTCGACAAGCAATCACCATATGTGCTCCTCCGGCTAAATACCGTGGCGAAGAAAACACCATCGCAATTTCGGGCTGGCCAGACCCCCGAGTGGACCCATGAGATCCGCTTCCAGCTCTCAAGAGACAGGAAACCTCTCATGAAAGTGGATGTTTTGGACGAGACCAAAAATGACCCTACCCCCATTGGAAGCACCGAAATCGACTGCTCGCTTGTTTTCCTGGACCAAGCCAATCTCCATGAGTCCGGCAAATATATCTTGGATGGCTGGTACGATCTCTCCTTCAACACCAGATTCGCAGGCAAGGTGTACCTTGAAATGACGTTTTACCCGAGTGTGCCTGTGGTTCCACCCAAACTCTCGCTTCTGAGTTCGGCCAATAAGCTTCTCCCTACTCCTCCGCCTCTTGAACATGAGGAAATATTGGATGAGTTCAGCAGGCTGGCCCCGGAGACTCGCACGGGCCAGGACTCCGACGTCTTCGTGTCTGGAAGCCCCAAGAAAAAGTCCTTTTTTCGCTTGTCCAACCCAGAACCCCATACGGAGAGCCTGGTATTCACGGAGTCGTCGCCCAAGCAGAAAAATAGCCGCTTCGCCAAGTTGAAGGACCGCTTGATGGCCAAAGAACCCATTACAAACATTTTCGCCGAGTCTCGGTCGGAGGCACCGCCAAAAACAGATACGTCTTCCCGCTTGGACGTGGACTTGGACCAGCTTCAAAACGATATCGGCATAGGCCAGTACATTCCCAGTGACCTAGTGCACCCACATGAGGCACAGCTTCCGCCTCCACCTCCTCCACATAAGTCACAACACCAGCAGAAATTACCTCAACCACAAAGTCGGGAAGACCTAAACTATCTGAATAATTCTCATTCAGGCCCTATACCGACCAGAATGTCCCGAACCCCCGATACTTTCGACTCAGGACCCGGACTGTATACAAGCCCATCTCGGTCGCCCCGGAGGAAGCCTCCACCAGCCCCAGTGGAAAAAGACCGGACGCTCACGAGCAACTCCACCAAGATCCCCTTCTCGGCAGACAGCTTCCAATTGGACGACACCGAGGCAGAAGCTTTTCCCACCAAAGTGTACCATTTGGAGCAGCAGGTCAAGTCGCTCACGGTACAGAACCCGGGCCATACTGCGCACCGCATAGACCCGGATGAGATCGACCCCAGGTTTTACGCACCCACGCCGTCGGAGCACTTGGCCAAAAGTTTTCGACTCCAGGGCGGAAATGTACTCCCGAGCGACGTGGAAGTCGACTTCAACACCCAGAATTCCGGGTACTTGGGTGAGGGCCGGTGGCAAGTGGAAAAGGAGAAATTCTCCCCATCGGTGTTCCAGAGAATCCGGGAAAACGACGAGAACAGCGGAGAGGGCAATAAGCCACCCGTGCCTCCCAAGATTCCCTCCGGGCTCACTGCAAAAGAGTACTACATATTGGAGAAGGACAAGTTTCTCCAGGACGTAAATGGCCGTCGGCTATAAATAGAAGGATAGAAGGAAAGAGAAAGAAGAAAGAACTAGAAACTTTAGAATAAAAAAAGAATTAGGAAAGTAAAGAGTAGGTAGAGTAGATTGAGGGGTGTACAGGTTCACGCGTAGCGTAGGGTCTTTTGATACCCAAAGTTTTTCGCAACAAGCCAATGACCCAACCTTCTTCTGCCAGTCACCCCAAAAAGTGGCTTATTGCCTACAACTCAATCTCGGCGTCTCTCTGGCTGATTGTGCTTGCCAACACAGTCTTTTTGTCCGGTTTGTTGGGCCAGCCATATGTGTTTGAAAAGACCAATATGCTCCTCACGGTAGTGCAATGCTTGGCCGTGGTGGAGATCTTCAACGCCGTCACTGGTATAGTCAGATCTCCCGTTTTCACCACTGTTTCGCAAGTCTTCTCGCGTCTTTTGATTGTGTTGGGAATCTTGCAATTGTTGCCCAACTCTCCGGCAAATACCCATTGGGCTTACATCACCTTGACGCTTTCGTGGTCCATCACGGAAATCGTCAGATACTCCTACTACGCCAGCAACTTGATTGATCCTCAGGCAGTACCTCCTATGCTCACGTGGTTGAGGTACTCATTGTTCTACGTGTTGTATCCCAGTGGAGTGGCTTCGGAGGTCTCGATGATCTACATGAGTCTTGGCGAGGCAGAAAAGAGCATTAGTTCAGTATACTCGTGGTTTCTTTTTGCCGTTCTCTTCACCTATCCACCTGGATTGTACACCTTGTACACGTACATGATCAAACAGAGGAAGAAGGTGATGTCCAAGCCTCAGGCAAAGGCAGAGAAGAAGACCGAGTAATACGAGATTCTAGAGACCTGCGCCTGCCAGGGCTGAACACACTTCTCGGGTCAAACACCAGTTAAACTTTAATTAAGGGATGCGTTGAATATAAATGATAAGCCGCTTCGGGCCTTATATATAAGCATCATACAACCTGCAGACTGTTCGAATCTCTACATACGTTATCTTCTCCACAGCCAAAGATAACTTCCTTCTACTCTCTACACTTCCCTACTATTCCAATATTCCAATACTCCAATAATCTCTTTCTCCTTTTCAACTCTTTATTTTTTTATTTTCTAATTTTCTACCTTTCCTCCATTTCCTACTTTCCCTTCTTCACTATCTTCTGGACTTGGTGCAGGCTTGAGTGCGCACGAGAAAATTTTATAAGCTCAACACTCCTCTAGACTCCACAACATGCTCTGTTCCACGTCCCGGGTCTTCACCAGAAGAGTGTCCATCAAAGCATTGCCGCATGAAACACAGCCCAAAAATAAATTCAATGGCAGCCGGTCCAAGTTCAACATAAAACCCGTGCACACCGAAGGCCTCATATACAACCCTCCAGCTTCGATGCCTTCGGTGAACCAGACCCCCCGTGCATTTTTACCAGCCAACGACCCCCGGTTGACTATTCTAGCCGAAAACTTCAAGACATACGAGCCAAAAGAGCTTGAGCAGATGCCCATCATATATGCCACCAAGAAGGAGTACAACTTGACGCCTGAGATCGTGGAGGAGATCTTCACCTTGAGGCAGCAGGACCCCAACGAATGGACCATTTCCAAGTTGGCGGCCAAGTTCAACGTGGACCCCAAGAAAGTCAATGTGGTGACGGGCTTTAGCAAACAGAAGCAGCTGGCCATTCTACTGAAACTTGAACAGCAGAGAGAGAAGTGGTCTCCAAAGAAGCAAGTGGCCAGAGAGGATAGACAGAAGAGAAAGCAGATGTGGTTACGAAACGAGTTCTAGCCTTGTATATATTCACGTGAACGCTGCATCTATAATACACTCCCTTGTATACCCTTGTATACCCTAGCTACCTAGCCCCAGTAGCAAACTATTGGTACCTTTCCTCGGCCTCGAGTTCCTTGGCCGCCAGCCGTTCGAGTTCTTCGAAGTTCTCTTGCACTGTAAGCTTGAACATAATCACATACTGGAGTAGACTGTGCACTGTTTCGTGCAACTGCTCCCGCTTTTCCTTCAAATTATACCTCAGCTCCTGGTGCTGGATCTTGAGGTTCTTGTTACGAGTTTCTGCCTCAATCACTCCCTTGTTGGCACTAATCTGCATGCCCTGGAGATCTCTATCAAGCTTTTCAATCTGCGCAGAGTAGCTGGTGCCCTCACTGACCATGGTCTCGTAAATCTCCTCTTGCGTGGCCTTGTTCTTAGCGACCTCCGCTTCTAGACTCTCGATTTCTTCCTGCTGCTCGAAAATCTTTTCCGAGAGTTGGTCCACCTGCTCGATAATCTTGATGGACTCCTCTTGGATATCAAGCACTTCCTGATTGAGCTCCGACCGCCGCAGCAAGAGCTTGATTTTTTCTTCTCTTAGCTTGCGGTTGAGAATATGGTCTGCATCTATCACCTGTGTATTTTCTTCAAGCAATGCTGGGTTCAAGATGAGATGGTACTCGTTGGTATTTTCTGCGGGAAAACGCAGCGTCATGGAATTGTATTGGTTGACAAAACTCTCCAAGCTCTGGTGGCTCTGGTGGAGCTCGGAGTCTTTTTTGAATAAATTCTCCTTCAAGTCCTCAATGCGGTTGGCAATCATGTCAATGGCCTTGGAGAGCTTATCGCGCTCGATGTTCAGCTTGTCGATATCCTGGATACTGAAGCCGTTATCCAAGATGATCCTTTCATAACGCTTTTTGAGCTCCTCGTGCTCCTGTAATTGGCTCTGAGCCTTGTTGATTTCGGCCTGCATGTTCTCTAAGTTCTCGGCCCACTGGACCTGCCTTTCCTTCATCTTTTGCATGTACAAAGAAAATTCGTGGAGGTCGCTTTCGAGAGCCTTGGATTTGGCCTCGGCCTCTTCAAGCTCGGAATTCTTCTGGTTGAGGCGCTCGTAATCCATAGTGAGCTGTTGCTTCTCCTGACTTCGCTCTTGGATCTGCACGTTAAGCTTGCTTAATTCCGTTTGGTAATCGGCCTGCATGTCCTGGTAATATTCGTCGTAGTTCTCCTCCTGCTCTATGAACGCCTTGTAGGAGGAGAAGATGTACTTGATGAAGATATTGTCGAAGATGTCGTCGGGAGCAACGAGAGAGTCATTGTCTAAGTTTTGGAGCGTGATGTTGAGGTTGACAAGCCAATAGAGCATTCCCAAGAAAGCAGGCCAGTTCTGTCCACCAACAGCACTCACAGAAGACCGATTGATCCCGTCAAGATATGGATAGTTCAAGATTTTTAGTAGCACAAAGACCTCGGACTCGATGGAGCGAGAGAAGCGGTAGTTGGGATCAATTTTGTTGTATAGAAACTGGAACAACACCATGAAGTCTTTCTGGGTGGGCTGTTTGAGGGTCTTCATGGTGACCGAATGGTTCGTGTCTAGGTCAAACTTGTTGGCAATGCAAAAATCGTAGATTTCTCTCAGAATGAGGTTCTGGTAGTTCTTATCCCGGAGGGGCCTCGGGTCGGTCTTTTTCGTCGGCTGCAGGTACCCGTTTTGGCTACCCATATATCCCTGCAGAGAAAACGGCGTTGAGTTGGTATTATGAGACACCGAGTAAGATAAGCTGGAGCCTTGTTGAGAGATGGATGACGGCGCCTGGCCACTGCCATAAATGCTGAGGCGCTTGTTCTGGGCGGGAGTCAGAAGCAAGGTTGAGCGTCTTTTGGAGTGCTCAAACGAACTGGATGCCCGGAATCCTTGCGAGCTTCTATTGGCACCTGCAAGTGAGAGTCTCTGAGCTTTCTTTAATAGCTGAGCGGCCAACGGCGTGTGGCTCTGGCTATCAGTCATGAGAATATGAAGATAATGGTAGTAGTAGTGAAGTGAAGTGTAATAGATTTGATATGCAATAATGATCTGACTTTATGTAGTTGATCTGACTTGATGTGGTTGATCTGACTTGATGTGGTTAATATGATTTATGGTATGATCTGTAAAAAGACAATGTGCACAATTTGGATTGGTGTGTATTGATGTAAAGTGTATTTGAAGTGTATGGTGTAGAGAGATGTGCGAGTGTTGATGTGTTTTGTTTGTCTTGTTTATACAAGAGCGCGGTCTTGCGCGGCCAAGCCTAATGCCTGGTTCGCATATGGCAGGCAATGTAGAACGGTAATCATTAGAAGCGGCCTCGGTAGTGCGCATACCATAAGCACCAGTATGGTTTGCTCTCTCTCACCTCACTGCACTTACTATAAACTCATATTCTCACTCATTCTACTCTACCACACAATACTACGCCAACTACCACAATACTCCACCATAATACTCCACCATAATACTCCACCATAATATTTTAAACACACCACAATCTAAACACACCATACTCTAAAATCATAATTTATCTTTACTACTCTACACTATACACACCGCCCCACTCTACTCTAACCTTTTAATAATATCTGTACTTAATGCTGCGATTATACTTTACATTCACTTCTGCTTCGCATCCACCCTCGTGTTCCATTATACTCCCTACAATAAGCTTTTATTATACTTCACACTACTACACTTCACTACTACGCTCCACATTACTACCCTAATACACCATACCCTCGAGACTATTTCATTACATCTTACTAATAAACTCTTTACGAGTATCCTAACATACTGCACTACTTGACTCCACATCTGCACTGCTGGATCGCGCATAGCAATGCAAGATTCGATGCTTTACGGTAGGAATACCTAAACACAACGAACCACGGAAACTTCCCTTTGTCTAGCTGCAGGCCTTGCATCTGCATACGATGTTTCAGCTTGCTGTTTACGGATACCCTGACTTTCTGAGACTTACTCTGGCGGAGGTTCCGTTGGGTGGTCCTGCACACAACAACAAGAAGTCTTGGCCCAACAGGTCAGTGGGTAAACCCATCATTTTTAGTCCAAAAGCCTTCAAATTTTGGAAAGCCCCCGAAATAGTCTCCAAAAAGATCATCTCCCTTTTTCTCCAGAAATTTCCCTCTCCTACCTCCAAAAATCGGCCTTCTCCTCCTCCGCATCACGTGCGCACGTCAACAACCAGCATCTTTTTCTAAACAATGTCCTACTCACCTTCTTGACACAACTCCTGTGCCACTCCATCCATTGTGCCACTCCCCCGTGAGCCAGCATTACAAAAACCCCATCCCTTCCCGTGTTTCTTATTCACCCAACATCCTTACCTGTTCTTTCCACTTAATTTCTGCCGCTATTCGCCCTGCAATTCACTTCTCTCAAGACCTTCTTTGTTCATTGACTTTTCGGAACTTTCGGCCCATACATATTAGCCTTTCACCAACTGGAATTGATTCTTCTGACCTTTGATATTGCCTGGAACTGTCTTGGCTGCTTCAATTTTGACTACTTACTACTTGGTACTTCTCCATAAACTAACACTGACTTGACACTGTCTTAATACTGTCACTATTGGTACTTGACTTCATATATCTTGGACCATTATTGTTATTATCCCCTGATAACGTTTGAAATTCATATTGCACACCATATATCGTGCTCCTAGCTAACTTCTGTCTGACTAGTATGTCCACGAGTTCAGACAAAAACAAGACGCCTGCGTCGTCGCCCAAAGTCTCCAAGGCCGTCAAGTTGGAAGTGCCCTCCACCCCGCCAACAACCAGGGGAAGGAAACGTTTGCTGAACTACCTCTCTACACCAGAGCAGCTACTGGACTCGCTACCTCTCAGTCCTGGCATCAAACGGAGCAATTCCGGACTGTTCCGGTCTCCAGAACACAGGACAAACACGGCGGATATTGTTTCTCCGTACTCTGCCTACAATCTCTTGAAAACCCCACGTGATGCCGATGATGACCTGGACGAAAGGGCCACGCCCCGGCGTTCCAAGCTCATGAAAACCCCACAGTACTTCAGTGTGGGAAAACGGCTTTTCGATGAGGAAACAAGCCCCAGCAGGAAGGATTTGGGCGAGATTAGCTCGCAGCTTAAAAACAAGCTCAGTCTGGCCTTCGATACGCTCCAGCAAAAGGGCAAGTCCGATAAGTCTCCGGTCAGAATGGAGCATGCAGAGCTGGCAGGCCCCAAAGACTCTCCCACCAGGCCACACACTCTACCGAGCAACAAATCCAACCTCAACTTGATCACGTTGGAGCACCTGCCAAACCTTACCTCTCCTGCGACGTTTTGTGGGTCTGCTAAGCCTGAGTCGCAGACATCACCAGTTCTAAATCAAGACTTTCCCACGTTCAACATCCCATCACCAGACGAAGAGTCTAGTGCACAAAATGCGCTACTAGCGGCGTTTGTTCGGGCTAAAGAGAGAAGAATGAGCCATTGTGGAGAACGCAGAAGATCTTCCGTGGGCCAAACTCTCAGTGAAGGTTTTCTTCCTCTGCCTCCAGCACGCCGATCCCACAATTGCGGGAAACCTCCCAAACTTGCACCACTTCAAACAACCGCAGGCAAAGAGAGAAGTGGCAAGTCGGAACAAGATGCTATATACTCGCTTATGTCGCTTTCGGCAGCGCCGAAGAATAATAGCGAGTCTCCGCAGGGCTTGGTGCACCAAAACATCTCGTCGCCCCTGCTGAGGTCGTCATCGATTGTGGTGACTTCGATTCCTCCACTTTCGGGTCTTCTGAATAGAGACGATGATGCTACGGATATCGAGGATGCCACAGCGTCAGAGGACGAGCCCACTGATGAGTGACAGTCAAGCGAATTCAGCAGAACATTCAACAGCAAAGTCAACAGGAAGAATTCAACGAAACAGCTTACAACTCAAATTCACCCAGCATCAGGTATGACTGGACAGAACAATCAATAGGTGAGTAAGACCAGTCAGTGTATACACCGAACATAGCTACAGACACTACAAACAGGATTAAATCAGAGAATATATAGTAGGAAGATAGGCAGTAGTAAGCTTATTTGGAGAGGCCAAGGGAATGTGTGTATGTATGCAGGAATACCAAGGAGCCAACCAATACCCACTATTATACATTCAAATAAAAGTATAAGCAACAAGTAAAAATGAATTGGGATGTGGATTTTAAAGAGATATGATGAAAAGTGATGTTTTTTTATGTTGAGAAGGTTGTTGTGGAGAAGGTTGATGAAAAGTGTTGTTGAAAAGTGTTGATGAAAAGGTTATAGAGTGAGGTGTAGATGTCTGTGCGGATACTACACAGTATGGTTGTTGATGGTCAAGGTCGAGCGCTCCTCAAATATCAATGAATATCAATGAATATCAATTTTCGCGTGCTCCTCCCTCAGCATGCTAGCCTCCACTCACCATTCGCACATCTTCGCATGTGCCCATTCTGCAGACAGAGAGAAAAAGAGAGAGAGAGAGAGAGAGAGAGAGAGAGAGAGAGAGAGAGGGAAAAAGAGAAAAAGAGAGAGAGAGAAAAAGAGAAAAAGAGAGAGAGAAAAAGAGAGAGAGAGAGAGACAGAAACCAAGTACCGAATTCTCCAGCCTATGACTGATGATGGTATAAGTTTAACAGAGTTGTAGAAAGTACTGGTGGGAATACATAACCATGGTATTAAAAAGCATAAAGTAAAGTAGCACTAATAATATCCAGAAATCCATCCATGATATAATCTATACTACTGTATTCTAGAATATACCAAGATACCAATTGGACTATAGTACTATATCATAGATGATGTACTAGAGTTATTACTTGAGGATATAGTGGATGTAGTACTGGAGAGAATACAGTGGATGTAGTACTGGAGAAGAATACCTACTGTACAAGTCTAATATAGTAATGACTAGAACTCCAGCCATAGATGCACTAAGAAAACGATGAACTCATTGAATTAATATAAACATTCACAAGTGTCCAGATAACTTAACTGTGATGCTATGTTTAGCATAGAGAGTAGAGTACATGTATAGACAGTGTAGACTAACCAATACTAATTACACTGTATTCCACTCTAGTCTGGTCTACTGTATCTATGGTCTCCTACTGATTGGACTAGTACTATACTATACTATACTATACTAGAGTACATTCCGAGAATGACTGTATTCCAATTCCACCTCTACCTCTATATCTACCTAACCAGTCTTGAGTACCAGTCTTGAGTACCAGTCTTGAGTACCAGTCTTGAGTACCAGTCTTGAGTAACAGTCTTGAGTAACAGTCTTGAGTAACAGTCTTGAATACAGTCTTGAGTAATAGTCTTGAATACAGTCTTGAGTAATAGTCTACAAGTCCTCTACTAGTGCAGTTGTGGATTTAATACTGGTCTATTATACTGTTAGATCAAGAACTGTCTAGTCATAGTCTATTGTCTAGTCATAGTCTATTGTGTAGTTCTCTACCAGAGTTAAGTATAATCGAATCATTCCTACTTTTGACTCCAAATTGACCAGCCATAACTACTACTATTTCTAGTTTGCAAGCATAGAACTGGGCATGGCCAAATGCTGTATATTAGACCCTACACTATACTATAGACTACAGACTGATTGAGAACGAAATCTTCACAGACTAAATCATGATAATGGTTATTAAATGAGTAGCTAGAGATATGATTTTAGTGCCTTGTCTAGTATATCCACCATAAGTCGATACTCAACATATTATATCAGTCTGAATCCATATTCTTTTCAATATTGACTACTCTACTACTGTACTACTGTACTACTGTACTACTGTACTACTGTACTACTCTACTACAGTACTACTCTACAACTCTACAACTCTACTACAGTACTACTCTACAACTCTACAACTCTACTACTCTACAACTCTACTAGACTATACTCCTTTGTAGAAGTAGTAGAGCAACACTGGCACTAATTAGCTTATTAGCAGTGGAAGCAATGGATGCACTGCTCTGTTGATGGAAGGTTAGATAAGATAGTCATTAAAGATGTATCCAACTCCTAGATCATGGCCTGACTAAGATGAGTGTACAGCCAACACATCCAGACATTGAACAGACTATCTATTAAAAAGTACTACTATAGAAATATAGTACTACACTAGTACTTGCCTATACCAGAGTATACCAGAGTATACCAGAGTATACCAGAGTATACCATTCTAGAGCTAGACTTGGTGTACTAAGCTATTATTAAGCAGGACAGGTTCTTGTAACTTTCAGGTCAGTTTGAAGTGTTTTCTTGAGGATATTCAGTCTGGAGATTCCTTAATCCATTTGAAAGCCCATAGAATATTTCCTGAAATATCCTTAACACCAAGCTATACAGTCATATAGTAGAGTGTAGTAGAGTGTAGTAGAGTGTAGTGGTTATTTATAGTTTTTAGTAGAACGAGTCTTTAGAGGATGATCCAATCTACACCTATTATTATATACAATAAATTAAGAGCAAATGGTAAATAGTATTGTTAGAGATAGTAGTGAGTAATTGGTCTGGGAGACTGCACGCACTGTCTGCACTGCATGTTTCGCAGACTACCACGACACTCCCAGTAGCACATTGCCATGGAGTATGTACTATTACTATTTTGAACTATTACTATTTTGAACTATTACTATTTTGAACTATTACTATTTTAAACTATACTATTTTTACTACTAATCTGCAGTCTCATTATATACTACTATGTACATTTGAAATGTGGCAATAATGAATTTACTCTCGAACATAGATTGGGATCTACACACTCTAGTGTCATCGATAGCCATCCCTAATGTTCTCCATATTTCCAGAATAGGTTTTTTTAAGACTACTAGTCTTTCAGTTCCTTTTGCTTCTGCAAATGTATGTATGTCCTATCATGTCGATTCCTGAAAGAATTATATCTAGCAGCTATAACATCGAAGAACTGATCCTTTTAGGAGATTACTGATCCTTTTAGGAGATTACTGGCTTTTTCAGGAGATTACTGGCTTTTTCAGGAGATTAATGGCCCTTTTCAGTCGATTACTGGTCCTTTTCAGTCGATTTATCACTATTAGCATTGGGTATCAGCCCCCTTGTTCCCATCAACCTACTACATTTTATACTAGATACTATAGAGGTACTAACCACTATCCAGATGTTCTGTACTCTGGAATACTACTCTAGTATCATAGTACTGTGTATAGTACAGTAGTACGGTCTCAGTGGATTGTCTACTGGTAGTCATCTCCATACCCCAATAGCCTGGTGGACACATTCTAGTGTATTCTAACCAGACATTTTAGGCGTAAGAGCAATTATTGTCATACTCATTAGTCAGTGGTTGTTCAGAGTCCATAATAGTCTGGAATAGGAATTAATACTGACTCTCTGGTCTTGTACCCAACTTGTCTCTGATGAATGACTATAAATGGGAGTATAACGGATCAAAAAAAAAAAAAACTAAAAAAGCCGTGCTGGAGAATTAGGACTCAAAGCTTCCGTTTCAAGAATTATAATCTGGAACTTGTGCTAAACTGGTGTTTGGAAAACTCCTATTTCATGAGTGAGGATCTGAGCTCTATTTTTACATGTGAATTGACAACTCTTCCATTTTCAAGGCAAGATTTTCGATTTTCCAGACAAATTTATGGGCCAAAGGCTAAGATCTGGCAGACTACCCTTCTGCTGTATTCAAAAAATCGGACTGAATTGGACTAAGTTGGCTGGCCTTGGGGCTGGCGAATGACCGTTTGAATACTTGAAAGCTTATTTTGCTGATAACTCCGGGCTCAAAAAAAAAAATACAACTTTGAAGTTTAAAAAAGAACTTGGGGGTCGAAGAGGAATTCCGAAGACATGATTCGTCAAGTGAAGAAAGGAAGGTGGTGGATGCAGGAAAAGACAAATTGAACAATGGCCTTATTTCAAACCCAAAAGACTCTGATAACTCCAACATCAGTAATGGACAGCTTAACAACTGAATCCATTATAATTCCTAAAGGTGACTAAAACAATGGACTATTTGAAGAATATTGCTAATGATATGGGCACTTGATTCTAGGTAACATTTTTCTATAGTCTACATTTTCTAAAAAGTCCATTTTTCTATGAGTTGACTACACCACTAAAAGCTACGGTTATTATGATAACCCTTTTCACGTTGATTATGCAGAAGTTATCGTATCTTACATGGTCATTGGAAGCTGCATTATAAATCCGAAACGTTACGATTGTCAATTTGGCCTTCAATAACAAGCAATTTCTACTGGACCACAGGAGACCATTTTAAAACAATGACTTATAATGTTTAAACTCCAATTTTCTTGTGTACGTCTGAAGCCAGAAAATCATACGCTTTTCTTTATCTTATAGTCAGTCATAGTCAAGGAATGGTATAGTATAGTCAGGGTATAGTGGTAGTATCAGAATAATTGTCATACCGTTTGATAGAAAACAGTCCAAGTTAACTGGTACGACCAGGTAACAATAGTTCTTTAAACCATGGACTACCCATAATAAGTCTGGTAAAGAGTAACACATTAATCCTGCAGAGGGTCACAGTGGAAATACCACATGATTACATAAAAATCATAGAAGAGTAGTATGAGCTTCAAATGTCAAAACTAATGGAGACTAAAGTGAACCTAGAGTGAGTGGTTTCGTGTGTGAGTAATTAGTTATATGAATGAGCTGTAGGTAGTGTAACAGTATAGTGTAGTAGTATAGTGTAGCAGTATAGTGTAGCAGTATAATCTAGATATATTGGAATAGTATAAAGCCGTATTTTGAACTGGCAAGAGCATGTATTTTCCTTACCAATATGAAAGACTATATTGTAGTATGTGCTTTTCTTATACTCATGTATAGCATTATATCCATGCAGGCATGCATCAGATCAATGAATGAAACCCATGAAGTGAATACAATTGTACATATTTCTAGCACATGGCTTTTTTAACTCATTCACCATAGTCAACCATAATCAGCCACCGTCTATGGAGAAAGAGTCAGACTTTAATTTTTGAAATCTGACATTAGAGCCCATTCTGATACCAAAGAGTCAGTTTTTCTAGAGTCAGTTTTTCTATATTTACACATTTCTATATTCACACTATAAAAATGTTTAAACTCATTTTATGAGCTACCTTTGGGCTAAGGGTAGTACAGAGGACGAGCAATGGATGTTATGGTAGAAACCTGGAGAAATTGGCGAGGGACACGAGAAAATCTAGTGTATTTAATGGAGCCAGTAAAAAGGAGATAAGGTTTCATGGTCCAAAACTATGAATCATAGAAAGTAGTTGTGCCACTTTTACGTCGAAAACCTTGTATATCGAATGAATTAAGTAAAGGTGCACCTCACTTTAAACATGAGTGAGTCTCCATGATTCTCCATGATTCTCCATCATTTGTCCGAATGCTTTAAAGTCAAATATCTTTTCAAGTCAGATCACATTGAAGATCACATTCTTAAACAGTCTTTAATAAAAATGGCATTCTAATAAAAACCATTGTAATGCATATATCATATTGTAGTACGTGATTATTTGGTGTATATTTATGAGTGTTACTGTTACTGAGTGAAGAGTATGAGTATGAGAGTGTGAATGGAGTATGAGAGGGAGAGATTCACCTATATACAAATCAATTGCACATATACCCACCTGCATATAAATAGGGGCCAATGGCGAGGCTGGAAAAGGTCAAAACGTATCACCAAGTGGGGCTCCGTTTCTAGCTCACAGTATAGGTCACGTGCGCTCTTAGTCAGCATGGGCAGTTTAGTCAAGTGAGCGCACTGCACGCAAGCCTCGCGAAGATGGAAAAAGAAAGAATCCCCGCGAGATAAAAAGGTTAATCATTCCTATTCGAGTCAAGTCTGGATATCTTTTCTCGCACCGTCCAAGATCTACTTCTCCTTTATATAACTCGATTTCTTCCTTAAATCCATTCGATTCTCCAAATCAGTTTTACCTCAAGTGTATAAAGTCAGTCAAGTCTAGTCAGTGAAGAAGTCTAGTCAGTTAAGCAAGTCTAATCAGTTAAGTTTAGTTACCAAATCAGTCTAATAAGCTTAGATCACAAAACCGAGTGACCAGAGATTCCCCAATATTTCAAAATGTCTGTTCTTATACTACTCCATCCTACAGTGGTCACGGATGAAACACTAGTTGAGGTGGCCAAGGCGCAAGCCAAGGAGAAACACCCCCAAGCTCAAATCAGCCAGCATATCATCGATAGGGTCGCCAATAACGTCGTTGAACTTCCCGACGCGTCGTACGACCAGATCATTTACGTCAACCCTAACGAAAACCACTTAGCCCTCCCTGTGCCTATTCTCAATATGCTATTTGCTGCGTTGAAGCCAGATGGAGAACTCACGGGCGATTTACCCCTTGACCAGGATATGGACGCGTTGATGAGTGGTTTTATAGTGAAGGAGGCTAAGTTCTGGCACAAGCCTGCACCTGTGGCCAGTGTTCTACTCAAGAGGACCAAGGAAGAACCCACCAAAAAGATAAAAGAGAAGGAGAAGGAGAACAAAGAAAAAGAGGCTGGTACTAAGTTAAAGAAGTTTGCTAGGGCTCAGGCCCTAAGTACCGACCCAAAGCCAGAGAGAAGTACAGGCTCGCCCTCTGGAATGACGGATACCTCCGCACAGAACTCTGATGCAGACGACGAGATCTCCATGAAGAGGAAGTTGGAGGACATGAAGTTGGCGTACTTCAGTGATGCCAGCGGAGACAGCGACGACGAGAATGGGCTTATCAGCGAAACCGAGCTTCTCAAGGATGCGCAGTTATTGGACACGCGTAACATCGTGGTGCCCAAGAAGTGTGAGTTGCCCAGCGGCAAGAAGAGAAGAAAGGCGTGCAAAGACTGTACTTGTGGGTTGAAAGAGCTCGAGGCCCAGGAAGAGAGCCAGGCGCGGGACTTACAAAGCATGCTCTTGGGCAGCATGGCACAGCTGGCCACGCTAGAGGCCATCAAGATCGAAGAGCGGTTGAAGAAGACCGCGATCAAGTTCTCCGAAGAAGATATGGCGGAAATCGATTTTACTGTGCAGGGAAAGACTGGGGGGTGTGGTTCGTGTGCATTAGGTGATGCGTTCCGGTGTGACGGGTGCCCATACTTGGGGCTTCCGCCATTCAAGCCCGGTGAGGCCATTACGCTCGACGGTATGGACGAGGACATTTGAGCCACAGGGCCATCAGCATAGGTAAGCATAGGTAAAACAAAAACTGAGTATCCGGATCATGTAATTGTAAAAGTATACATTTGAGGAGCGGAATTGGGTATAACCACACGCATAAGGTGAGAATATGGTAAGAATATGGTAAGAATATGGTAAGAATATGGTAAGAATATGCGAGGAAGTACAAAGAATAGAATGAAAGAATTAGAGATGATTTTTTAATTGAGAGGCAATTATTTGGTAGAAGGAATTGAAGGGTGAGTGTGAATTGAAGGGTGAGTGTGAATTGATATATGGTTAGAAGAAAAGTACGGAATAGCGAGGAAGGGTAAGAGGAGTGTGAGAAATTGCGAAAAAGTATGGCAAAAGCGTGTGGAGTAAGGTGAGAAAAAAAGGGTGGTTGAAGATGGTGTGGAAAAAAGAGCATGGTAGTGAGAATGCAGTGTGGAAAGGAATAAGGAAATTGCAGAGTATGAGAATAGTGAGAAAGTGTAAAATTAGAGTGAAAAAAAAAAAAGAAAAATGGTACGACTTAGAGTAGAGTCTTGTAGAGTCTTGTAGAGTCATGTAGAGTAGATAGAGTAGAGTAGCATTTGCCGAGACCATGGAGTGAGTGGAGTAGATAGAATATATAGAAACTTGGACAGTCTCGCTTAATATGACCATCTTTATTTTACATGTAAAGTGTTACAATTCAGTACCAGTAGAGTAGAGTCAGTTAATACTTTATAAGGCTTCATGGTAAACAGAACTCCATACAAGAATCCCATGTAAACTTATAATACTCTATAGTACCGACTACAAATATTACAAATGATAAATACTACTAATACTACAAATACAAATAATAAATAATACTAATACTACAAATACAAATAATAAACACTACAAATAATAAATACTACAAATAATAAATACTATTAATGCCTCCTCACTGACTAATACTTACTGAAGACTATAGATCTTATTACTACAATTACTCCATTACTATAAATGACTAGAATTGAATAAACGACTAGAATTGAATAAATGACTAGAATTGAATAAATGACTAGAATTGAATAAATGACTAGAATTGAATAAATGACTAGAGACTAGAAGCTAGAGAAGAGAAGAGAAGAGACTAGACTAGAGAAGAGACTAGACTAGAGAAAAGACTAGACTAGAGAAAAGACTAGAGACTAGATGACAGTCACTGACTATTAGAAACTATGAGTATAGTATTATAGTAGAGTATGGAGTATAGTAGAGGAGAATTAGTAGTACAGTATTAGTAGTAGTAGTAGTATAGTAGAGTAGTATAGTAGTAGTATAGTAAATTATATAAGAAAGTAAGGAATAGAATTTCAGTTTAGGGAATAAGCTGTTAGAAGAAATCAAGGATAAAAAAGAAGGGTAGAAATGAGAGGAAGGCCGGAATTTGGAATGGAGAATAGGGGATAGGGGAGAAATGGAGAGATAAGAATGAGACACATGGGTAAGAAATTATGCAACAATAAGAAGTGGTCCCAGTCGCACCCAACCAAAAGTCGCACCCGACCAAAAGTCGCACCCGACCAAAAGTCGCACCCGACCAAAAGTCGCACCCGACCAAAAGTCGCACACCTGCCCTGAAAAAATGAAACACTCTACAGGTCCTTTCTGTAGTTAAGCTTTCCACAATGTAAAACTAGACTTTTTAAATATATAGGAGATTTTGTACTAGTATGCAGGATCATAATAGTATGCAGGATCAAATATAATATGTAGAGTATCATGTAGAATTTCATATATGTAGAGTGATATGTAGGATTTCAGATGTCAGATGTAGAGTGGTATGTAGGATTTTAGATGTAGAGTGGTATGTAGGATTTTAAAGTAGAGATGTTCGTAGATTAAATTCGTACAATGTAATATTTTAATGTGGGGTTTTAGATTAATTTGTGGATTTGGGAGGGAAAGAGATTTTGGTGGAGTTGGTGAGAGTGGTGAAATTTTTTTTGATTGAGATTTTAGACTACTGACACATTTTTTTTGGACAGTGGAGAATAAATAGTGAAAATGGACAAATGGACAAATGGACAAATGGACAGAATTATGTGCTCTGATAATTTATAATCAAAAGAAAATTAAAGGATTCCTTTTTTTTTTTGAAGATTTATATTGAAATCACAACTCATTCAGATTTTTTCATTTGTCCACTTAATTTTTGGGGTGAAAAAATTTTCACCTACTCCTGCATTTCATCACTCTAATTTCATTTCCGGGGACGGGCGAGGAACGGGGAGGAACGGGGAGGAACGGGGAGGAACGGCTGGTGGGTAGTGGATGTAAGGGTGCACGTGACGAGGCTGAAGATCTTATTGAAAAAAAATTTCTTCATAACCAGGCCGGGTAACCAGCGTTGACTCTGATGCAGTTATGATGGGGTGCTTAAGGCACATGAGCACACGGCTGAAACATACGTGAGCAATTTAAAAACATTAGAGGCATAACTTCCTCAAAAGAGTAACATTGCACTGTATAAAGCACTCGTAAATAAATGTCACCCCTTTCCCGTGGCCTAACAAAACAATGGCCTTGTGGTGTATGGAGTAACTTTGGCCACCACCATAGATTGTCTTAAACCTCAGGGTTTCTAAAAGCCGTTTATACCTTCTTTAAAGTGCCAGCCTGTGCGCGTCGTAAATGCTGCTTTCTTCTGCACAACGTGTAAACTTGGGCGAGCAGAAAAGCACTCCTAAAACTTGGTCTTGGCATGTAAACATTTGGCCTTTTTTTTCTTCCTTTTGACTGCACATGTGTAGAATCAGAAACTACTTAACATATCCTCTTCGTAGCAACCATCCCCTGGATTCCTGTGTCTACTGATGCACGAGAAACTAAAATTTTATTGCAGTTGCACTGCACGATGGGGCTATAAATATCCATTGCCCAGGTGTTGGGGCCCAGCCTTGTCTAAACTTACTAAGGTTTGCTCTGCAAATATACCCATGACGATTCTGGTGCAAGAGGGGCATGTAGTGCCTTAGGTGGTGGGGGGGGGGGGAGGGGGGGGGGGGGGGGGGGGGGGGGGGGGGGGGGGGGACTCTACAGGAATGTCGCACTGATTATCATGTGTCAAGAAGTCATCTGAGGCGGCGGCGTACATCTACCCAGCACTATACTGCGGTCCAGAGTGGTTAAGCCCGGATTTTCCGGGGATTCCGGTGCTTTTTGTAAAGAGGCTTGGAAATGTCCACTTTAATTTAAAAATCCAACTTGATACACCGGCTTGGGACTCCGGCTTGGCAAAGACATTAATGAGGCTTGGTACACATGTTAATTTATAGCTGTTAATAATATGCCATACTAACCGAAGTTGGTCTGAGCAAAGCTCAGATGCCTATATCCAGAGTCAGAGCAAGCCTGCCTTCTGACCATTTGACCAGACCATTCTGAATTATTTTCTTTCAGAAATTTTGTGCCTCTGACCTATTTCAGAAGCCCTATCCCAGAAACCCTATTTATCTGACTGTTGTTTTGAAGAATCTATAGCTGCGGTCCTCAGTCTTCCGTACAATTGAAACTCCACCGAAAATGGTGCTTAGTCTCGTACGCTTGTCTGGAGACGGGAGCTGTAGATCTGTCCAGTCGTATCCAGTCGTATCCAGTCCTGCACTGCGTGTGGTAGTAGTCTGTACAAGTGGAGTGTTTACTCCTGCACATAACCCCACTCACGACACCTTCCTCAAAGCAGTCTTATTAAAAGACACCAAGTACTGTTGCATCAGCGTAGGTAAAGGATAACTATCATTGGCGGTGGAAGCGCCAGTAGCATTGGTGCCCACCGGTTGACCCCTCACGTCATTCACTTGCAGACCTTCATACTCTATAGTATTCCCAGCACGCGCAAAGATGGAGCTGCGCCGGCTCACCAGAGATGGGTGCATAGAGACAGCAGAACCAGCCTGCAACCCCGAACCATTCGGTGCATGCGAGCCCAGCATGTAGTTATTATCCATATAACCATATTGATTCAAAGGCGGATACATGGTCTGCGCAAAGGTCAAGTACTGGAAGTTGTCTAGAGGCGTATGCGAGTTTCCGCCTCGCGAATTGAGACGTGTTTGCGTGGTTTGCTGAAGCGGTGGCTGCGCCTGGAGCCCAGCTAAGTATGGCTGTGTCATACCGTTCTGCATGTCGCCCTGCGGCTGCTGCTTCCCCGTGTTTTCCGGCTGTGGGGGTTGGTACTGATAGTGATACAGCGAGAGTTGGGACACGGATGCTTTGGCCGTGAGTGCTGCCTGGTGGGCCAGTGCCACGGGCTTTTCGGGGCTCATGCGCTTCACCTGCCGGCTAGTGCCCCGGTTGTCCTTCTTACCATAGCACACCTGGCAGTGCTTGAACTTGCCCTTTCTTCGGGGCGTGTACCGGTAGTTGGGGTACTTTTTGGCGTGTTCCTGGCGCTCCTCCTCGGCCAAGCTATTCCAATGGTCTCTCTCCTTAACCGAAAGGGCTCTCCACCGACGGCCCAATTCCTGAGACACCTGGGGGTTTGTTTTGCTCTCAGTGGACTCGTCAAAGACTGACCGGTGGTACCTCTGGCGAAAGAGAATGAAGGCATTACGCGGACGAGGAATGCGGTTGTGGTTCTGCTTGCAGATACACTTGGGCTCCTTCTTTTCATAAGTGTAGTCGGTATTTTCCACGTTGGTGTTGGCATTCTGGGACATGTAGTTCTCCTCCGAAAGACCCATGTTGGGGGCAGAGAAGGACGACGAGAAATAGTGGGGTTGATCGTAACCTTGACCCATGGTGGTGGCGTACTCGCTGGAATACTGGTTGGTCAACTCCATAAAGGTTTTGGGCTGGGGGTACGGGTTGAAGCCGTAGGTAGCAGTAGCAGTAGCAGATTGCTTGGGATGAGTGGTATCCGAGGCCGGGTCTCGAGGCTCATAAATCATCCGTAAATAATAACAAGGTTTGATGTCTAGCCTTTATTGAATAGAAGCTTTTAAGTTGTCAAAAGGAGGTGAGACAGTGAGCCACAGTGAAAGAATAATGGGAGCGGAACGGGAGACTAATTGTAAGAAGATCACTTCGGCCCGAGTATAAAGACAACCAAAGTATATTCAAACAAAAAGAACAATCGCAGAATCAAAGGAACCATGGGGCATTATATGTAAATTTACAGCCGCTCCAGGAGCCAAATTCGAAGGAAGAATGAAGCCAGTGGCCAGAGTATTTTCTACTTTCACGGCTTGAATACACGACGTGCGCGCGCATGACGCGCCTTCGCATGCGAGTCTAAGCTCATTGTTGCCTTTATGCGCCTTCTCACATCAAAACTAGACTTGGATGTGGCACGGCATTTTACAGCGGGCCTGCCTGGAGCGGCACTGCCTTAGAGACTGCTTGGTAGCTGGGCTGCACCTGGGTATGGAGCTGCGCCCAAGATGCTTAGGATGCCCAGGGGGAAAACGATCGTCCCATGGAGTAGGAGGTGGGGCAAGCGAAAAGGGGCTTGTTTCAGGATTTGCAAATCTCTGTGTGGTGTGTATCTTAGCAACCTCTCCTAAGATGTGCGCTGTTGAAGTTGCCCACATGGCGTGTTCGTAGTTGCGCATTATTATGGGGGCTCCTATCCCCAGTTCATCCCGGGAAATCGCTCAATCAGCAGATGAGATGAACGGACAGTTTAGTTCATCTCGAATACCAATGGGGCATGCAAACCGTATACAGGCGTCGGCCCAGAATGGTGTAGGTAGCGCTCAGTTAGCAATGCTGACGAAAGGCTGAGAGTGCATGCGCGCAAACGTCTTTGGTGCGTGAGGAGGGGTGTGTGCGGCAGCACGGCGTTGCGATGTGCATGCACTGCTGGGCCCCGCGTATCCAAGCCAGGAGTACACTGATCTGGATCCTCCGGTATTTTCTGGGCCCCTCAACTTTGCACCCGTGTGCAGATAAAAAAAAAAATCCGGGTGCGCCGAGTAAGGTTTTAGGTTCATTACCCGATTTGTCTCCAACGCGGCTGTGATTATTTAGCTTCTACTGTGCTCATTGTCAGGAAAACAAGCCTTGCAAAAGCCCTACAACAATTGCTATGTTTTCTTAATTAGGTAAGATGCTTGAATCTGCAATCCACTTGCGGTTTGTATAGACCCTGTCAAAGCCCCATTTGCCTAATCCGGACGGCTTTTAACATGCATCCGGTCGGGCTTTTTGGCCTGACTTTGGGTGCTTTTCACGATGCGCCTTTCCGTTAACGTTTTTAAGTGGCGGAAGTGCGACCTTGGCTACGCTTTCGTTTCATCGCGACATCTCAACCTCCAAAGCCTGCCACGCTTTTTGTAGACGTACTACGAGGACTGCTCATGTTTAATGTAGTGCAATCACAAAAAAATCCACACACTAAAATCCCAAAATACGGGACTACGGCTAATGAAGAAAATTGCAGATTGTGGGGGCTTTGAATCGCCATTGTTTTTGAACACGCTGGACTCATTGAAATCTGCCACCATGGCCATTGTCCGCCATTCTCTGCTTACAGCATCTTTGGTGCAGACACAAGGATTTTTGGGGGCTTGGTTCTATTTTGGGCTGAGGCTATAGTGGAATCTACAACTGCGGGCACGTGGGGCCTGTTTTACGGAGCTCCGGGGGCCCCAGGTTGCAGTGTGGTAGTGGGGGTATTTTCAACAGTGGGGTAGGATGAGGAGGTGATGTTGCACTAGATTGTGACAGGCTCGCTCCGAATTTCTGATCACCTGTTGATTGTCTCAGGTCTCCAAGCGCTCCTGCAAGTAGCCTCGCTATCTGCTCGGGTAAGCATGCTGCATGATACTCAGGCCAGTCGAAAATATGCTCATGAGGGCTTTCAAACATTGGCCCCTATCGGACCGTGCATGTGCGGCTACGTTGAGTACAACCCATTTAGGCTTTTCAGCCACATACCCTAGACGAAGCTCAGGCTCAGACGGGGCTTGGGATGTGCATCGACGTTCGCTGCGACCGAAAAAAAGTTTCTCGATTTTTTTTGTGAGAGCTTCTTCGCAGATACGCGTTCCACAGAGGCTGTGCGTCAAAGCAGATGTTGTGTAGATCCGCGAGTGTCGTGTAGCTAGTGAGGGATTGGTGAGGCTAGATGGCCAGATGCATGAGCCGTGCTGCGCTTGGACGGGCAGATTAGCCTCCTACATACAGCACGGAAGCTGGTTGGAGTGGAATACGCTAAAGAACCTGGGCTGCATAGAAAGAAAGAGGCTTTTGCATGCCTTCGGAGAGAACGCAATGGGGACTCTGGAGCAAAGAAAGGGGCATCTCGGGGGCAGGTGCACCAGGCAAAAAAAATCGGGGATCGTAGGGGGGGGGGGTACCCCAGACGGCATTCATGCTGTTTGTTTGTGGGCCCAGAAGTTGTCCAAAAGGATCTGCAAAAATGGTCATGCCAGGATCTTCATGCAGGTCGGCTTATAATTCATGCACAACGTTCCTAGCGAGTGCCGCAAGATCCTGCAATTTCCAACATTTACGCGCGCTATGCAGTAACTGTTTCTGCCCAGATGGCCACATGCCAAGACGATTTAATATCAGAAACGGAAAAAGAAAAAAAAAGGGGACGTTAGAAAAATTCATACAAAAATAACTCTGACATTAACCGCCAACCTCCTCAGCCTCTCCTGAGATTGCCTGATATCAATTCAGCCGCATTCTCATGACTCTTGGCCCACTTGTCTTTTACTGCGCCGGATTGCGGCTTCATTGTTTTATGCCACTTTTGCTAGATGTGTGGAAAATTCATTATAGGATCTGCTTGAAAGCGTAAGTTAAAAAAGGACAATAAGGACCCCGTATAAAAAGCACTGTTGGGGACATTCCAAGAATGTCGTATTAAACATGCATGAAACAATCTTGGGTTGAGAGATTGTATAAAGGAGTCGCTCGTTCAAAAATGGCTTGTGGTGCACGGGTGCGCGGCCCCGCGCTTTTTTTTTTTCGGACCCAATTGTGCCGTTTTGAGAAACCTATTCAGCCGTTTACAATCCATTGTTTCCACGTTTTTGGGGTAAGTGAATTAAGCAAAAGCTAAACTCCGGTGAAAATTTCCCTACCATTGTAAAATGATTTCGCCCACTTTGATCGGCCCTGCCCTGGCGTGCCCGGTGCACTGGTTTAGGCTGAATCCACGGCTCAGTCTCCAGAAGTTAAATGAGGAGATCTTGGGGGCGGATTGGGGAACTACTACACAGGAGGGACGGAAGTTTATTTTGAAACGGAGAGGCTATTTAAGAAAAAAAAAACCGGACTTATTAAAAATTGATTTTGAGCTAGCTACGGTTGTTTTTTTTGGGTCACTTTTAATGCCCATTTTGGAAATCTCAAGCCTGAAGCTTATTGGCTACTAAGACTACTAAGGTTACTTAGTCTGCACTGAGTGCTGCTGAGTGCTGCTGAGCGCTACTAAAAAATGCGCTGAGACCGAGTGTGCTGTTCCCCAGTAGGGTGAGCATCACGTGCGCGGCCCTCACTACCTCTCCTCTCCTCTCCTCTCCTCTCTTCTCACTCTGACTCCTGTGTCTGCTGTAATCTCACTAGAATCCCCAAAACTTACAGTTGGCCCCAATGCAAGTGCACGACCCCAGTGGCTCCGGAGAGGCGTTCCCCTTCCCTATAAACATCACCCGGGACGACTTCTCCGATATCCTGCACTTTGACGCAGATGCCTTCCTCTCCAAGCACCACCGCTACACGTCTTTGGATCTCCTTCTCTCCGACCTTACCAATCTTTCCAGATCATTAAACCTGGACCTCCTTGCCTTGGTCAATGATGAATATACCAATTTCATCCAATTGGGCCAGTCCATTAGTGATTGTTTGGGCCTCATCAACTTGATTGCCCTAGACATTGGGAAATTCAACTCGGTTTTGACCTCCTCTCTCCATAATTTACAGGACTCGTCGCAATTGGCGGAAGCGGTGATCCAGCATAAAAAGAGACTCAATCTCCTTAAAAACAAGGCCAAGTTGATTATATTGTTGAGTGACCAAGCTGCTAGCTTTGAGACACTTCTAGGCCTTGATGTAACCGACTCGGATCCGGCCCACCTTTCGGAAAAACTCCGATCTTTGGCCACTTTATACTTATCCATAACAAAAATCCACTCTGTGATTACTCAGGTCCAGTCCAAAGATTTAGATCAAGGGACAGATCCATTGACAGAACAACAGATAGATGGAGTTGGTGAAGTCTCTGAAACTAACACGTGTCCTTTATTTGAAAAGGTACTTGAGCCCAAGATCTTCTCCCTTAAACACGAGTTTAAACTGTATTTGGACGAGCTCCTAGTGTTGGCCAAAAAGGCACCCACCACCTACAACAGCCTTATACTCGACATTCTCCACGTGTACCGGGTCACGGGACACACATCCGATGCCATCAAATGCCTAACGCGTGGCAAAACAGGCCAGTGAAAGGACCAGTGAAAAGGCCAGAGAAAAAGCCAAAGATCAAAAAAGTGGAATGGTTCTTGGTGGGCAGGCCAGACCCCAAGACAGGATGATGTTTACGCGCACACGCGTATTCTCAGGCACCAACCAAACCGCGACAAAAGGCCCTTAGGCCGCTACTCAGAGGTGGCCCGCGCACGACCGTGCGGAAAAAGTCACCACCCACAGCTTCACCCAGCACGCTTACCTATACCCATAGTACCTCCATACCCCCACAAAATCTCCAAATATGGGCCTTGGCAAGTTTCTCTTGGGCCAGCAAAACTGGGAAAATGTTGATAAAAATGAATTACCCAAGGACATCCCAGAGGTCGAGGAGGTGGGTGCCACTTCCGCACCTCTCTTAAGTGCATCATACTTCATTGGCTCCATCTGCAAACCTTATAACGATGACTTCATGTTGTGCAAAGACGAGCACAATGGAGGTACCATTGAGTGCTTGAAAGAAGGACGCAGGGTCACGCGGTGTGCCATTTCCGTGTTGAAGGATATCAACAAGCACTGTTTCGATGAGTTCAAGTTGCACTACGAGTGTCTTGAGCAGGAGAACCAGAGGATGGGCAGCTGCAGAGCCACGGAGAAGATTTTCAACAAGTGTGTGTTTGACAACATGAAGGTGGAGAAGAAGATCCCGGGCGTGGAGAACCAGATCCACTCGGCCTCTAGCCGTATCTACTCCGGTACTGGGTACGACAAGACCGCCGCCAAGGAGTTTCTTGAAAAGAGCTCCGCCGAACAAAAATAATGGCTCTTTGCTCGTTTAGAAATCCATTGTTCTGCCTCTGCATCTATGCCCTAGTGGTACATCTCATAGTAACGCTCCAATAACATCATCAAGACCACCACATGTAGTATACAGGAAGATATATAGACACTACTTCAGAAATCACATTCTCAAACGACATGTAAACTTCAACCAATACACAGACGACATGTACACATCTACAACTTCAATACTACGACATCTATACATCTCTTATTATGATGTCAGTACCATCTATACCAAGATCTGGGCGTGCGCGCACCGACCCATCAAGGGTTTAATCCACCGCGCAAAAAACATCGCTCAATAGCTAGTGTTCTCCTTTCGTGACAATGTTTGGAGCGTCTAATACAGCCACCGGATCGGGGATGTTCGGCAATTCCCAGCCTGCCAAGCCTGCAGGATTTCAATTTGGCTCTGGCTCCGCATCCAACCCTACAAATGGAGCTTCAGGCTCTGGCTTTGCTTTCGGTGCCAATTCCACCGCCAAGCCGGCCGCCTCTGGATTCGGCAATTCTACTGGATTTGGAGCCTCGTCCAATCCGGCTGGAAATTCTGGATTCGGCAATACTGCTACTGGAAACACTGGATTTGGAGCTACCAATTCGGGCAACACTGGATTCGGAGCTACTAATTCTGGTAGTGCTGGATTTGGAGCTACTAACTCTGGGAATACCGGATTCGGCAATACTGGATCTGCAAACACACTGTCTGGACTTTTCGCCAATGCTCTGGCTACAAATGGCACCAGCTCGTCTCTTTTCGGCAACACTGCCAACCAAAACACAACCACCAATGGATCTCTCTTTAGCAAACCAAGCACTACGTCCTCCTTTGGAAACGCCTCCTCAGGTGGCGGCCTTTTTGGACAGAACAACAATACCACTACACAGCCTGCATCTGGGGGTCTTTTTGGACAAAGCAACACGTCCTCCACTCAGGTACCATCGGGAGGACTTTTTGGGGCATCCAATTCCAGCGCTCAACCTTCTACAGGCGGACTATTTGGTTCGACAGCACCAAAAGCCTCCACAGGAGGACTCTTTGGGTCTTCAAACTCCACGCAGCAACCTTCAGGCGGACTCTTTGGAGGCTCAAACCTGCAGCAGAGCCAGCCGGCCACAGGGGGACTTTTCGGGTCATCCACAGCGCAAAACAACACTTCCGGGGGCCTTTTCTCCAAGCCTGCTGCTTCGTCCGGAGGTCTTTTTGGAAGCAACAATACGCAGGCCACCCAGAGTGGTGGATTATTCGGGAACAATGCCAATTCTACAGGGTCAGGTCTCTTTGGAAGCACCCAAAACCAGAACCAGAATCAAAATCAAGTCAATGCAACTCCAGCAAATCAGAGTTTCGCAACCCAGACCAACTCGGCTCAACCGTCCTTTGGCTGGTCCAACACTCAACAAAATACGGCCCAGAACGGCCCCTCTTCCTTACATGACAAAATCACGGCCAGTGTGCAGTCTGCACAAAACACTACGAAGTATACGCCCACCATCAACGACCAGTTAGCCAAGTTAAAGGACCAGTGGAACCCCAACTCGCCCAAGTCCGCGTTGACGTCTCACGTGTTCAACAAGTTCAGTGAGCAGGAAATCAATTACCTCTTACAACAGCCCCGGCCTCAAAATGAATCTCCGGAAGATTGGGAAAAAGCCATGGCTGCCAGGCCGTCTCCTTACCACTACCCCGTAAAAGTCACCCTGTTCACGGAAGTGGCCCAGAGAGTGGAGGTGCAATTGGAACAGGTGGCCAAGTCACGGGTTCTCCTCAACAACATCCACGAGAAGCTGATCCAATTATCTTCCCAACGAGACTTGGATACTACCACGCGCATGATGAAGGCCAAGGTGCGCCACAATAAGCTCTCCAAGCGTCTTTTGAACGTGGCAACTACCTTGGCAGTCTTGAAGCTCAAGGGTTACCCATTGTTGCCGGAAGAAGAGGAGATGTCGAAGCAGTTCCAAACGTTGAATGCGAAGTTGAGCGACCCTAGTGGCCCTGGTGGCAATTTGAGCGATCTTTTTGCCCGCCTTGCTATTTTGAAGGAGAGAAGCGAGGACTTGTCGTCTCATCTCGAGACGTCCATCAACAAGATGAACGGCGGCTTGAGTAACATCACCAGCGACGACCCGGCCAACTTGCAAGACCCAGCCAACCAAACCGACCAGATCATCCAGAGCTTGACCAAGATTCTCTACAAGCAGCAGGTGGGGCTCAGTTATCTTAACGATGTGGTACAACAAGACTTGGCCATCGTGGAGAAGGAGAGCTAAAGAGTTGAGAAGAGTTGAGAATGAAGAGTTTAGAGTGAAGAGTTGAGTATTCAAGAGTCGAGTTAAAGAGTTGAGAGTTAATATGAGATGACTATATGTGGAAGCCGTTGAAATTCCTGGAGGCCTTTACTGGCTCCGTGAAACCCAAGTCTTTGTTCAAGTCTCGGTCTAAGTCGCTAAGAGCAGACAAAGAGATGTCTGAATTTGGGCTCAAATTCGCAGCGACATCCGGCGAGTGGCTTGGCTTGAGGTGCTTCGGAACACCTGCCCTCACAGACAATGGCACCAACTTTTGGATTTTCTGGAAGTTTTGCCGCAAAAGAGGAACGATTTCGCTAACGGGTTGTTCGCTCTGCATGGTGAAAAACGGATTGGCTTCCGTGGACGGGCTGATGGTATAAGTGCCAAAATGATCCTTGGCTAGGGTGTGTTTGAAGCGGATCTCCGTCTTGCCTGCCATATACATTTCGTCGTCTTCAATGTACGAGTATCGAGGAAGCCCACAAACCGATAGTAGAAAAGCCCGTAGCTCTTGCTGGCGTTGGTCCAAGCGACTAGCCAAACCAGACAAATGTCCTTGGCCTTCTCCAATTGGCTGATGCTGATTGAGTAGCGATCCATGATCCCATGAACTGAACACCACCGTGAGGTTCTGCCTATAAAAATTCTGTTCTGATGCCGAAGCCTGCTCGATGAAAAAGTACTCGATGGGTGCCACTTTCCTAAAGCTCTGGTGAATAAATTCCACTTCCCGTGCACTGGTGGGAACTGGCGACATCCTGTACACTGCCGTCAAGGCATACTTGAAATAAAGGCTCCGTCTTAGAGCAAGCGACATTTGGTGTTAGTCTGTAGTTGGATGTTTAGGTTTAGGTCGATGTATTTTTCTGGTGTTTCAAATGTGTTTCAAATGTGTTTCAAGGATGTTTCAAGGATGTTTCAAATGTGTTCCAAATGTGTTTGAGAGTTTCAGAGTTTCAGGTGAGTTTCATATGTGTTTCATATATTTCACATGCGTTTCAGTTAGTAGTGGTTCTGGTGTGTGTGTCTTTCTGGTGGGACCCCAGATTTGGAGAACCGCGACGAGATGTCCAGGCACTGCACACACCCTCACTTAAGCAGTACTCCATCTACAAGTCTATACCCAATGGCTCTACGCAGACTAAGTGCCGAGCTATCCGACGGGCTCAATAGGGATGTACTGGATAACCTCCTGCATGTAACTGTGCAATTCTATAAGCAGAACTCCACCAAGGAGGCCTTCTGTGCTGCCACCAAGGCATTAGGCTTTCCTGAGCCGCTCTCCAGGTCGCTTTATGTGTTTATCAACGATAATATCGGCGAGTTGGAGAAGGAAATGGATTCAGAGGGCGGGAAACCCAAGGCCTTGCTTTTTTCCGAGAAAAATCGCCCCAAATCCTTGAATACTGCTGGCCTAAAGACTACTGCTCGAGATCCTACAAAGGAAAAGCGCAAAACACTTGCTATGGACTATGACGACCTCCAAGAAGATGTGCCGATGCTAGAGGATCTAGAGGCTGAGATGACGCCGAAAACAGCCAAAAAAATCACTTTCAAAAAGATCAAAAAGGCCGATGCTCGCCGGTTGAAGGAAGATATGGGGCCAGGACCCAAAAACAACGACGTTGGCTTGAAAAAATCAGGGCCAAATTCAGATTCAAATGCAAATAATGCCAAACTGTCATTTACGACACTGCACCAAGAAAGTTTGGGCTCTGGTGGCCCACTACCTGGGGAGCAAATGGTCTCAGAGACGTCCCAAGACATACCAGAGGTGGAGACCCCCAATTCATCCGAAGCAGAGTCAGTGGGTTCAGATCCCGAAGCAGATCTCGAAAATGACCGTGAATGGTACAATCTAGAAGACAATCCCACGGCAGATGTGGAGCAGTATTTGGACCTAGAAAACGACTACAAGCCTAGGTCCAAGAAACAAGCCAGACCGCAAGGTAATGGTGGCGGTTTCGACCGGCATGGAAACTACATTGATTTTGACCATTCAGAGAGCCAGACCAGGGCTTCTATACCCATCATCCCCCACTTCATCGTCCCCACCTTCTTGAAGGGCTCCGAACAACACCTTACGCTTCAGTTCGACTCCAGTGCACGGAAAACCACCTCCACAATTGACCCTATTAAGGACCCGGAGTCGGAGTTGGCCAAGACGGCTCGGAACGGGAGTTTTATCGTGAAGGACCGCAAGGAGAAGAAGGAACGGGCACAGCAGGCCAAAGAGCGGGTATACGAGGCCAAAAACCCACTACAGACCAACGATAAAGTGGATGACAAAGAGGAGGCCAAAGGAGAAGCTAAAGAGGACTCTCAAGATTACTCGTTTGAAGAAATTCAGCAACAGAGACAATCATTACCTGCATACAAGGCCCGGGCCGAGATTCTTCAGATGATCAATGATAACCAAATCGTGGTGATTGTTGGAGAAACCGGGTCAGGAAAAACAACCCAGATTGCTCAGTTTCTATACGAGGAGGGCATGACCAAAAACGTGGACAAAGACGGGTCTAGGCTCATGGTGGCCTGCACCCAGCCCCGGCGTGTGGCTGCAATGTCGGTAGCCAAGAGAGTTTCGGAGGAAGTGGGTTGCAAATTGGGCGAAGATGTCGGATACACCATTCGGTTCGAAGATAAAACGTCCCAACGCAAGACCCGCATCAAGTTCATGACCGAAGGTATCTTACTACGAGAAATGCTTGAGGACCCAGATTTGGAGAATTACTCGTGTGTGATCATGGACGAGGCCCACGAGCGGTCTTTGAATACCGACGTTCTTTTGGGTCTTTTCCGAACACTTCTCCGGCGTCGGCGAGACCTTAAGCTCATTGTCACCAGTGCCACGATGAATTCGGACCGGTTTGTCCGATTCTTTGGAAATGCCCCGAAATACTTTATTCCAGGGCGAACTTTCCCCGTGGACGTTTTTTACGCCAAGTCCGGATGCATGGACTATGTGGAGACTGCAGTGAAGCAAGTGGTGACCGTCCACCTAGCCAACAAAAAGGGCGATGGAGATGTCTTGGTGTTCATGACAGGCCAAGAGGATATCGAAGCCACATGTGAACTTATCCAGGAGAAATTGGCTCTTTTGGAAAACCCTCCGCCTTTGGACGTGTACCCCATTTACTCCACGCTTCCCGCAGACCTCCAGAAGAAGATCTTCACCAAGCAAAGCCACGAGAGGAGAAAGGTGATTGTGGCCACCAACATTGCAGAGACTTCGTTGACTGTGGATGGCATCAAGTACGTGGTGGACTGTGGCTTGATGAAGATGAAGCTCTTCAACCCCAAATTAGGTATGGACGCTTTACAAGTTGTTCCTGTTTCCCAGGCCAATGCCCAGCAAAGAAGCGGAAGAGCAGGAAGAACTGGCCCTGGTTTGGCTTACCGTTTGTATACCGAAGATGCAGCCAGTGCAGAGCATATATATGCCCAACCAATCCCCGAGATTCAGAGAACCAACCTCTCGTCGGTGATGCTTCTTCTCAAAAGCCTCAAGGTCAACGATATCTTGAGTTTTCCCTTTCTAGACGCTCCGCCTCTGGATCTCCTCAGCTGCTCTCTATACGAGTTGTGGGCCATGGGAGCACTTACTAAAGATGGTGATTTGACGGACTTGGGCAAGCAAATGAGCTCGTTTCCCATGGAGCCCACGCTCGCCAAGGTCATCATCTTATCGTGCCAACAAAGGTTTGCGTGTTCGCTAGAAATCCTTACGATCGTGTCGATGCTCTCTGTTCCCAGTGTGTTTGTCCGGCCCAAGGAACGGGCCGATGAAGCTGATGCCACGAGAGAGAAGTTCCTGGTGGCCGACCTGGACCACCTCACCTTGCTTAATGTCTACACGCAATGGGAACAACGGGCCAAGAACCAGGCCAAGAACCAGACCCTGGGAATGCTGGGTAAACACCTGGCTAAATTGGCAGCTTGGAGTAGCCGAAACTTCCTCCAGCACAAGTCGTTGTTAAGGGCCAAAGAGGTGCGCAACCAGCTCATGCTCATAATGAAGAAAGCAAACTACCCTATCGTCAAGGCCAAGTCCGATGTGGATATCCGCAGGTGTATCTGCGCTGCATACTACCACCAGCTGGCCACGTTGGTGAAGATGGGAGGTGGTGGAGGAGGCAGGGCCGAGTACTCCAACATGAGACAACCGGCCATGTCCATGTACCTCCATCCCACGTCGGCGTTGGTGGGCAGTGCCAGCTTGAGCCCGCTGTATGTGATTTATGATGAGCTTGTGTTGACCAAGAAAGAGTATATGCAGTGTGTGACTGCCGTGGAGCCGGAGTGGCTTTTGGAGTATGGCTACATCTTCTATGGAGTGAGTGCACGGGTGAGGAAGGAATTGGAGATGGAGAGAGGACTTAAGATTGTGGATGCCAGTGATTTGGAGAGGTCCATGGAGCCCAAACAGGAAACCCATATGGAAAACCCAAAGACTTCTGTTCAGAACAAGACCCCAAGGTTCAAGCCGCGGAAATTCTAGCCTTAAGGTCAGTCATTACTGGGAATACTCCAGGGACATTTTTTCCGATAATTTCGATTTCTTTCTATATACAAGACTTTTAAAGAAGTTGGATATTATCGATGAGTCTAGATTCTCCTCCATCGGCCTTGGGCACCGTATAGGCCACAGAAATGGTGGCTCCAATCTCAGGTGACACGAATTCCAAGTCCTCAAGGGTTTCCGGGTGGGAAACAGCCAAATATTCCAATTTCCAGGTGCTGGGGGCAGATGAATACACCTCATTAATGGCTGCAAGGATGAGGGCAGAAGAAATGGGAGTTTGGGACACGCAGAGTTCTTGGAACTTGGCCTTTCCTGCACTCAAGCCCCGGAAGATCAAGCTGCTCTCCTCTTTTGTCTCGTTGGACAAGTATGCATTCCGGGACAGCAAAGCCAAGCCATTGGGTTCACGGAAAGTCTCCAAGACTCGCACATTAGTGTTGATCATCAAGTCCTTAACCAAGTTCTTGATCACCACGCACTGCTGAGCATCTTTCTGTCCAAAGTACACATTGTCCGGGGTCACGATATTCAACAACTTGGTGACCACGGTGGCCACGCCCCGGAAAAAACCGGGTCTCCGGGCACCCTCAAGCTGTTCGGAACTTCCATGAACAGTCACAAAGGCTCCTTTCTGGTGTTGCACATCTAGCACGATACCAGAAGGGTACAAGTCCGAGACTTTTGGGAGAAACACGGCATCCACCTTTTTCTCACCAAAAGACGTTTCCAACACCTGCAAATCTGTTTCCAAGGTTCTTGGATAAGAGTCCAAATCTTCGTGGGGAGCAAACTGAGATGGGTTGACGAAAATGGACACCATGGTATGGTCGTTTTCTTGCATACTGGTCTTGATCAAATGACAATGGCCGGCATGTAGGGCGCCCATGGTGGGAACGAGGCCCACGCTCTTGTTATTTAAGAGCAACTTCCGTCTCCATTGTCGGACCTGCAGCACGGTCCTTAGCAATTGTGGTTTGCACATGTGGAGGTAGAACTAGATGGAACTAGCAGATTAGACAAGGTTGGAGGGGACAGAACTAGACAGAACTAGCAGATTAGACAGAACTGGGTTGGATGCAGGATGGAATCTATTAGGTTTTAGTCCAGACAAAATCACGGATATGATGATTTTCCGAGGTTGGAATAGAGTTGGAGATGATGTGCTGGAGATGATGTGATGAGCCGATCTGATGCCGTGGTCTAAGTTTTTCAGGCGCGGTGAGAAGAGGTGCGACTCAAACGAGAGTGAGTTCCTCACCAGACATTTTGCAGTCTAGTGAAATCGAAAAAAAGGGTATTGATTGATTTGCGGAGGGAGTGGTTTTGGAGACGATATATAAAGTCCAGAATTCAGCTCGAAGAAGCCGGATCCAGACCCTTTTTCTTGCATCCAAATCCCGATCGAAATGGCCCGTATACGACGTCATAACGTGTGAATATGCACTCCGCCATAGTATACCGACCAAATCATAACCACCAAATTTTATCCCACAGGAATAGTTGTGTTTTCTTCTTAAGGGCTCCTAACCGTGTCAAGGCTCAAAAATCCACGCCCAGGCACGTGCATCCCCAGATTTGGTAGGAGGAGCTCGAGAGCCAACCGAGGAAGAGCCATATGCAGGCCGACGCTATTTCCCCACAGTATTTTAGTCTCGCGATCTCAAGACATGTGTAAAAGGGCCAGTCCACCAGATATCTACTGATTTTAAATAATAAGCGAGGCAATAGCTAAGCAGAATAGACTGACAAACAAGAAGACAAAAGACAAAAGACAAACTGGAAAAAAGACAGAAAAGATTCATTGGATAAGCTGGACAGATTAGACAGATTAGAGATAAGACAGATTAGAGGGATAAGACATATTCAGATCCATAGATTTCATACGCCCAATTGGTAAATTTTCAATTGTTTAATTGTCTTTTGTTTTGTCATTTGTACAATTCATTTCACTAGACAGAATTCCTAAGAATGTTGGTGGAGAATAAAGTGACTCGTGCTGCTTGGCCTAGAGGCACTGGGTCTACAGTCTCGTCATCGGACCGGCTTGAAATTGCATACTTGAAGTTCACCAATGAAACACCCGTTCCTCCCGAAACCACCAAGTTCAACTTCATCTTCGCTCATGGTACAGGAATGAACAAGAGTATTTGGAGAGTGCACATTGAAGAACTCTTCAAGAGAAGCGAAGCTAAGTCATGGAAGATCGGGGCAATGGTTTCCGTGGATGCAGCAGGACATGGAGATTCCGGGCTCTTAAATAAGGAGAAACTTTCTTGGGCTTATGACTGGAGAGACGGAGCTAAGGACTTGATCGAGGTGGTCAAGCATGAAGCCTTCACCACGGGTGATTTTGCACCCAATGCTTACACTCGTAATATCTTGGTGGGCCATTCTATGGGAGGGTACCACGTGACGTTTGCAGCTGTATTGGAACCTTCACTTTTCGACTCGTGTATTGCCGTGGAGCCGGTGATTTACTTTGACCCCGACATCAGGGATTTCTTCTTGCAGAGGGTGCGTAAGTTGGAGCGGATTCTTGTGGACGACTTTGGGTCCAAGAAAGAGATGGACTTGTTCTTTAAAAAAGCCAGTTTCTACAAGACTCTTGACCCCCAGGTTTTGGACGTTTTCATGGCTGATGAGGTGTACAGTGACAATGGCAGGTACAAGACCAAGTCCACCAAGAGGGCGCAGATGTCGGTATACTTAGGGGCGATTTTTTTCCTTCAGTACGGAATGTCGGCTTTGGCACATTTGCAGGTGCCTTATCTTGTGGTGATTGGCACGGAAGCCCAGTGGAATCACCCGGACTCGTTGGGATTTATGCAGAAGCATGTCCCGGCCCATTTATTCGAGCATACTGAATTGGAGGGTGACCATATGGCCCATGCTCAGAATGTCAAGGGAGCAGTGGACATGATTATGGATTATACGGGAAAAAGAGCTGTTTTTCTTGAAGAGAATAGGCCCAATTTCCCGGAGGTCAAGTTTAAGGACCAGCCGCAACAAATGGTGGAGGAAATGTTTAAATTTGTCAAGGCTGGCGATGAGGCCAATGCGTACTGGTACGACCGGCCCAAACCCAAGATCTAAGCTAAGATTCTAGGGAATGGATTAGTACTTCTATTTATGGATCACCATGTATGGATAAATTCCATCATAAATCTCATAAAAAAGCCGTCCAATTCATACTACACTAATATGTAGTACTATAAAGAAATAGGAAGTATAGTGAGTAATGGTTAGAGACCAAATAATATAAAGACTAGGTCCTTATTCAATCATTTATTTAAAGACAATGAACGTCTCTAATAGGTCAGACTGCTTGACTGTTTAGTTTGGAGAAAATTAGGAAATGAACAAGATTAAACCGTTTCTTATACGAGTACTACAGCCTAATCTAGTGTTCTACTAAAGACTCATGTATTCTTTAAATCCAATATTTTGCTATATACAAGACGTGAAAGCTGGTAAATCAAGATACATAGTCACTACAGTTTGCCAATTCTGTTGATCAACTGCATACAACAGAAGCAAATTAGACAATAAATTAATTACTAGCGGAACTGGCATCATTCCTGGACACTGGACTTAACCATTATGTGTCTTATAATAGCAGTCACTGGAATAAAAAAGAGTCACTTAGCTGCACAGTAAAAGTCTATTTCCCTAGCCTGAGATTCCGCTTTGAGAACCCTAAACCACCGGACTTTACTGGTTTCTGAACGTGAATAGGATTAAAGTCTAATTTATAATTTATAATTTATAATTAGTGATAACCTTTTAAGAAAAAATTCCGGGCCTAGAATTTATCAACGTTCATATAGTTTCATTATAAATTATAAATTATTACCTAGATTCTCTTGAACAAGTAAATTTTAAGGATCTGCATTGTGTACAGCTGGGTTCATTATAGATTAAATTTTCCACAAAATAATCAGACGTACTGTTTGATTTTATAGATTGTCACATGCAATCATATGGAAAAGCTTAGACAAATTTGAAAAACTTATCACCGTGTTCTTCTAACTCCGAATCATCAAAGACGACGGACTTTCGAGTAAAGCCATTTTCCCATTTTCCCATTTTCCCATTTTCCCATTTTCCCATTTTCTCTTTTTCCCATTTTCCCCTTTTCCCATTTTCCCATTTTTCCTTTTTCCTTTTTTCCTTTTTTCCTTCTTTCCTTCTTTCCATCTTTGCCTTTTTCCATCTTTCTCATGGGTACACTACCATCACCTACTACTAATCCAACTAGCACTTTCACTCGTATAGACAAAATAAATAAAGGAATGTAAAAGTATTTTTTCCATTCTTTCTACTATTGTAAAAAAAAAAAAAATTTGTGTACTACAGATGAAAGTGTATTGTATTGTACACTGAGGACTAGTCAGTACTTTATATAGGGATGTGTATATATAATTAGTGTAGATTGATGGTTGTTGATTTACTACTTGAAAATACCAGTACTGTATATTCAATAGGGCTCTAAAATCCCCTATTAATATTATTTGGAGTTTTAATAATACCTTTTAAAAGTTTTTGGTGTGTCAATGACAGAAATCGGTATTTGTACCTGCATATAACCGAAGGTGCGCTTCACAGTATTTATATAGGTTATAATCTCATTATGGTTATACTTATTATTAAATAAATATATATCTTATTATTTTATATATATTATATATCTTATTATTATTTTATATATAAAGATACACGGGTTTTATTTTTATAATATTATAGATATCATGGGCTCAGGATCTAGTAGTAATTATGATAGACTGATGTCTACAGTGAGGCTCGAGATGAGGCATCGCCCACGTGACCGCGATACTTTCGAAAAAAACCATCGCTTCTCATTGAAACCATAGCCATGGCTAGCAAAGAGACCGTTTTGGCGTACATTGACAAGTACCTTGAGTCTAACGATGACCTCAAGAAAACACGCAAATATTTGAATGACTACCTTGACAAGGAGAGCATTTCCTTGCCTTCGGTAGAAGGATCGTTGCAGACATTATTGTCTGACCCCAAGACTTCCAGCTCGGCCTCCAGTTCGGACTCCAGCTCGGACTCCAGCTCTGATTCCGACAGTTCCAGCTCTGATTCTAGCTCGGACTCGGATTCTGACTCTAGTTCTGGTTCCGATGCTGACACCGAGAGCGATGACGACTCGGACTCCAATTCCTCTGACTCGGAAAGCGATAGCGACTTGCACTCCAAGACAGACTCCATTAGCGATACCGAGTCCGACACCAAAGAAGCAAAAAAAGTCGAGGCCGAGTCTTCCAGTTCTGACTCCGATTCTAGTTCTAGTTCTAGTTCAGACTCCAGTTCCAGTTCAGACTCTAGTTCAGACTCTAGTTCGAGCTCGGATTCTGACTCCAGTGACTCTGATTCCGATTCTGACTCCAATAAAAAAGAAGGTTCGAAATCGAGCTCAGACTCTTCCGACTCTAGCTCTAGTTCCGACTCTAGTTCCAGTTCCGACTCCAGTTCCGACTCCGATTCAGACTCCGATTCCGATTCCGATTCTGACTCGTCGTCTGAATCCAAACAGGTCAAGAGAAAACTGGAGTCCATCGACTCAACTTCCAAGAAGCAAAAGACCGAACCAGAGGTTTCCTCCAAGCAAGTGGAGCACATCCCAGCCACGCCAGAGCCGGAACTAGGAGCCGGTCAAAGAAAGCATTTCTCCCGGATCGACCGGTCCAAAATCCTGTTTGAAGCCGGAGCACTTCAAGACAACACATACAAAGGTGCAGCAGGTACATGGGGTGAGATGGCCAACGACAAGTTGATGCAGGTGAGGGGCAAGGACTTCACCAAGAACAAGAACAAGATGAAGAAGGGTTCATATAGGGGTGGCTCCATCACCATGACTTCTGGGTCCTACAAGTTCACCGACTAATAGCATGTCATAGTATCTATGACTATTTAATTCTGTAGTAATTTATAACAAAGTGTATACTACTGTTATTATTGCTACTGTTGCTAGAGAGCAGTTGATAGATTCAAGAGTTCTGGAAAAGAGATGTATAATTCTGGAAATTCTGGACAATCTGGAGAATTCTGGAGAATTCTGGAGAGTGTAAGGAGAGAGCAGAATGACATATGTAATTTGGAATGAAGATTCTTGATATAATGGTAGTTGCAGAAGTTTGGTCTGAATAGAGAAGACATTTACATCACTACACACTACTACTACGGTACTACACACTACTACTACGGTACTACACACTACTACTGCGGTACTAGTCACGTGACAGTGCACGTAGTATCAGGATTGGCATCGAGATAGAAAATGAAGAGCTATTGTTTTTTTTTTTTTTTTTTTTTTTTTTTTTTTTCTAGTATCATCTTTAGGTCAAATAATAAAAAAATATATTAGAAACGATTCGTATATGTCTGAAACACTAGGAATTTTATTCCAGTTCCGTACCCAGTACTAATCATGACCGCTCTCTCCTTAGTATACTATAGCCATGACTATGACTCTATGACTCTATGACTCTATGACTCTATGACTCTATGACTATACGTCTATTATTTTAATAAAACTAGGATTTCTGATAGTGTTATTTTTCTGTAATACTATATAACCTGATCCATCAGACATTTGCTATTCTACTACTTTACATATTATGGTGATTAAAAGGTGAAGGTCGGACCAAACGTCGGGTGGGGTTGCGGATAAATGGGAAAAGAATAATAAATTCTATAGATTAAAAATTATTAAAAAACCCTTTTTAATGGTTTTGTTCAAAGATCAATGGGTCCTTGGCACTTGGTATATTAATGAGTATCTTGAGTTATGGGTGTATATATATGTCTGGAATAGGAGTGATGGGCCCTCGGAATTGGGGCATTGGCTGCGACACCACACCCGTACACCAGGCTACCCCAGGACAAAAAGGCCCAATGCAAAACCCCTTTTTTTCCCTAGAATGTTTATGAAAATTAGATTTTTGAAATGCGGCAATTCCGGAGATCAAAATTGCATATTTTGGAATCAAAAATCTATTGTGGGATCTATTGTGGGGTGTTCTTTTAGTTATTATGATCTGGCCAATTCCGGCTGCGCTCTTCTATTCCGAGGGTCTAACTAATCTTCTTCCCACACCGCTTTTATGACCACCAAGACAATCTAGAACTATCTAAATTATATATTATTTTATATAATATTTTATATAATATTTAATACTATTAAGACTTTTTTTTAGACTTTTTTTATCTGACAAGTTTATCTGACAGAAGATCACACTAAGTCTGCCACAGATCGCGCGCCTGCACACCATCACACCTCTACTTCTCCCTCGCCTTCACAATCTCCACAGCCAATGGCAAGAGTCAACTACGCCGAGTTAGAAAGGGGCAACTACTCCGACGTCGACTCCGACGACTCGCAGGATGGCAACTATAAGGCCAAGGACGACGACCATACATATGGCCAACGTCCCAAGCGCAAACCTGGGGCCAAGCCCAAACGAGCCGGGACTCAGCAGAACCCTGAGCCAATCGCCACCCGTAAAAGACCCGAACCTTCTGGTCTTCAAGAAGCAGCTGTAAAAAGACAGAGATATGAAGATGCCACCAATCATATCAACGAGATGCTTTCGGATGAAAACTTGGATGAGGACGAGTTCATAGAGGTGAGCAATGCAGATGCTCCACAAGATTACGTTCCGGATGCGGTGTCTAAAGTGTTTGGCAGGCTGGATTTCCTGTACTTGAAACTCAAGCCGGACCATTTTTCGCGGCCGGTGTGGATTTCTCCAAGTGATGGGCGGATATTCTTGGAGTCCTTCTCGCCTTTGGCGGAGCAAGCCCAGGATTTCTTAATCACGGTGGCTGAACCTCGCTCTAGACCCTCTCATATCCACGAGTACGCCATCACGTCCTACTCCCTCAATGGTGCTGTGTCTGTGGGTTTGGAGACAGAAGATATCATCTCTGTGTTGACGAGACTCTCCAAGACCCCTGTTCCGGAGTCATTTCTCAAATTTATTCGGGATGCCACCGAAAATATCGGAAAGGTCAAGCTTGTGTTGAAGCACAACAAGTATTTCATGGAGAGCACCCAGGCTGATACTTTACAGGTATTATTGAGGGATCCAGTCATAGGACCCCTTCGTGTGGTTTCATCGGACGCATCTGAGGCCGAAAAGGGCCTTACCATGGCTGATGCTCCCAATAAAGGAGATTTGGTGATTCCGGGCACTTCCAAAGCTCCCAATGCGGAAAAGGGTGGCCTGGAAAAGGTGGATGACATTTTCGCCTCGGTTGTGGGCAAGAAAGCCGAGGACGACGACGATGATGGTTTGGATAAGGTGCACTCGTTCGAGATCGCCAGTGACTCGGTGGAGGTGGTCAAGAAACGGTGTAACGAGATCGACTACCCAGTCTTGGAGGAGTACGATTTCAGGAACGACCATCTGAACGCAAACCTCGAGATCGACTTGAAGCCTTCCACGCAGATTAGACCGTACCAGGAGAAATCCTTGTCTAAGATGTTTGGTAACGGAAGAGCCCGGTCGGGGGTCATTGTGTTGCCCTGTGGAGCTGGAAAAACTTTGGTGGGGATCACCGCTGCCTGCACCATCAAAAAGTCGGTGATTGTCCTCTGCACATCTTCTGTGTCGGTGATGCAGTGGAGACAACAGTTTTTACAGTGGTGTACCATCCAACCCGAAAACGTTGCTGTGTTCACGTCGGAGAATAAGGAGATGTTCTCCAGTGAAGCAGGTTTGGTGGTGTCCACATATTCGATGGTGGCCAACACCAGAAACAGATCGCACGACTCGCAGAAGGTCATGGATTTCTTGACAGGAAGAGAATGGGGTTTCATTATTTTGGACGAGGTGCACGTGGTGCCCGCAGCCATGTTTAGAAGAGTCGTGAGTACCATTGCAGCACATGCCAAGTTGGGGCTTACTGCTACATTGGTACGTGAAGACGAGAAGATTTACGATTTGAATTTCTTGATTGGCCCCAAGTTGTACGAAGCCAACTGGATGGAGCTCGCCCAAAAGGGCCACATTGCCAATGTCCAATGTGCAGAGGTGTGGTGTCCCATGACCGCAGAGTTTTACCAGGAGTATTTGCGTGAAAGTGCACGTAAGAGAATGTTGCTCTACATCATGAACCCCACCAAGTTCCAGGCATGTCAGTTTTTGATCCACTACCACGAGAAGAGAGGAGACAAGATCATTGTGTTCAGCGACAATGTGTACGCCTTGCAAGAGTATGCATTGAAGTTGAGCAAGCCGTTCATCTATGGTGCTACTCCACAGCAAGAGAGAATGACCATCTTGCAGAACTTCCAGCACAATGACCAGGTCAACACCATCTTCTTATCCAAAGTTGGAGACACTTCCATCGATTTACCTGAGGCCACGTGCTTGATCCAGATCTCGTCGCACTATGGTTCCAGAAGACAAGAGGCACAACGACTCGGCCGAATTCTTCGAGCCAAGAGACGTAACGATGAGGGTTTCAATGCCTTTTTCTACTCGTTGGTGTCCAAGGATACCCAGGAAATGTACTACTCCACCAAGAGACAAGCATTCTTGGTTGACCAAGGGTATGCGTTCAAAGTGATCACGCACTTGAGTGGCATGACGCAGCTTCCAGACTTGGCATACTCGTCTGCCAGAGAAAGACGAGAATTGTTACAGCAGGTTCTCTTGAAAAACGAAGACGCAGCCGGGGTGGAGGTTGGCGATGACGAGGGGACCAACTTTGCAAAGGACAAGCGGCACAACTTCAACGGGAGCAGTGCATCACGTGCACCAGGATCTCTTGCGGGTTTGGCTGGTGGTGAGGACATGGCCTACATTGAGTACAACAAGAGCAAGAACAAGGAGCTAAAGGAACACCACCCATTGATCCAGAAGATGTACTATAAAAAGAAGAGGTGAAGAAGGTGAGGAAGACGTGGAATGAAAAGGGGAAGGGGTCGTTATGAATTATGTAACATAGATCAAAGAGTCAGCAAACCGCAGCAAAACTCATTGCAAATATCGTCAATCGTAGGAGGTGCCGACAAAATTGCCAAACTCCTCGTCATCAAAGTCTGAGTCCGGGCCGTCGTGCAGAATGCTAAAGTTGGCCAGAAGCTTCAGCTGCAAGCTTGCTAGATAATCATCGTAAGCAAATTTCTCCTGGAAGCTAAGGAAGTGCCGCTTATATAGGGCCACGTTCTCTGCGAACCCCGAGGCCGTGGCCAGATCTTTCAAATGGAGCCCAAGAGCCACCTGTAGAAGAAAGCCCTTATCAGTATCTCGGAACGGATGGTAGCCAGTGTCCGGCAACTGGGCCACAATCTTATAGTATTTGGCGGATTCCGGGCTCATGACCAAAGTGTCTGAGTGGTCATTAGCAATGCACGAATCTAACTTGGACTCCGATAACGGGTTATACCATACCTCCGCCCACACCACTTCAGTGGCGAGACCAGCAAACTCCAGCACTAGCAAGCCCGAATCTTCTTTGTTAAAGAGCTCTATTTTAAGTCGGAGTGAAAGCTGCTGCGGCACAGAGCTATCATCCAGCGCTGCCGTGTCCTCTTGCTCTATTAAGCGTAAAGAACCATTCCACACCACGGCACTGGGGTTCCAATTGCGGAGCCGAGGGTCGCCCGGCGGGATTTTAAATAGGGAGACCCCGTCTGCTTCAAAAAGCACGTTTTTGATCAACATCGACGTGGGGATGCAAACTAGGTAGGCTGCTCAGTGTAGCAAGAGACTATGATATTTACACCTGCGCGCAAGGTGAGGCAGGGTCTGACAAAACACCCACAGTAGCCCAAAAATTGGAAATACATTTGGGAAGAGTGGATTTTTTGAAAATATTTTGATTTTCTAAAAATGCCCGAAATAAGTAAAATTTAAGTAAAATTTAAGTAAAATTAAGTAAAATTAAGTAAAATTAATTAAAAAAAAAGTAAAATTAATTAAAAAAAAAGTAAAAATAATTAAATATTTACAGATATACCTCTTGGTGTCTCATTCTAGAACATTACTACATTAGGTCACAGGACAGTAGCATAGACGGTACGACAACAGAACAATTACTGGTGTAATTCTAGGATTTCTATATACATCTAATAACCCCTTCTCTTTGCATCGGTGATTTGAGACATCAAGTCCGAGAACTCACGTGCAAAGTGCCGTCTCCACCACTGTCTCTTCTTCTCCTTCTGGTACTTGGCCGGCCGGATGTACCGTTTCTGGTAATGCCACTGTTGTCTAATATTGTTGGCTTTGATGATTTGGTACACGCTTCCAACGGCAAAACTCAGGTTCTGGAACTTGACATCCACACTTCTGCCACTGGCTGGGCCCAGGATATTAATGGACTTGGCCACGTCTCGGGGGTCCTTGACCTCATCTCCAAGCAAGTAGTCCAGGTACCGCTGTACGGAAGGCTCTTTGTCAAGCTGTGGGGTTTTGGAGAGCAATTCGTCGATCTCGACCATGGTAGAGCTCTGCCTGGCTTTGCTCTGCTCTGCGTCCTTGAGGTCGCTGAAAATGTTGCTGCGTATGGAGGCTTGCGAAAAGAATCGCATGCTAACACCGTATGGTGCTCTTAGAAGCGGTACGGCTTTTATGGAAGAAAGCATGGGGACTTTTATGGACGAAGGTGGGCGTACTCTTTAAATGCGTAGGTGGGTTGGTGGTTTTCCGGTGAGAATTTTGGTGTGCTACATGCAGGTCTGCGGTATGTATGTCTGTTAGTCTGTCTGTTAGTCTGTCTACATGGTGCGCTTCAGGATTATGAGCCCGTATCCATCGAATGGTATTCTGTCGAGTGATACTTTTTTTGATGGACTGACTGGCACTTTTGATTTTGAATGCATTACTTAATATCATTGTTTTATTATGTATAAAATTTGACTTAGAATGATCGGTCTTGATCATTATGCTTTCTTCACCGGAGGCTTCTTCAAGAGCTTCTTGTCCTTCTTAACATCCGGCTTACCGTTGTAGACCTTGTGGACACGCTGCTCCAAGAGAATGCGGTTGTTACGGATGGTGATCTCCTTGGCGTCCAAGGCCTTGAGTTGATCCTCCTTGTGCTTGAAGTCACACAAGGCCGTTTTGCTGGACTTCTTGAAGTACTTGATGTCACCAAACTGCTTGATCAATGCGCTCTTCAATTCGTCCTCTTCCACCTCCACGTTCTTGATGTAAATAGGGTACCATTCCTCCTTTTTGTAGCGGATGTTCTGCATGGTTTGTGGAGGTGAAGGGTACTTCTTGACGACGGATGGCTTGATAGTAGAGCTGGGAGCAGCAGCATTGGGTGTGGAGGTGCTGACGACGATGTTTCTGGATGGCGTCTTGGGCTCGATGGCGGCCAAGGTGGCCCAAGTGGGTTTCTGTGCGGACACCTCTTCCTTCTTGGCCTCAACTTCCTGTGTTTCGGCCTCGCTCACAGATGCTTCACTTGGGGCCTCGCTTGCAACTTCACTTGGAGCCTCACTGGTGATATCACTAGTCACATCACTAGTCACATCACTTGGTGCTTCACTAACCTCACTTGCAGCTGATTTTGGTGGCTCGGTGGCATGGCATTCTTCCTTTTCTTTCGTTTCTTCAGTCACTGGAGCCACTTCCTTTTCTGGGACCACCATTTCTGGAGATACCTTTTCTGGAGTCGATTCCTCAGGAGCAACATTTTCGGCAGCCTCCACAGTCACGACCTTTGTTTGAGGAACCTCCTCCGTCAATTCAAGGTACTTCAAAATATCATTCAGCACATCATAAACGGTATGCTCCTTGGAGGTCAAGATAAAGGTCTGCACAAAGTGCTTCAAGTTGGAAGCCCCTTTCTTCCAAGTACCAGAGACCAGGATCAAGATGGAAGCACAAACAGAGGTTTGAAACTCGGCACTTTCAATGACGATCTTGTTGACTTCAGGCGAGTCGGAGTTGTTCTTGAAGAACTCGGTAATGGAGTCGTTTCCACGTGCCACATGTACCGTCTTCACATTCTTCTGTTCGCCCTCAGCATTCTGCTCGGGGAACGACTCATGGTAAATCACAGCATCCTTATCGTAGAGCTCGTAGAGTTTTTTTATATCGCTGGTGTATGCGCTGTAGTACCTCTGGATAAAGAGCCAGCCGATGGATTCGATGGGGACGTCTTTGGGGTCAGATTTTTTGACCTGCTCTTCAACAACCATTTTTTCTAGACCAGGAAACGCCAGAAATGCAAATATTAGGTGGAGGAGGGGGGCGGGCGAGCCGTAGGGGAAGAAGTGTGGAGCTGAATAGTCTGGTGAGGTTACTACAGATTTTTCTCGTCGTTTTCCGCTGTGCGTGCGTGCAGGAGCATACAATACTTGTAAATGGAAGCAATAGATTTATTGGCATACTTAATAAGTGGATGGTGAGAGGAGGCAGGGAAATGTGCCGTAGATGTGGATACATTTTCATGGTCATCCATCAACTTATTTAGGTTCTAGGTGCTTTGTGCATGGCACGTGCAGCCACGTCCAATCATGAGTCTGGCATGACTGATGGGAAGGTAAGTAGTGCACGTATTCAATGCCGAGAGAAATTGAAGCGGATGAGAGCGGGGGTAGAGTGAATGAGAGCGGTTTGAAGGCTGAAGTGACTGACTCGGCGACTTTCATAACTATTATCGACTTGAAAGAGCTATTAAGGAGTCTGGGTTTCAGCCGTACCCCAGCTCTGACCCATCACCAGCTCTGACCCACTAGCCACATCATTAGTGACTAGTAATTTCTCTTTTCCTAATTCACCTCACGAAGCAACTCCTCTAAAATTTTATTCTCAGTGTCGGCCTTGTTGCTGACGCCGTTGAATGACTTGATGCCCATTCTGCGCAACACATCAATGGTTGTGTTTCTGGGAAAGCCCATGTTTTCAAACTGACACACAATCTCATCGTCAATGCCGTACAAGGCCGAGTCGCTCAACACAGCCTTGCCGCCCTGACTATCGTCCAGAGCATAGACTTTGGTCCAGTAGCGGGCGGTGTCCTCAAAACCAGCATGGTTGCTGATGTAATGCTTGGCCACCTCGGCATCCTGCGGGTCATTGGGCTCCGGCGACTGTAGCAACGACTGCAAAGAGATCAAGGACGATTTCAAGGTCAAAATCGGCGTCCATGCGTCCTTAAGGATATCCAAGCAAATGGCACCGGTAACCGACGAGATGTTGGGATGATAGATCTTGGTGATGAACTTCATGATGGGCGGCTTGAAAGGGTATTCGTTTGGGATATTGATATCCACCTTGAAGACTCCGTTCTCGTAGGGGGTGCCCGGAGGTCCATTGAAGAAGCCGGTCAAATGGGTCAAATCGTTTTCGTTGACCAAATTAAGCGTCACGCCGGACTTGGAGTCCTGGCGACATTCCTCGAGTTCCTTAGCAATTCTTTTGACTCTCGACATATGGGAGTTTTTGTGGTGTAAACGGGGATCGGGTGCCTTCTTATATACGCGAGATAGCCTGTTTTTTCTCCAGATTGGTGGCGCGCCAGTGCACAACTGCGTGCATTAGCAACCACCAAATACACCACCAAATACACCACCAAATACACCTTCACAACACCTTCAATACACCATACTAAACACCTAAATCATACACCATACTAAACACCTTCACCACACCTTACCTTACTAAACACCAGTTATTGTTCCTAGTTCGTAAATAGTCATCACACGTGATTAAACATAAGTTTACTAAGTGCCAATTTTTATAGGTTGGTGAATGAAGTCAACTGAATTTAGAATTCTGTGGATGTATTTATGGGTGTACAAGTGGTATAAGAATAATGTGGAATTGTGAGTGAGCAGACGAAAAGTGGTAGAAACTGAGAAACTGAGAAACTGAGAAACTGAGAAAGTGAGAAACTGAGAAGAAACGAGTAGACGAGTGTGAATACATCGTCGCAGCCGCATGACGAAAAACGAAAAACGAAAAGAGTCAAGAGTCAAGAGTCAAGAGTCAAGAGTCAAGAGTCAAAAGTCAAGAGTCAAGAGTCAAGATGTCTATGGTGGGTATAGATGGATGGTCTGATAAAATATCATGAGAAAAGATCCACTGAAACACCTAATCATGGAATGTGTAGATGAATGATTAAGATCTTCAGATTTTCAGATATTCAGATATTCAGATATTCAGATATTAAGATATTAAGATATTCAGATATTAAGATATTAAGATATTAAGATATTCAGATCTTCAGATCTTCAGATATTAAGATATTAGATATTCAGAAAACAATCAGTGTTTTCTTTGCCTAATCCACCAGTATGCGTGTGGAAGTGGTTATGCTCTGGAGACTGCTTCTAAATAAAGAAATCCACTAAACCTCTTCTCCCCATTATATTCTGTATTCAGTGAGTCTACTTTAATCCATACATCTATATTCTTCTAATAACTTGATGGGCCTGGTCAAACTATGGAGGTCCGTCCAGTGTAATATATATTGACCACTTTGATATACTTTTTTATGACTCACCAACATGTATATACTCTATAGTCACTCGCTTATATTGTATAATGGAGTATAGCCTAGAGTCTAAAGTCTAAAGTCTAGAGTCTAGTCTAGAGTCTATGATCATGAACATGGGAGATGGGTTTAGAGGTCAGTTTTTTATCTTCCAATAATGATACTGACCAACTTCTCTTATATACAGGACAGTGTACGTAGTTTTAGAGTCATGATATTATTTCTAAATTCTAATATCTAAACCTCTAATATTCTATTGTCTGACAGTTATAGTGCTTCAGTTCTTCAACACTCACTTGCATGGACTGGTTAATTCTGGTATACTACTGAGAAATATATACTAGTCTTAATGGTAGAGTATGGCACATCATAGAAGATATATAGAATGAATGTAACCTTGGTAGTTGCTAGTCTAATGAGTTATAAAGTATGGTCATTGGATATCCAGTACTTGATTACTAGTACTTTACTTATATGCTGTTTGGGATCTACGATATTGATCTCTATTCCTCTCTTCCTATGTATCCTCTCTTCCAATGTATCCTCTTATGCTATTGCTTTGGAGAGCACCACGAACAACGCCTTCATCTCGTCCGACGCATTCTTCACAAACTGAAGATCGTTGAAGGTGTATTCCGTGCTGGACAAGATCTGCGTCAAGAGAACCGTGAGGCCCCATGGATGTGGCTTGTTCACCACATGTCTCTCGAGCAATACCCTGACTGTAATCTCCTGCACTTCTTCGTGGACACTTTCCGACGCCCAGACGGAGCTGGACGAAAATGCAAAGACCATAAAGTTGATGAACCATTGCGTGTGACTGTTGGGGTAGCGCAACTGGTTCATGATGGCATCGATGATGTGGAATCTGAACTCCGTATCGCCCTGGTTGATGAGTTCAACAATCAACGACACCTGCGACGACTTGTTGCTGAACCCACAAGACGATAACCGGTCCTCCACGGCCGACACACCAATGTGCAACACCAAGGCATTGATGAGCTTGACGTTGAAATTCACCGTGTCAAAGCCAAAGTTCGACACCTCCTTGGGGTGATTCAACCTCATGCCGGCGTAAATCGTCCGCAACAATGCTGTAGCTGGAATCCGTAAGTAGTTCTCCACCGGCTTTCTTGTTCCTACCTTGGCCAAATCCTCCAATGGGGAGTAATGGATTTCGGGCGAAACCTGGCAATCCACAAGCTTCTGCATATCCAAGTCTTTCAGGTATGGGCTCACACTCTTCACCAAAGTGGGTGTAGCCGACAAGATGATGTTCTTGACTTGGGTGTAGTTTGCAGGAACGGCCGATACCAATTGGTAGTGGCAATCGATCAAGAACTCCGGTTGGTCATGTGCAAGAGCCGTAAAGACTCGGTTGATGGCCTTGAAGATCACACTAATCACGTCCTGGTGCGCAGTTCTGTCTTTCGAGTAGACGTTTTGGAATTTCAAGAGAGACATGAGAAGTTTCACCGCGATGTTGTAGCCGGACTTTTCAGGGAGCTCGAGAACCCTGGGCAAAAACATGCGGTGAGTGATGAGCGAGATCCATGCAAAAGTGAATCCCAGCAAGATAATGGGCTGTACGGAGTTAAGTATGTCTCCAAGCAACGTGTAGAACTCAAGGTCCAAGTGGGTGGTTGCATCTGAATCAAGGATGGATGCATCACACCAAACACACATAAGAGACGAGAAGAACTTGAAATACGCTCTCTCGTTCCACGTGGCCTTCGAGCCTTCGTGTTCATCGATCATAGCACCATAAATAACACCAAAGATGTTTTTCAAGTAGTCAATGGCCTCCATGCTGTATGATTTGCTGAACTTCAAGATGATCCTCACAATCAAAATTGCAAGACAGTCAACGGAAAGGTAAACCTCTCTCTGAGTCCTGCTTCTGATTTCATGCTCGGTGATGAAAGCCGTGGTAGCAATTTCGGTAGCAGCCTTGAAGAACAATCGGAACTTCTTTGGGTCCGTAAGAATTCCACAATGAAATAACCTGTCAATGAACGACATCTGCAATTGCACATGGTCCTCGCTGTGACCGAGGAGCTTGACCCACTCCACGAAAATGTAACCCATTTGCACAAACCCTTCTGCCTCTTTGCTCTTGAGACTGGGCAAGAGGGGAACGTTTGTATTATTGAGAAGCTCAAAGAGTTCATTCCGCAAAGCGAGTGCTTGTTGGTGCTCCTCCGTATTCTCTGGCTTGTAGTTCATGAGAGCATCCAAAGTACAAGCGAACTCCGACCGCAAGGCAATTGGCCTAACACCCTCTGCGCTGAAAACATTCAACAATAAGCTGGATGCAAACTTCACAAGAACTGGACTGTTGCCCTCACTAATAAGCTTTCCAATGGAGCCATCCAACTTGATGGGCGAAACAAGCTGTACCTTCAAAAGAGAAAATATCACGGGCATGTTGAACTTTCTTTGGTCCACGGAGTGCACCATCCACCACGTGACATCCTTGGCTGTGGATGGAGAACACTCGCAGAGCTTGTCGAGCATTACCACGTATATCTCATTGCTCATGGGGTTCTCGTTGACTTGAGTAAACAAACAGTTAACTGCATATTGCGCCACCTTTAACAATAACTCGGGGTGCTTGAATGAATTGTTCTGACAAATCGTCAAGATCTGCGTGAGAGCCACCAAAATCGGGTGGTCTCCGCTCAAGTCACTCAATGTGGTTTCCTTGGTGGTCGACAATAAACTGATCAATTTGTCGCTCATTTGGGTGATCACACCAAAGAGTTGGTCTGGCGTAACAGTATCTTCAGCAAACGAAGGGCCATCCGCACTTGGCTGTGGAGCCAAATTGGCTGGTCTGAAGTCCTGGTTCTGGGAAATTCCCCCTTGCGAAGTCTGTGGAGTTTGACGCTGGTGCAATTGTTGCTGCTGGATCTGTTGAAAATGCTGCATCTGCGATTGCGTTGGCTGCTCTGGTTTTTGAGAGAGCTGCTGGAGCTGTGCCAATGACTGAGGATTGGCTGCATGGCTGGCTTGCGAAGGATGCGGCTGTGGCCCTTGACCCTGCTGGGATGCAGCCAACTGCTCTGGTCTGGAAACATAGGAGTTGGAGCCGAATCCCATGTAGATGCTGAGTTGAGAGTCACGAAGTCCCTCGGACTGCAATCCAAGAGGAGGAGGCAATCTGAGGGCATAGTCAGGAAGGCTCTCATCCAAGAACGGCTTGTTTGGAGGATGACGCTCCCGAACAGCAACCTGGGCCCGCATTCTCTCCTCAATCAAATCGCTGACATTGCCCACTGCCAAGTTTTCAACCACTTCAACGCACAACTCCACATTGTTCTGGATAGCAATGTTCAACTCCGACAATGGCATTTCATTGGGGTTGAGCTGTTTACCCAAAACTTGGATCATGGTAGCTTCAATGGTTTCCACTAAGATCTTTCGACCACTGCATATAACCATGCTATGCGCAAGCTGCTGGGCCAAAATCTGGTACGACTTCCGGAACTTGACCACATCTGGCTCCGTAGCAAAATCCTTTCTGATCAAAGATTCCACGGTAGTCAAGACAGCCTCCGAAACCCGGGTCAATATGGGGACTGCACATTCCCTCACTGACCGTGAAAGTGCAGCCTGGAAAGCTCTTCTCAAGTTTGGGTTTTGAGTGAAAATCGTGTTTCCTAGCAATTTGCTGAACTGAGCATCCAACTGGTTGGCTGGAGCTGCGGGTGGGATTTGCTCATCCAATTGCCTTACCTGCTGATATTGTTGGAATTGCTGTTGTTGCATCATAGCTGCTTGTTGTTGCATCTGTTGTTGCATCTGCAAGCTTTGCTCTGGGGCATCCATCGGCAAGCCTGGTAAGTCCATAACAAGGTTTGAGTCTGGTTTGATTCCGAACATTGCGGCCAATGCATCGGGATTTGGGTTGTGACTTCTAACCAATGTTGAGGGCTCGACATTCTTGATTTTCATGTCGAGAGCATTCAAGAGCACTTCGATTTCAAACTTGAGGTTGAGTTTCAAGTCTGCACATTCGTAAAGTTCCGCTAAAACTTTGATGATTCCAAGAACCCATGGGTTTGGCGCACGGAAGATCCTGGAGTGGCTGGCCTGCTCAAGAATCTTACACACCAATGGAATCACAATGTGCAATGTTTTTAAGTCGAAGGACTCCACCAACAAGTACTTCAACGCGACCTGATCTCTCTTCAAAGGTTTATCATTGGCCAAGGTTATTTTACCCAACCATGACCCCAAGTTCTTCAAGTGCAGTCTCTCGCTTGTGGTGTCTTTAAAGCTCCTCAACAATTTCTCAACCTCCAAAAGAGTAGTATCCAAGACATACTCATAAAAGATGGCGTTCTTGAGAGCAAAAACCAAATTAGAGTACAACGTGTGGTTGTTGGGCTCAGTTTTTGCTCTCTCCTTCACCAAGTAATTGGCGAACCATGCAAAGTATTTTTCGGCGAACAAATCCTCGACTTCCGCCAACTTATCATACATATTATCCGAAGTCATGTTATTCACAAAGAACAACAATTTGTCAGAGACATATTCACCCGGCTCCTCTTGGGTAGCGAAGCCCACGGTTTTCTTCACGGCTGTGATAGAATTGTACTTCACCGTGACCTCATGTCTAGCAGAGTGTGGTGCTTCACTACCTTGAGATCCCGGTTGTAAGTTTGATTCTGGACATGCAATGCCGTTGGATGCATCCTTGACGATCTGATACATCTTGGCATGTGCAGACAATGATTGACATTTCAACAAGTGCTTGCAATACATTGGATATTCATGCAATCTAGACTTGAAGTTGTACAACGACTGCACGGCGAACTTGAACATGTGGGAGTCTTGAGGCTGGTTGCACGATTCCCAAATGAAGTTGAGTGCCACCGTCAAAGTCGTTCCTTGAATCAAGTCCTTCTGAAGAAGAGCACCAAACAAAAGCGATGTTGATGCTAATGCTGTTAACGGATACTCGGAGAAGAACCGGTACTCGTCAATCAAGGAGTGGATCATACATGCAAAAACATCTTGGTCATGGGGATCGTCACTGACCTTCATTCTAGTAAGCATATCCACAATTTCCTTGATGTCCATCTCTTTGTTGTACATCTTGGAATAGTAGTTTTTCATCTCCTGTTCCACCTGGGTTGGGAACGCATTGGAAAATGCCTCTTCGTTGGCAAGAATGGCGCCATCGTGGCCTGTGCCGAAATTGATAAGCCTTGGGTAAGTAGTTAAAAGCGACAATTGCAAGTTCTTGAGTCTCTCGGGATCGATCAACCCCTGAGAGCCCTTAAGGATCTCCAAAAACGCATACATCACTGACACCTTGATGGGTTTGCTTGGGGTGGGGCTCTGAGTATTTGCTTGCTGACCTGCCTCGAAATCTTGAGCAATTCTCGCTTCTAAACGGTCGACCAATGCTACATAGGCAATGGGCTTCAACTTCTGGTTCTTGAGATCCGCCTCGAGCGCAGACTTCACATCAAATGAATGGTTGGATGCTTCGATGATGAATGTCACGTAAAGACCATAGGTCATGGATCTCGCCTTGCTGGTAAGTTCATCAAATAAGTTGCACATCGTGGCCACGTGAACCACTTTCGTGAGGGACTCAGCGTTGAGTCTGTTGGTGTGGTAGTCGATCAACTTGGAAATAGCCAATTTGATATCGAGCTCCTTGAATCTTTTGAGGACTTTGCTCAACTGCATCATGTTCTTTTCGTTTAGCTGTCTATCCATCATGAAAGCGAATACGCGGTCGATGCGATCGAGAATGAATCCTGTTTTTTCCGGGATAGCCAAAGCTCCTGCAATGACATGATGAGGCTCGGATCTGCAATGCAATTCAAAAAACTGTGTGAGCCATGAATCAAGCTTGCGGTCGCCCTCAGATTGCGCTTTGAGTTGCTGAGAGCTTTGCGAGTTGATCTTGGAAATGACCTCAAGTTCGAGCTTGGCGATGTTCACAAACTTCAATAGCTCGGGATCGTTGTTGACCTCATCATCGTAACAAAGAGTGAGGGTTTTCAGGCTCATGATGTCAAATGCACCTTGTTGGGTGTACATAGATTGCAACATGTATAGCAAGGTCTTGTCGAACCACCATTCGTAGCTCAACAAGATATCGATCAAGCCATTCTTAAAATCAAGAGCAGAGAATAGCTGGGTAACGCTAGCAATAGAGGGCTGTGCATTTCTCTTCGAAGCGTCGAAGAGATACTCCTGCACCTTGGAGAAAATGGCAAACCAGTTCAAAGAGTTGGCCTTATTGGAGTCAATGGTTTTCAAGCAAGCTTGTAACTGAGCGCCTTTAGCATTTGCCTCGGGCAAGTTATTGACAAAAGTCAAAGCGGTCACACCACCATTAGTACCCGAAAGACCTTGAGAGCCCGGAATGAGGATTTCGGCCAAGATCAAAGCGATGCTCTCGTCAGCATCGTCAGGTTTAATTTGGAGCAATGAGGGAAGAAGCTTTTCAGGCAACAAGTTCTCAGGCCCGATTTCAATCAAGAGTTCTTTGAAAGACATTTTCAAGATTGTGAGGAAAAATGTTTGAACCGGGGGGATAGTCAGGTCAAAGGCGTTGAACTGGCCGATGGTCGAGAGCTTATGGAGAAAAGGGTAAGTCGGGGATCTTAAGATGCAGTCAAGAAGAAGGTGGCACCAGGATTTATCGGATCTGGTACTTCTTTCAATCACAAGCTTAGGGACCTGAGATGAGTACTCTTCGAAAAACGACTTGACTTTGGGGGAGTGAGGGTCAGCAAGTCTGGATACAAAAGTGAATGCCACAACCGGATCGATGGAGTAGTAGTCTATGAGCTTGAACACGTCGTCTGTGGCGACACTAAGATAGGGTTTGGTTTCCTGGATAAAGTACTCGATGTGAGAGCAGTCGGAGGCCAAATGCTGGAGCTCTAAGCGGAGGATGTGGTCAATGGGACTGGGGTCCTCTTCAAATGATCGTTCCTCGTTGGCAAGTCTGAGTAACTTGTGGTAGAACTGGATATCGACTCCGGATTTTTCCGTGGCCAAAATATATCTGATCTGGCGGTGATGCGACTGGTAGTTTTCTTGTGTGGCCGTAGTCAAGAGAATCGAAAGCTGGCTGAACACAATAGTTATGAACTCGGGGTCGGTGTCTTTGGGGAGGTCAGAAAACGCGTGCTGGCTTAGGTCGGAGACGGGTTTGCTCACGGCTAAAGGGGTTTCTTGAACGACTTGGGGAACGTTAGCTTCTTCTTCAGGGTGCTGTGGTGATGTGCCCGCGGGGCTTGTTGCTTTGTGCGAAGTCACTTTAAAAAAAAGAGATATGCGGATGGAAAAGGCCTGTAGTTCTGAAGACCGAAAACAGATCTAGTCAGTAGTCTGGTTTCGTGGCTAAAGGTTAGTAATTTGTGGCTGGAGATGTTTGTGACGGCCAGTAGTTTTTGGGGAAGGGGGAGGGGATGTTCAATTGTTTAAATACACGTCAGCTTCGGTGGCAACAGAGGGGTGTGTTTGTGACATACTGTTGTTCAGAAGGCGGAACCGCTTGTATTGATCAAAAGTATACTGAGTTTCTATACAAAAAAATCGGTGAGATTTGGTGTAGGCCTGGGGTTACCCGACGCGCGCATGGCCTCACTACGACTGAATGCTTCATACATATTACTGAGCTCACAGTACAGGTTCAGCATCTACTACCTTGCAATTTAACCATATATTTATTCGTGAATAATTTCTCATAATATAAAGGCCAACTGTGTTATCGATGTCATTAACTTCTTGTTGTTGTCAATTCTGTCGATTGTGTAAATGTCTTAGATCCTGATGCAATCTCTGATCTGCTTCTTTAAAGACTCGCTGCGCACTTCTCCATATGCCTTTTTCAAAAGCTGTCTCATGGCTTCGTTTTCGGCAACAAGATCCTCCGAAGATGTCCGGATGGAGCTGCAGTCACTGAAGGATTCCTTTCGTGCTGGAACCCTAAGGCTCTGCTTCTCCCACGACCCCGTAGTCATATCTGAGTAAATCAGATCAGTGTCTTTACTGCTAGAAAAGACCGAACAGTGGGATCTGTTCTCCTTTTGGGAGCCGTCGTCGCTGAAGGATGAAGTGGCCGACAGAGGAGCAGTATGCGGTGGTGAGTTTGTGAGTGAGCCAGTTGACATGCTGAAGCTTTTAAACATTCCAAGCACGGATGAGCACTTGCGGGTAGAGGCCTTTCTTGGATTTGCTTTGAGGGGTGCCACGAAGTTGGGTTCCTCGAGTTCAAGGTTGACGAAAAGCGCCTCGTCAAAAGAAAAGAGGAGTTCACCAAAGAAATTGGTGACATTTCGGATCACATTGCCCCACTTAGTGTCGTTCAAGAGATGCTGATACACGACTTCCTCGTCTCCTTCGCCAAGAGACATGAGAAGTGGCTTGTTCCGAAGAAGCAACCCGATAGAGACCTTGAAAATGCCAGCTTTCCATCCCTCCATCAAGCAAAAGTCAATTATACGATTGTTGATGGAAAAGTCCGGGGCGTGAATTAAGTTGATGGAGAGCCACCATTGGTACAAGAACACCTTGCAGTCACAGAAGGTGGCCAAATGCGAGGCCAATTGTGCATCAATGGCAGATAAGGTGGACATGAATTCAGTGTACCATTTGTCCAAGACACTGGACATGGTTGCCGGAACAAAGATGGCCCGTAGTTGGGGCTCACATTCCATGATTTTGCACATGGCATGGAACGTCAACTCCAGGTTCCGGAAGTTGTAGAACAATGTGCCCACGAGGAAAAGCAATCCCTGGCAGTAGCCAAGCTCCAAGTCGTAGTTTGCGTAAACATTCAAGATGGTGAGCAAACTGGAAATGGTGTCTTCGTTCTGGAAAAACGGGATTTGAGGGAAGGTCCTGCTCAAGTCCTTGTTGATTTGGGAAGAGATGCTGCGGTTGTAGGAATGCTGGAAGTTTGTGAACAAAACCTTGGATTCGGTGGGAACTTGGGTCAAGTTCTTTTGGTTGACAAGCACCAATTTCTGCCAGGCAAGGCTTCTGATCTGCACGGGGATGACAGTTTGGAAAAAGGTCATTTTAGTATAATTGGGAAGCATGAGAATGGTTTTGTAAGGATTGTTCATGAAGGAGAGCCAGTAGTCACGTTCGATATCGGACCTGAAGCCTTTGGAGGCCTGGTCAATGGTGGATAGGCAGCAGCTGTCGGTGGACAGAGATACGAGGCGATGACACGTAGTGCATTCGGTGAAGCTATCAGTGGAATAGTCATATTCCAGGAACAATCGCAACAAGCGGTCGCCATCGTAAGTATCCCCCGACACATCGTTAGCCGAAAACCGATTGAGATCGGCCTTCAAGTCCAAGTTGCCCAACATAAGGGCGTTCCCCGACAATTGCATTGCGGAGAGCGACTCCTCGAGTTCAAGCAAGGTCTCAGAAAACATGAGGGGCGAGTAAAGGAGGTTGAAGGCTGTTAGAAGATAAAATCAGGGAGTGGAAGCTTGGAGAAGGAAGCTGGAAGTGAAGGTAGCCAAAAGGTGAAGCTGGAGCGGGAGCTGAATAGATTGCAAAGTGAAAGTAAGGAACGAATAGGCACGCCGCAAGAGGAAGGAAGGAAACAAGTGGGTTCTTGGCGGTAGCTAAAAAAGAAGGCAGTGGGACAGTTTTATCCGTAACAGGTTAAGATGTGGATCGCGAAAGTCGTTACCGTAACAGGGAGGCCGTGTTCACTAGGGGCAGGCGCATGAAATATTCGCGCCCTGCATGCTGGTGCTCGTCTGTTGTGGGTATGGGCCATCGTTTAATGGTGTGTTATGGTCTGGCATACAGCGCCGCGTTGTGGAAAGAAGAAAGGGGTTCGTTCGTTCTGGAACTGACACCGTCTGCGCCCTCGAGCCCGAGGATTCCTGATCACCCCCTGAATCTGTTGCCTTCGATTGAGACATCTTTTGAAATGGCTGTAATTCTGGAATGTCCATTCTAGACTTTCTTTGGATTCAAATTGGAATTATCCTGACTGTCACACATTCCATCAGACATTCACATACTAAACACTTTAAGGGGCGTGGATTTAGAGTTGCCTTGCGCCAGATCCAATGATGCGAGGTCCCGATTAAGTTCTGGCCACCGGCTTCACTATGTAAGTGTTGTGAATGTACCCACATTGGCACATTGTGTTTCGAGGGGAACAGTTATGTTTCGAGCTGGATTTGCATTGTTTCACTTGACAATGCAGCCGTGCTATTTTCGCACCCACAACAAACACTGCTTTCAATGAGGGGCCTGAAATGGAATGGCTAATCGCGTGTGGGTATGCGCACTTGGCAGACGACTGCCCACAGGCCTATGGACTTAGTATGGGTTTAGTATGGACTTAGTATGGACTTAGTATGGGCTTCGTATGGGCTTAGTATGGACTTAGTATGGGCTCGGAGAATGATGATGTTTTACCATTTTATTTACGACCAAATACCATGCGTATCTGGGATTTAAATTTTGGGTTATAGCTTCCTCAATTTTTTGGTGACACACGAACATCCAATTATCAGATAAGGTATAAGATAAGGAACCAGATATCAGATATAAGGTTATAAGATTATCGGAATATTAAGCCTTTTTAAATGAATTGTCCAGTGGATTAATGGTGACTGGATGAACGGTGACTGGATGACTCCTGGCTTTTTATCGACCCAAGAATCAGCAAATTTTACATATAAGCTGATTTATTGTGTGGAAGATATCAGCTACTCCTTGAATAACTATTGAATTATCAGCTTACCTAATCAAATGACTCTTAAAGTTAGTCTGTATAAGGTACCAGGTACCAGGTACCAGGTAACTTTATTGGCCAAGATCGCCAGACCTAATATATTAGTAGATTAGATCCGAGGGCGTGAGTTCCGGCCACACGGATGTTAGCTTGGACACTGTAAATCCCACACCCGAGGGTCCAATGACCCTGGACTTTTCCAGCACCTTTATTAACCCTTTAAGAGCCCATCTCCTGATTTTTTCCCCAAAAAAATCTACATTTTTGATGTTTTGCATTGGGCCTTTTTGTCCTGGGGTAGCCTGGTGTACGGGTGTGGGCGTCCCCGCGGGCGCTATTTCCGAGGGTGTGACCTGATAAGTGGTATATTCAAAGGAAGGGATTGAAGGTCCGGGTCTCCATTATTCTAGCTCATCCGATGACATCCATATATATTCACGATTGATATTTTTATTTTTGTGTTTTTTTTTTGTTTTTTGTTTTTTTGTTTTTTTCATTCTGGGTGAATATCTCAACCCCCTCCTCATTGACTATCACCCAAACTACACCTCAAGACAAAAAAAAAAAAAAAAAAAAAAAAAAAAAAAAATCGTCCAGAATTCACCACCCTTCTCTCAGGCCATGGTTGAAGAAGCCTTGTAATTGCAGCCTCAGACCAGGGTGCGAAGATTTCTCGCGTGCGTCTCACTTATATCCAACCCAAGATGGTCTACTTCTTCAAGGCCGCGGCCTCGTCCAACACCCAGTACGATGACTTCACCTTGGGCGACGATGCCTCCGACAAGATCATCTATATGGGCAAAGATAAGGTGGAAAACGAGCCGTTGATTAAGCACTCGCACCCCAAAAACCTCTGGTTCCACGTGGACAAGCACTCGTCCGCCCACTTGTATCTACAGTTGAGTGGCGAAGAGCAGAAGGTCAAATTCGAGAACCTTCAGCTTGATGAAGGTCTTCTCCAGCAACTAGGCCAGCTCACCAAGGCCAACTCCATCAAGGCCAATAAGTTGAATAACATCACCATTATATATACTCCAGTGGATAACTTGCGGAGCGATGGACTGATGGATATTGGAACAGTGACCTTTGTGAACCCCCAGAAACTCAAGCGTATTCATGTGGCCAAAAAGGACAATGCTATAGTGAACAAGCTTAATCGAACCAAGTCTGAGGTGACCACGGAGAAGTTTATCAAGGACCAAGCCGAGAAGCTCAATGCTTGGACGCAGGAACAGAAGACTGAGGCCCGGAAGCTGGAGCAGAAAGCAAAGGAGGAAGCCAGGCTCCACCAGGAGCAGAAGAAATTCAATAAAGACCCATATGCAGATATGTTTACCGAGGAGAACCTCCAGGCTAGCAGCAACGAGTTCCGGAACGAAAACTGGGTGGAGGATGAGTTTTGGTAGTCTTTGCTACTGTTAGTGTTAGTGTTAGTCTGGGCTATACAGTTTTAGAGTGACTCTAATAGTCTTATACTAGCAATCGTGCTTGACCTATTATTGTTAGTCTGAGTACTGTTAGTCTGGCCTGTACTGAAGACTAAGTACTCTGATAAGTACTCTGATAAGTACTCTGATAAGTACTCTGATAAGTACTCTGATAAGTACTCTGATAAGTACTCTGATAAGTACTCTGATGAGTACTCTGACTAATTACTCTGACTAATTACTCTGACTAATTACTCTGACTGAGTACTCTGACTGAGTGCTTGATTTAGTCTGTATTAGGGACTGGAAGATGACTAGTCTGACTGTAATACTCTACAGTTAGTGCTAGTCTGACTGACTGATGATCAGAACTATACTGGACTGCAAGACTGTGAGTACTGATGGACTGAGTACCATTAGTCTGTTAGTAATCTTGAGACCCTTGGCACCACTTAGTATATAAACTGGTAGATTGCTCTACTGTTAGTATATAAAATGGTAGATTGCTCTACTATTAGTATATAACCATCAAACTCTGTTATTGGTTATACTATCAATAAACCACCAGTTATAACCTTAGTAAACTCAATGCCAGTCTATTAATGACTGTCAATGCTCTCTACAGTCAGGTATGCCCAAATGACACCTACAAAAAGCTTTTCATTGATGTTTATTACTGTAGAATGCAGAAAGATTACTCTTGTTCGATTTTGATAGGGAACTTGCCGGCCTCCCTCTGGTCATTCCACTTGTCGACCCAATCAACAGGACACAAGGAAGTGAAGGTCTTCCAGAAAATCTGACAAGGCTCAAAGTCTTCACCCTTGACAGCCACACACTTGTGGTAGTCGACGTAATTCTGAGCACAGTGCTTGGTCTGGTTTGTGTATGGGAATCTAGGGTCGAACTGAGGAGTTTCGAACTTGAACGTTGCTTCGTCGATGGCCATGATGTGTAATGTATATGTATTGAGTGTGAAGTTGAGATTTTTTTTGGTGGTGCGATAATGGCTGCGTACGATTGGTCGGCTCTGTGCAGGCCGGGCAATCACCCCACACTAAATCCCATGCTCCAATCTTGGAGCTTTTCCAACACAATGCTACGGGTTTCCGAATCTGCTTGTATCTAATCTTATATAATAATGATTTATATTTTTTTGGCTTCGGTTATGATCCTTTTGCTACAGTATACCACCAGAGTGCGAATGTGCCTCTTGTTCTACTCTACCAACATCAACAGAAATAATTTCTGTAATATATAGAATAAAGAAAAATCCCATTATTTATATTGTAAGAAATTTGTTTCTGTGTCATTTTATGACCAACAAAAATAAAAAATGCTCAAAGTACTAGAGTAACCAAGAATTAGCATACAGTGTCACGTGATTATGATAACAGAATGGAAATATGTATATTTGAAACTGCACGGGCCGGAATTGAGACTTCATATGGAGGCCTACACCCGTACACCAGACAACCTCAGCAGAAAAAGGGCCAATGCAAAGCACCCTTTTTTCCATTGGAACCTTTTGAAAATCATATTTCTGGAATCCTGGAATTCCGGAGCCCACATTGGTTTTTTTAAAAGCATTTAAAGTTTTCATAGTGCAATTTTAATGGACATGTAGCTGCGAGTTCCGAGGTCCATGTCAATTCCGGCCCACCACCTCAGAAAAATCCAAGTACATACTACGGAATAGACAATTGCTTAGTAGTACTATGCAGTACAGTGTAAAGTACAAAGTTTGGGTACCGGATAAAGGAATGGTGACCTGTGATAAGCAGTGGAACCCAAACATCAAGCTAAAAAATTGATACTCAGATCAGATTATGATGAAGTTCATGTGAGTACTATTTGTTGGGGTAATATACTTCCAGGGCTCATAATCACTACAAGAACCAGCAGCAACTTGGGGAAATAAATATTCCCAAAACCAATCACATCTTGGACTATTCATCTTTATAAGTTCTATCTTATAAGTTCTATAAAGAGCAATTGACTTCGGTTATACTGTATAGTAATTGTCACGGAGTAAGACTGGTGTAGTAGTAGTAGTAGAAGAAGAAGAAGAAGAAGAAGAAGAAGAAGAAGAAGAAGAAGAAGAAACAGAAAAAGAGTGTAGCATTGAAAAAGAGGTTTCATTACCACTGGTATTTCCAATTTTAAAACTCATGACTGATTTCCTCTTTCAACTTGCATCTGTCTAACAACCACTACTCATTGATCCAAGTCCACAGTAAATTCAATGACTTAATTATTGATTCAGTAAATAAATCACTTCACTTATCCTTTCTATAATTCCATTCTACCTTTCTTCATATCTCCACCTAAACCTATTCTGTTTGCTTTGTCCAGCCTTCAATGGTTTTCGCACTCTCGCCCAGTAGTAGAAAAATACACATGGACGGTGTTTGGTACACCTTATAGCCCTTGATTTCCCGAAGGGCTTCCTGCTCCTGCTGCTCCTGCTGCTCCTGCTGCTCCTGCTGCTCCTGTGATGAAGTGCTTCCTGAGGCATCGTCGAAAAATACACTGACGTTTTTCCGGCTCACTGAAGGCTTGTGCGCTGGGTTGATCAACGATGAGTGCAATGCAGCCTTGTTGAACTGCACTATCCGGCCTTTGGCCTGTTGCTTGATCTGTTCAGCTACTGTGATGACCTTGGCTAGATTGGCACCTTTTCCTGCAATGAAAATGGCTTTGTTGGAGGAGAGACCCTTCAACCCGGCATCCACATACTTCTTGGGAGGAGAAGAGCCTACGAAGACAACACAGTCTTCGATTTTTGGCCTGAGGGAGAGTTGGCCTGTGAGTACCACGTATGCCTCTTTGGTATCATCGACGAACGCTTTCTTCTCCAGCTCCACCACGTCTTCAACTTGTGCAAGGTCCATTATTGCTGAGTCCTTGACTACATCGCGCTTTATCTTTGATGTGCAGTCCATTTACACTGACACCAGTCTTAACTCTGAACTACTCTTAACTATTTTAACTATTTTAACTCTTAAATACTCTTAACTATTTTAACTATTTAACTATTTTAACTGCTCTATCTGATCTATATAGTTAGATGCAGTATAGGAGAACTAAACTTTGAAATAACCTCTGCATCAATGTGAGAACCTGATCTCGTGCCCTCATCATTTCTATACAAAGCAGGTGAACTCGTTCTGGCTGTACTCGAGAGCCTTGTACAACTTCTGGTCGATGTCGTTGGCGGTGTAGCCCAAATCCTTAAATATGGCCTCGACCTTCAGGATCTCTGCCACCACAATCTGCACGAGGTTGAGACAATAGTCGTCCAACTTAAGCGTCTCTGAAGCTTCAAACACCTCCACAAAGAAATCAAGATCAAGCTTGATGTTGCCCAAAATCCTAACGATCAAGTTCTCCCGCTGTGAAACTTCTCGAATACACAGCAAGAACTTGAGCAAAAAGTGCGTTTGTAATTGCTGGATAATCGTCACGAACGTGCCCGTATCGGTGATTGGCTTCAACACATGCACAAGCTTGACGAAATGTAACAAGCAGTCGTAGACGAATGGATCGATTTTGATCTGCATCTTGCCTTCGGTGCTCTTGCCAAGCCGCGTAAAGTGCCGGTCGATACGAGTTTCGATCCAGTTCTTCTCCACCTCGTTGATGTCGTCTAAAATGGTGATTTTGACCTTATCCAAGTTGGCAAAAAGCTTCAAGTTCTGCTTCTGCAAAGTTTTATCGAACGCCTGGTCGAATTTCTGTGTCAACTTGGGGAAAATGAAATCTCCTAGAGCCGTGAAATTGTTCATGGTCAAGATCTTGAAGATACACTGCTCCGTCTCGTAGGACCACGTGTTCTCCACGGCCTGCATCTCCGCCTTTTCCGACGTAAACTTCTTGACACTGGAGTCCACAAGCACCGTCATGCTCCTCATGAACTGGATCTCCAAACTCACTAGGATCCGTTTGCTTGGGTATGGCGTCACAATCCTCACGTCCCCATTAGACGTCTCGGGCTTCCTGATGAACAACAGACTGAGCATATCAAGCACAAAAAGCTCGTAGTAATAGAGTGTTTGCATCAGCTTGGTGTAGATCACGCTCTTCATCTTTCTATCGCCGAAAACGTTATACTTTTCCCAGTCTTCGAGGTCGTAGAACTGCGAACAGTCATTGACCCACGTAGCACACACCGCCTCCAAAATCCGCTGGTCAAAGTAAACCGAGGCTTCGCGCAAGTGCTTGATCTGCTTATTAGTATCCGTGCTTTTCCCCGTGTTTCCAATTAGTGCTGCGTACTGGCCACACTGGCTCAAGAGCTTGCAGAGACTGCTCGAAATCTTGCGGAGAAAGAAGATGGTGGAGAGCGAATTGGTATGGTAGGGGAGAAATGCCGAGTAGTTGGACGGCGTGACCTTCATCTGATCGGTGGGGCTGTTGGAGTCGAAAATTGTCATCAAACGGGATATCATATCATTCAAGACTTTGAAGAACAAGTCTCTGAGCTCTCCATTGCCGTCAACATTGTAACCATTTTCGGGGTTGGAATAATGTACATAGTTCTTGACGAATTTCGACACGCTGGTCTCGAAGAATTCCTCCACATAAGACACGAAGTTAGCGAGCACCAACCATGTTTCGTTAATGATGGACAAGTCGAGGTTCTCGCTGTTCCCAAAGATCTCCACAATGATGCGTTCTTTTTCGGCATCGATCTCCAGTGTGGTATATGCAGAAGAAGCCCGGAAATATTCCTCGACATTTTCGAATTTCTCTGCAATGTGTTTCACATGCGATCCATTGAGCCGCATCTCACTGAGTGAGTTGATGTACTCGGTAAGCTTATGCTGCATGGACAAAAAGCGGTCAGAGAACTTCTTGTGCTGATGAAGAATCTCCGCCTCAAGCTTCTCCAACTGAGAGTTGAGAAAGTCCTTGATTGGCGTGGAGCTCGAGTTGGAGTTCTCGCTGTTCATGCGGTGCAACTTATCCACGAGATCAATAAACTTCACGTCCAGCGCTAATTTGCGGTTGCCTCCCGTGGACGCTCCCACATCGTGATCCATGGAGAGCAAGTCTTGGAGCGACTTTTTCTTGAACTCGTCGGCGATGTTGGTGACTTCTTTGTAGACTCGGGAAAGTGCGGTATTCTGAAGGTTATGGGTCTGTTCCAAGGTCTTTATGGCTTCGGAATTACCCAGGTCACGTGCCTTAGCTTTGGCTCTTTCCTGTCTCTCATGGATATATTGTCGTTCCTTGAGAAACTTGTTGTAGTCCTCGATAAAAGAGTCGTGGTCATGATTGGACAAGTACTCGATGAATTTTTTGGGGAGGTCAAAGACAAATTGGTTTGCCCGAATAAAATCAATGAGCTTGGTGACCTTGGCCTCTTTGGCATTATGTTCCATTATGGGTCTGATCATCAACGACGACGAGAGGTTCAAGTTGTTGATAGATTCCTCCAACTCACTCAACAAGGAGTCGCCTTGGCCAGCTCTCCTTAGGCTTCTCTTAGAGGCAGGATTGAACACCTTGGTCAGCTCCAAAGTCTTTTGGGCCTGCGATTTCAGGTGTTTGAATGCAGATAAGTTATCGTCGATGGCCTTTTTGGACGATAAAAACCGCTCGTAATTGTCGTTAAGCACGGATTTGAGCTCCGAGGTCTGGTGGCGAATCATGTTATCCAAGCCATTGAGATTCGACATCAATTGCTCTATGGGGGTATCCTGGTGCACCACGGATAAGTACGCCTGTGGATTAAAGGCCTGAGAAGTGACTAGGAACTTGGTAATCTCCGGGTCATTGGGCGAAGAAATGACGCCTTTCTGGTGTAGCATTTTCGCCAAATTCTTCCCGGTCAAGGGGTCTTCCTGGGTGTTTTCGGGCTGTGTTTGGCTCGATTGTAGGTCTAGATCTAGGATCTGGTTGAGAATAGTATATTGTTGGGCCGAGTCCAACCCTTCGAGCGTTTCAGGGTCGTAAAAAACAGGGGTTTTCTCCTCTAGAATGGGCCCCTCCATATCACTGACCCCGTAGAAAGCATTGAGGGTCTCGACATTATCGTTGTAGTTGAGCATAGGTCTATGGACTAGAAAAGCACCCAGCAGTCAGCAATCTGTTCGCTCGACTTCCTTTTTAAAAATTATATAAATATTCGGGTAGACCTAAACGTCTTGTGTTTTGATTTGTCTTGTTGACTTGTCTTGTGGATTGTCTTGGTGACTTGTCTAGTGCCCTTAGCAGTACTGTCCTGGAGAGTTTATAGCGTGGACTGTATTGATCGGTAGTGCGCAGCATAGGCCGCGCGCTCAAGTCACGAAACAGAATCTCACCTTCTTACACCACTGGATTTCGGGTAACCCCTTCACGTCTACCGGTTGCAAAATCCCATATCTTCCCCACTATCTACAGAACTAGCCATGGAGCGCCAAAAAGAGCTTGGAGGTGCACGTGCGCTCTTGCAGCTCGGTACCGACGATATAAAAACAGAGCCCAAGATGGGCGATGATGCCCTTTCCCTGGAGAAAATACGCCTAGGCCTAACACTGGCCGATACAAAGAAGCGGGCAGGGAATGCTGCTGAAGATACTCTTGAAGATAAGCACATTTCAGAGGCTGCTGAAAAAATCGGCTCTTCGGCCTATAATGAGGCTCACGGGGAGCATATAAATACCCCTGGCTCTAAAAATGATGATAACCACTCGGAAGACCCCGACTTTTTGGACAAGGCCAACCAGCTGTTGAACGATGCAGTGGAGGCGGCTGTTATGCGGTATGTGGGTGGCACTTTGGATTCTGGTAATGGTTTAGGCCAGGAGAATGGAATGGACTCGGATAATGGATTAGGTCCTGAAAATGAATTAGGTCCTGAAAATGGCATGGAAGGCTCAAGCGGCGAAAATGGACCTGACCCCCATGAGCTCTTGCAAAAACGCTCCAGAATCAACCCTGAAGACTTGATGTCTGAGTACCAATGGGACAAGTTCTTACAAGATGAAGTTGCAGCTGGGTTTGAGCGTACTACGCCTACCAAACGATCTCGCAGAAAGAGTTTTCTGGGCACCAATGAAATTGACCCTGAATTGGCCGACCTTGATAACACATCGGAGCATGACCAGCTAGTGCATGCGGCCATAATGGGTGCTGGAGAATTGGCAAAACAACTCTCAATCACAGGCACTTCCCAGAATAGAAATGGTCAGCTCTCTATGCTCCAAGACAGGGCTCCAAACCTGCACTCCAGTGATACAGATGACCATGAAAGAGATGATGGCTCAAAAAATCCCTCTCTAAAGAGGCAAAGGGAGTCTTCGATCAAACTGAAGCGTGTGCTCAAGAAACAACCCGAGCCTACGGTCAACATCATGCCCAAATCCAAATACAATCATTCATCAATTGGGGCTTTAATCGAGCAGGCTTCCAACGAGGCGTGTATGTGGTACAATATTCAGCCGGACCCTGAGGCCGGAGGCCCCAGGTTATTTTCCCGTGAGGAAATCGATATTGTGGAAAACTTTATTCAAGGCTATTGTGCCATCAACAACTTGACCAGAAACGATATATGCCGAAGAGTATGGGCAGCTGATAGGCCAAAAGACAATTTCTGGGAGTGCTTATTCAAAGTGCTACCGTACCGGTCGCGTGCGTCGGTATACAAGCATATTCGGAGACAATACCATGTGTTTGAGATCCGGGCCAAATGGACCAAGGCCGAGGATGATTTGTTGAAAAAGCTAGCGGAGATTTCGTCGCTAAATTGGAAGCAGATTGGCGCTGCTATGAACAGAATGCCTGAAGATTGTAGAGACCGTTGGCGGAACTACATCAAGTGCGGCGACAATCGAGTGGCACATAAGTGGTCGGAAGCCGAGGAAACCTCGCTCCGAAACATTGTCATGGACATGATCACCAAAGAAAACGTCAGCGACAAGCCCATCAAAATCAATTGGACGTTAGTCAGCGAGATGATGAATGGAGTGCGCTCGCGTATTCAGTGCAGATACAAGTGGAACAAGCTTCTTAAACGGGAATCAATGGCCCGAATCGCTGTCATGGATACTCCCACCAAACTATGGCTCCTCAACAAAATTTCCGAGATGGACGTGCCCGATATCGACTCCATAGATTGGGATTACCTTGTGCACATGTACCATGAAACGCACAAGGAGAAGAGCAAGATTTTATGGACCACGGGCGACTTTAAGGTTGCTTTTGAGATCTTGAAACGTGCAGTCAGAGATAAAAACATTTCTCTTCATTCGTTAATTACCAAGCTCATCAGCAACTTGTATGATGATAACACTCCGAAAGCGCCCTACGAAGAGCTCCGGGCCAAGGCTCCGAACCATGAGGCTGAAGAGGAGGCAGCCTCGGTTGCAAATGCTGCGGTTGCGTCAGTATCTTCTGGGGTGAACAGCCAAGACACTCAGCCCCAAGAGTACAGTCTATGGAGATAGATACTACGAGACACGAGACAAGTCTAATCACATGAGCAAGACTGGTTTGTATTGGGTGCCCATTGTTTTTTCCTGCATGGGCGTGAAATTCGCATCATGATCGGTTGAGCCTGCACATTAATTTGAAACATCCATGAACACAACATTTATGAGCTCCGCCAGTCTCCCGCTCGACTACTATGCGGAGGAGGCGTCGTTCGGGCCGTCGGAATTTGAAGGCGTCTACAAGCGCATGCTTGGTCTTGAGCAGGAGCTCGTGGAGTTTCAGGAGTCCAGTAAGGATCTAGAACAGGCCCTTGAGGAAGAGCTCCGGGAGCTAGAGTCGAAAAACTCTGATTTGGTGGCGCAGGTCCGGGCCAAGGATCTCAAGATTCACGTTCTTTCCGAGAAAGTGATCCAGTTGAACTCGGAGATGAATACTCTCCACGACGAAATGGTGGAGAAATCGGAACTTCACACCAAGGAAACCAGAGAGCTTAAGAGCAAATTGGTGAGCGTTGAGATCCTGAATGATGATATGATTTCGCACGATCGAGTGATCGAAAGCAAGCTCCAATTGGCCACACAGTTCAACAATGAGTTGCTTGAAAAGCTAGCGATTGTGGAGAACGACTTGGAGCTAGAGAAGCAGGAAAACGCAAAGCACAGGTTGACGATCTCCAACCTCAAAAACTTCACCTCAAGCCGTCGCCTTTCGCGGAGATTGCCGGACTCCGAAGAGGTGACATTTGCAGATGGCACGATTTTGGATATTAATGAGATGTTGGAATCGGAGCCGGTAAAGCCCATGGAATCGCGCATCCCCAAATCCGAGTCTCTTACCAAGGTGCAAAGTTTCATTGTGAAATCCGAGGTCTTGAGGCAAAAGGCTGGAGACATGACTAATACGTTGGCTTCGTATACCGGCGAGGAAACCAACAAAAGGCATTCACGGCTAGCTGCCGATAACGAAGCCGCACGGTTATCGAAGAGCATGGAAAGAAAGCAATCCAAAAAAGGGTCCGAAATATCGGGTGCCAAGCTGGAAAGGCCAAGCACTGAGCCGGCGAATTCTACGGCTAAATACATGCTGCAAAAGCAAAGAACATCTAGTCTTCCTGCCAAGCAAGACTCTTCGGTCGAGGCACAAAGTCTTCCACCTGGATCTGTCACGAAAAGCAATAGCATTCGGCGCAAGTCTCGAAGCCCGACTAAGAGGCTGGGTTTCCGGATCTCCGTCAAGAAGCTCTTTTTCTAATACCTCACCCCACTCTAATGCTCTAATGCATCTTAATATTCTCAATACAGCATCAACAAAAAAAAATTATCTGTAAAGCTCCATCAGTATTTAACTCTATTCTCATGCTTTATACTATGCCATGCTGTATGCTCTATAGATGGATATAGCCTTGGATACAATCCAGCTTTTAAAATTCTTAACTTTCTACATATAATTCTTAGCCACCAATACATGACTATAACAGCTATCAAAAGTTTCAAATGCCTATATTAACTGGATGTACCTTGACTGACAAATTGGGATTTGCATCTAGGTTGAGGCCACGTGATGAGACGCGGACACGTGACGACGCTCTGAACAAGCCGGGCGCATTTAATCTAAGACTACACACGTCCACCACAACACTATCTCCCACCATGGCCATTGAATACGCCCTGCTTATCCACAGTTACAGCCAGGAAGATGCCTACGAGTATTTGGCCGATTTGAATTTTCAATTGTCCTCCTCGGCCGGCCAGGACTCCGATCATGCGCTGGTTCTCCACCAATTAACCGAGCTAGTCAAGCACATTCTCGAAACCACAAGCAAGAACCCCCCTAAAAAAGAGGATGGGGATAACACAACCGGAACTTCGCCAAAGGCTTCTTTAAACGTGGCCCGTCTTCTATCCAGAAACCTTACCGTTTCCTTGAGTCAACACCCAAACAAAGCCTATGATATAGCCAACGATCTCTTGGCCCACATTGCCCTTGACGAAAAAGGCGACCTTTCCGAAACCGGCCGCATGGCGTGCATTTTGTTGGTGGACTTGGTGGATACGTACCCGTTGCATTTGACATCGTTGATCAACTTTGCCATTTCCCAAATCTACAAGGTGTTGAAGAAGAACCCCAATGCAGATGCCTACGTGGTGTTCTTGACGGCGTCGCTCTTGAAGGTAGCCACCAAATCGGATGTCGATGAAAAATCCCAGTCAAAGTGGGCCAAAATGCTACTGAAGGCTATCCAGCAGCACCCCATCATCGTGGGAGGGAGTGATGGAAGCTCCGAGTCCACTATTCTCATGGTCAAGTACTACATTCTAGCATTCAAAAACATCCTTCTTTTGCGCGTGGCCTCCAACTACCAGGACTTGCTTGAGTTCTCCACTTCCTCCACTTCAGGCACCAAAATGAAGCCGGAGACCATCATGACCAACCAGAACCTGTACCAGGTCTCCATTCTCACAACCCACGAGAAGCTCTTTCTTCTGTGCTTGCAGAGCCAGTTCCCGGAGATTCGTTCTGCTATGGTGGACCTCTTGGCCATGCTTCTTATCAACTTTGTGTCTACGGGGAAACATAATAATATCGACTACTTATTGAATCTATACCCTCTCCCCGAAACCAATGTGTGGGACGAAGCGTTGACGGTTCGAATGAACCAGGACTCCGAGCCTATTATTGAGCTGAAGAAGGATAAAAACTTACTCATAAATCATGATAGTGACTCCATTATTTCTGCAAACACTACTTTGTTGCTGTTGCAGGCTGGATGTATCGAAACACTCATAGCCTATGTGCAATTGGAACTGCTCCAAGACCCAGAATACTTATCGCAGAACCTCACATCTATTTTGGGTTCAATTTTGCTTAAGTTCCGTGGCATGACCAGCCCGTTCCATATCCAGAACCAACACTGGGCGAAAACTTTGGCTGACTGGTCCACAGTCGTTGACTTTCTTGTTAGCGAAAGTGGATCCTCGTCCCATGAAGTGCTAGCACAATATATTGTGAAACAGTTCTCGGTGTCTGAAGAAGATGCTAAACAAGAGGCCGAAAGTACCCCAACAAGCAAAAGCAGAAAGAGAGAATCGGTTCTCTTTGGCTTCAAGGCCAAGAGAAGCAAGGCAAAAACATCGAAGGGGAAAGAGGTGTCTCTTTACACGAACCCCTACCAAGCCAAGCTCATTTTGGACATCCTTGGGGCCTTTTTACCCTATGGGCTTGACTTCAATGCATTGGCCCAATCCAAACCTGAGGATGACTTGAAGTTGGCTGTTCAGTTGGATGAGGCCGCAGAAAACGAGCTAGATGAAGAGGAGAATGTCATCACCCAAGCGAAAACGAGCTACATCAAAGACTTGCTTATTGCTTTGGTGATTAACGAAAATGAGCTCATCCGGAACTATGCGTTGAAGTCTCTCTTGCGATATGTCAAGATCAAGAAATCTGAAAGCAATTACTTGATTCTACAGTTGTTTCAGTCGGTCAGTGCTGAGGCCCTGCTTTTGGAATCATCCCAGGATGGATCTCTGAGCCTGTTCAATAGAAATATTTCTTCTTCAAGCACCACCAAGCTCTTCGCCTATTCGTTGGCTTTGCTGGCGTTGATCAAGGAATCCGATGCTACAATTCTCCAGCACTCCACCATTGCCAAAATCTTGAGTTTCTGCACGCAAAACCTTAAGAATAGCAGTATCGTGGGGTCGACGTTTTTGAAAAATGCTGCTTGTTGGATCATCTTGACTTCTTTGGTGACCTTCTACCCCGAGTCGGAGTTTGTCAAGTTGAACTCGTCCCAATTTTTGGTATTTTGGAAGAATCTCTTAACTTCACAGTTTGCGGCCGGAGAAATGAGCGAGCTGGAGAGCTCTCATCATCTTGGTGAGATTTTGCGCAACCTTAAACTCAGAAGCTTGAGTCTTGTGTGCTTATTGAACTATATTCTGGCTGTGGAGCATACGCCGGAGCTCTCTAAGCAATTGCAGTTTCTTCTTGTGAAATCTCACAAGTACTTGATCTATCTTGAGAGCAGCATGGGTCAAATTGGTTCGGTGACAAGCTTTTCGCCGCATGCCTTCAATGAGAACGACTATAATCTCAGCTTGGCCAGCAATGTGATCTTCTCCAACCATATGGGCCCATCTTCCAGAGTTTCTCTTGAAAACCAGTTAAGCAGCATGATTCTTTACAATAAAAAGATTGTTTTGCAGGGCTTCGTGAAACTATCAAACACGCTCAGAAGCGACGTCAACTCCAGCTTGGTGGTTTTCGTTTCCAAGGTCTTCTCGGACCCCAAGCTTTTTTCTCGAATCCCGGTTTCCGAGTATGGCAAGGAAAAGTTGCAAAAATCCTCCAAAAACAAACTGGCTGCGGCAGTGCTTTCCCATGAAAATAGGGATCTTCTTCTTTTGGATGAGGAGTACAATTATAACTTTGGTTTGACCAGCAAATACCAGTGTTTGTCGAGAAAAAGGGGCTCTATTTCCTCAGATACTTCTGAGACACTGGATGAAATATCCTCGAACATTACAAGCTGGATGTGCTACATTGAACTGCCTATAGAGGCAGTGACAAGCAGGAGCATCAATTTTGATCCCATGACGCTATTGCTCGTGGACAATAATAGTGCCCCAACCGACTTGATCACGTCGATCGTTGACTTATCCATTGAGCTTTTCCAAATGGTCTTTTCCAGCTTGACGTATAAGATCCAGTTCTCTCTTTTGGAGCAGTTGAGATCGGCCTTGAGCTCCGCCAACACAGACCCGTTGAGGAAGAAGGCCATCATGGTGAATATTTCCGTTACCATGAGTGGACTTTTGAAGAACCTTGTGGCCAGCGGGACTCAGATAAACGAAGACTTGACGTCTATCATTATTGAGATCTTGAAGTTGATTGATATCACCAACTGCCAAGTGCTCCTGCTCAATAGTGACTCGTGTGGGTTGGCCACCTCGTTGCTCTCCAGGACAAAAATCGATGAGGTGATTGCCATATTCGTGGGCGACATTGTTAAGGCTACGCTGCCCTATGCCAGAGGATTTCTCCTTTTATCGTTGGCCAAAATCTACAACTACACCCATGTGGGTTTCTCGAATATTCACGACGTCAGCATGCAACTTTTGAAGGACTGCCATCCTCTTATGTTGTTCTACAGTTTGAGGGCGACGTCGGTGTTGTTTGAAAACTCGTTGGGTAACCAAGGGATGCTTGAGGACTTGGTGGGCCAAATCTATAGTGCTTTCTTGGCCAACTCCTTCGATATCTCTTCCAAGGATATTGTCTTCCTGAATTTCAGGTCCAACTACAAGTTAACCAGCGAAATGTCTCGCATGCTCAAGGTGTTCATCACGTCGTTGGGGCCCGGAATCAGAGATATCCATCAAGCAACCAAGTCGAAGCTCTTCCAGCTCCTACTTTCGATTTCTTTGGGAATTGGGTGTGAGAATCTGCTTGAGTATCAGGAATCGCTTATCAACTTGATGGAATCCTGCAAGGAACTCATTGTTTTCGACTCTGGCTTCATTGAGGGCTTCAGTCACTGGTTCAGCGAGCTCTGTGCTTCGATAATCACCTACAACATGAAAGTGGGAGTTGGAATCTTGAGCCCCACTTCAGTGGCTCTGGGTGCACTTTTCCCAATGACCACCAGTCGGGACTTGGCCCGCTTGGCCTATTCGAGTTTGGCAGAATTGACCAAAATCGGCATTCCCACCTTATCCAAGAAATCGCTTAACTTGGCCTTTATCCTGATGGAGATCAATCCATGTCCAGAAGTCAAAAACTTGATCTCTATTTGGGTGGAATCCAATGTGAATTCAGGGTGGTTTTCTCAGCTCACTCACCTATTCAATTTACCTTCCAAAAAGTTAGTGGGCTCGTTCCTAGATGTTCATTACCAGCAGAAATTGTTGCCTCTCCTGCAAAGCCTGAAGAAGGCTAACACTGCAGTGATTGACTTTACGGATGAAGAGGCTCAGAATATTGTCAATGAGAATAACGTGTCGGACGATAAAAACCAGCCCATCAACTGGGAGTTCAAGCTGATGATCTACGATTTGCTCATTCGAATCTTGACCACAGCCAAGAAGTCTCCGGAGTTGGTGGACTCGCTCCGGCCAAGAATACAGGAGATAGTCAGATTATCCTTCATAGGCACTACATCAACCATCCTGCAGATAAAGTCCAAGGGTGTCGACTTGCTTGACAAGGCATTGGAGATATTTGGTCATTTGGAAGACCCTCTTTACCCAGGAGTATCCATTTTGGAGCAGCAGCAAGCACAAGTCATCAGTGCATTGATCCCATGTTTTGGTTCAGAGAGTGATGCTGATGTGATAGTCAAGGCCATCAATGTTTCGTCCAAATTCATCAACTTGCCCCGAATCAAGTTCTACTCCAAGCAAAGAATCTTGAAAACCATGATCTACCTCTTGGAGGAGATTTCGTCTGGTAAGTTCCTCAAGTTTGTTTTTTTGGAGTCGATGGCGGAATACGGTAGGAAGGCCATCCAATTGTCAATCTTGAACTGCTGGGCAGTGTTGCAGATCAGTTTAACGGATTCGGATGATACAGAATCCGAGTTCAACGAGATCTTGAATAAGTACTCCAATCTCTTGATCTCTCTTTGGATTTTGGTGCTTAAAGATCTCTCCAGCACGAAATACAACCAGCCCAAGTCGAAGGAACTCGAGTTGTACTCCAACTACTGGCTCAGTTTCGTGGGGGTCCTTAGTTTGATTTTGGAGAAAGATCATTCTTTGATTGGTGAGTTCTTGAAGGACGACGAGGAGAGCTTTTTCTTTGTGTTGTTCTGTCAATGTTCAGAGTCCTTGATCAAGAACCAGAACGTGTATCCCGTTTTGGTTTCCGTCAACAGACTCATCAAGAGTCCTGCATTGATTCAAACTCTCGTCAAGGAAGAGATCTTCGGCGAAGTAATTGACTTGTTGGACCGCTTGATCTTGATGCAGGACGACTACGATATCAAGACCAAAGTCATTGAAACAATCAGCATTTTGTTCCGCATGATTTCTTCCCTTGATGTTCCAGACGCCGCGTTGGAAAACAGACAGTTCGAGCTTTTGAGAGTGGCCATGTTGCCTCTTTTCGAAAACTTCCCCTTCTTGCGCGAAGACTTTAATCCCGATGACCCATCGCACCAGCTTCTTGTGAAGAAGTGTACGCGGGGAAGCAATCTTTTATTAACCCGGACTCAGATGGCAGCGCTCGTGCCTATGATCAGTGGGTTTTCAGGCGACGCCAAGGCAGACTTGTTTTCGTGCATGTTGTACATGTTCTCCAAGTTCTACGAGTTTAACAACAGTTCTTTGATTGGGAACATCTTGCCGTTTTTGAAGGTGATTGCTACGGAAGTTAGGGACATGGACAACAATATGTTGAGACCGTTTCTAACCATCTTGAGCTCCTACGACACTTTTGGACCTACTCGCAACTTGAACACGTACTTGATCACCATGATGATCTGTGTGACCCAGGGCAACGTGGAGTTGACTGATGATGAGCGAGCACAGACGGTGGATGTGCTTTTGGAAGGGCTTTCCGATAGTGAGTTTGCATCGACGTGTGTTCAATCGATCAAATCGTTGATTTCGTGTATCCACCCCGAGCGGAGCACCATCAATTGGATGATGAAAACCATCCTCAAGAAGCTCTTGCTTTCATTGGCCCAAAAAGACGATAGTGTGGACTCAAAGGTCAAGTTTGAAATCGTGTTCTTGTTTATCCAGCTGGGCATGCTCGATACGCCGGAAAAGACCACGTCGTTTTTTTCCATCGTGGTTCCTCTCGTGCTCCAGTACGAGGGTGACTTGAGTGAAGAGTACCTTCATGATAAATTGATGTTGCTTTTAAGACACAATCCGGAGAGTTTCAAGAATACGGTGAATGAGTCATTGAGCTCGGCTCAGAGAAGTTCGGTCGAGAACATTCTCAAATCCAAGCAGCCCACCGGCCACGACACTGGCCTCGAGCCGGAGATTGAATTGAAGACTTTTGGATAATCCTGCAAATAAATCACCTAGCCACATTCCTACTGTAGCCTTCTAAGCCTGCACCCTACTACAATAGCACTACTGTTTGTCATGATGGTATTACTCTTTATACGAGAGATGAATACGGTGCTTCCATGTTTTATAATTACTTAAGTCCACAAGTGCTTATTGGAAGTCAGCAGTTGTGTGATTACCTCAGAAAACGTCGATTTGGCTTGAACGTTGAATATTGGTGTAGTAGTTTTCATATAGTTCCATGAATAATGCAGAAGCCGCACTTCAATGAGAGAAAAAAAGATTGCAGCACCACAATTTCACACATGGTCTCCCACTGCATTACTCACTGTGGCCCTAAGTGGCTTGACTAACGTTGATCGGACGGGAAACAGTATTTTCCACTTGGTATGGCCGCAACCGTTGTTAAAAATTTTGTGCTTTACCGTATGGTCTTTTTTCATTGGTTGCATACTGAAGGTGTTTAGAGCCTAGGTTGCATGAAGCTGAGGACTTTCACAGTCGCATCTGCAAGAAAATCAGTAGCTTCTGACCTCTAGTGCTACTCTACTGACCCACTCTATAACAGCTACATCATTATATCTACACTAAAAAATCATCTCCTTTAGACCTACCCTAGTATTTAGTCACTCTAAAATTAACTACTCCGCCCTCTTCATTATAGCTCTCTTCATTATGGGCCTCTCTCACTACTCACTACTCTCTCTATAGCTACTGTTCTTATTCTCACTACATACTTTTATATACGAATAGTCTTAATAATCCTCAATCACTAGAATCACCAAAAGTCACTTGAAGACTTGAAAGTTACTAGAGTGTGTTGTTTGGTGTACGGATGTGGCTCGCACTGCTTTAGTGCATCAACGAGATCTCTCGTCTACACCCACATGTTTCTTGCCCATATCTTGGCACTAGTTCCGCTTCTAGTATGGGTGCAGGCCAAAACACATGAGTTCCATTTCAACGTGTCTCTCATAACCGCCAACCCAGATGGCGAGCATGAAAGACCCATGATTGGTGTCAATGGCCAATGGCCAAACCCCATCATTCGGGTCGCCAAGCACGATCGAGTTATCATCCACCTCCAAAACAACATGCCTGACCGGAACACGTCACTACATTTCCATGGGCTCTTCATGAATCATACGAATTCGATGGATGGGCCCGAGCACGTGACCCAGTGTCCCATTGCTCCGGGCCGTTCGTTCGTCTATGACTTCACTGTGGAGCAGACCGGTACTTACTGGTACCACTCGCACCTGGGGGCTCAATATAGTGATGGGCTCCGAGGAATGTTTATCATAGAGGAGCAGTCCAAAAAAGATTACCCTTTTGACTTTGATGTGGAGGTGCCATTATCGGTATCAGACCACTACCATTTGGAGTCTCCCGAGATTATGAAATCCTTCAAGTCAAGGTATAACCCCACAGGTGCGGAGCCCATTCCGCAAAACTCCTTGTTCAACGAGTCCCGGGGCGTCTCGTGGTCCGTGCTTCCTGATACCACCTACTACCTCCGAATCGTCAACACGGGCATGTTCGTGAGCCAGTACTTGTACATCGAGGACCATGAGTTTACCATTGTGGAAATCGATGGAGTTTACGTGGAGCCAGTTACTGTGGATTCGCTTTACATATCCGTGGCCCAGAGGTACGGAGTTTTGCTCAAATCAAAGAAGTCTCCGGGCCACAATACCTTCCGATTCGTCAACGTGTTGGACGAGCCCATGTTGGACTCTTTGCCTGAAGACTTGAAGATCATATCCACAAACTACATGTTATACTCTCGGTCAGACGAACTTCCATCTCCTCTCCCCAATGGACCAAAGAAATTTGACAAGTTGATTGAAACCCTCAAGCCTATTGATGACATCAACTTAAGGCCAGTGGAAAGGCCATATTTGTATGACGATGCTGACTACCAAGTGGTACTCAACTTTACCATGAATAACTTGGGCAATGGTGTCAACTATGCATTTTTCAACAACATCACTTACACGGCACCAAAAGTGCCCACCCTCTACACCGTGTTGTCCAGTGGAGAGTTTGCAGAGATACCAGCAATCTATGGTTCCAATACCAATACCTTTGTTTTGCAAAAAGATGAGGTGGTGGAGATTGTGCTCAACAATATGGATCCTGGTTTACACCCTTTCCATTTGCACGGACACACCTTCCAGCTTATTTCTCGTTCAGAAGGAACAGATGACGAAGAAGAGCCTCAAATCTACGACTCGCTGAACCCAGAACACACCAAGTTTCCGAAGCATCCAATGATGAGAGATACGGTCATGGTGAATGCTAACGGGTTCATTGTTCTCCGGTTCAAGGCCGATAACCCTGGAGTTTGGTTTTTCCACTGTCACGTGGACTGGCACTTGGAGCAAGGTTTGGCCGTGACTTTTGTTGAAGCCCCATTGGAGATTCAGGAAAATCAAAAAGCCATTGACAAGTCCCATTTCGCTGCTTGCCATGACCTCAGCATTCCTGTCCGAGGAAACGCCGCGGCACACTACGGAGACTCCAGAACCGAGTGGCTCAATTTGCAGGGCGAAAATGTACAGTTCAAACCCTTGCCTCCCGGATTCACCGGCAAAGGTTACACGGCACTTTTCGTGTGTGCATTAGCAGCGGTGTTTGGAGTGTACTCCATCTACCAATACGGCATAGAAGACATCAACACTGATGAGGCGGACGGCGTGGTGGCCAAGTTATACCAAATTCTCAAGGAGCACGATACCCCTGAGCGGGACGCCATGCTTGTGAATAACGAGCCCAACCACAGTATATAGGAAGGACTAGCGAAGTCTATTTTAGTTTATTAGAGTTTATTATGAACAGTCTGGTGTTGTATGCAGTCCTGGCCTTATCGCGAGAATACTCCACACTCAAAAACCCTCAGTAGTCGTCAACCCCTCTAGGCAGAACCAAGAATAACTCCACATACGTTTCCATGTCACAACTCTTTGAATGGGCATTTGGCAAAAAGCTCACGCCGCAAGAGCGGCTCCGAAAAAACCAAAGGGCACTTGAGAAAACGCAGCGTGAGTTGACCCGGGAAACGGCTAAGTTACAACAGCAGGAAAAGAAGCTCATGCTGGACATCAAGAAATCAGCCAAGCAGGGCCAGATTGCCAGCGCCAAGATCCAGGCCAAGGACTTGATCCGCACCAAAAACTACATTGTCAAGTTCAACTCCATGAAGGCTCAATTACAGGCCATTCTGTTGAGGATCCAATCGGTGAGGAGCAACCAGCAAATGGCCACGTCCATGCGAGACGCCACGCGCTTATTGCTGGGAATGAACAAGCTGATGAATCTCCCTCAGCTCTCACGGATTGCACAGGAGTTCTCCAAGGAAAACGACCTCATGGACCAGAAACAGGAATTCATGGACGATGCTATTGATGATGCCATGGAGATGGACGAGGATGGTTTGGGCGAGGACGAGGCTGCGGATGAGATCTTGACCAAGGTCTTGGACGAAATTGGTGTTGACTTGAATACCAGCTTAAAGGACACGCCCAATCTGATAAATGTGGAGCAAGAGCAAAACAAGAGGGTGGCACAGGCCGTGGGTAATGAAGAGGACGACTTGCAGGCCCGTTTGGACAGCTTAAAGAAATGATTAATTAGTTAGTGATGGTTCCATTAGTGCTACATACCAGTACTCCCGTATCTAGTATTATTAGATGCACTCAGTAAACATCTACCAATTACATAGTACAGTACTCTTACAACTACTGCATACTATTAAAGAACGACTAAAGAATAATACTCAACCAGGAGCTAACCCTTACAGTGGTGTTATATACCAGAGCTACTTTTATAGGAAGACCAGTACGTCATTGTATTAAATAAAAAGCAGACAATGCATAATAAAATTCATTGTAAGGTAAGATGGTCCAGACTATATACATAATAAACACACTAGTTGATGAACAGAGAATATCTAAATGTACTTCTTCTCGGCCAAGTAGTCGATGATGACCTTGGCAGACTCTTCGATGCTCTGGTTGTCATAGTTCTTCAAGTGAATTTCTGGCTTCTCGGGTGCTTCGTATGGTGCCGAGATTCCCGTGAACTCCTTTATGATTCCCTCACGGGCCTTCTTGTATAAGCCCTTGGGGTCTCTCTTCTCAGCCACCTCCACAGGAACATCCACGTAGACTTCTACAAAAGGTAAGTTGTCCTTGTCGTGCAACTCCCTGGCCGTTTTTCTGTCTTGGATGTACGGACTGATGAACGAGGTCAACGTGACACAGCACGAGTCAGTAAAGAGCTTGGCCACCTCGGAGATTCTTCTAATGTTCTCATTACGGTCAGCCTCGGAGAAACCCAAGTCCTTGTTCAAGCCAAATCTGACATTGTCTCCGTCCAATCTGTAGGCGTTGAGACCCCTCTGCAACAAAGCTTGCTCAATGGCACAGGCAATGGTGGACTTTCCACTGGCAGATAAACCAGTCAACCACACAGTCACACCTTTTTGTTTTCTGAAGGTAGCCCTTTCGTCGTGGGTCAAGTTCTCGTGCCAGGTGATGTTGGTAGCCATGACGGATAAGGAGTGGAGTAGTATTCAGGTGCTCACTCCAATGGCAAGGTCTGGATTGCAAAACTCTATGGAACAATTGCACGTGACCGCTGCGCGCTGCATGGTTTCTAAGGCTGATAAGCACCATCTTCAGTACAGCACTAGATTGTCTCCTATCAGGTGAGTTGGATACTATAATAAATAAAGCAGTATATAGTGTTCTATAGTGTTGTTTTTATATGCAGATTTATGTTTCTTTGGTTTATTATGGTTTAGTTCATTTATTTGTTTGTTCCCTTTAGTGCTCGTTCTAGGCATTCCGGCTCAATTAATCTTACTTTTCGTTATTCTGTGAGATGATGAAAATCAGCATAAACTCGAAAATTGTCTAAAAAATCAGAAAAGCAAAAAATAAGAAGATTGTACCCTCCAATAATTAAAGGAAAACTTTTTTTATTAAATTTCATTATCAAAGGCATCACTAGAAGATGTAGAATGGAGCCATGAAAGATTGGGTGGTTCCGAGGTACGCGTGGGCCGGAAATGGGCAGTTCCGGGGCTTATATCCAGTTCCGACCTATTGACTCAGGTCGTTTCATCCTCCCGCCAGAAAAATATTTTGCCCTATTTTGGAAATCATTAGACTCCTTATGCTTGTAAGGTGACTCTACCGCCATGAGAACCTTCCAACTGTTGTGTGGACCATACGGGACCGATGCACCAAGGGGGTCACGTGACACACTTTGAATTCCGAGGGTCACCCATTGCCATTGTCCAAACCATTTTGTCATTTGACAACAGTAGATAGATTTGAAACAAATTAGTAGCGTAGTATATATTGAGGTCTGTTTATAGTTTAAGTACTTGAGTTCAAATTGACCTAGGCCAAGGCTCATAACCCTATGTTTAATTTATAAACAATTATAAAGTGTCCATCAAAAAAAAGGTTGATGTTAAAAACTTGGTTTCAATGTCAAATACCAAAAATTGTTCATTGTCAAACCTAGGCTTAAAGATATGGTGATAGGCAATGTCCTAATGTCCAGGTCGACCGCATCAATACATATACATCGCAGTCACTTTGACTTCGCGACTTGCAATTTCCACCAACTACTTCATGACTCTTCACACCACCGAACTCGACGGTATCTTGCCCCTTTTAGCCAGGGGAAAGGTCAGAGATATCTATGAGATCGACTCCAAGACGCTTCTTTTCGTGGCCACCGACCGTATTTCCGCCTACGACGTGATCATGTCCAACGGCATCCCCGCCAAAGGAAAGATCCTTACACAATTGTCCGAGTTCTGGTTCGACTTCTTGTCTTCGGAGGTGCCTAACCACTTGTACTTGCCTGCTGAAAGCCCCGACCTCTTCAAGCACTTGCCTACCAAGTTATCGGAACCCAAGTACAGGGACCAGTTGGAAGGCCGGTCTTTGATTGTCAAGAAGATGAAGTTGATCCCACTAGAGGTCATTGTGAGGGGCTACATCACCGGCTCTGCTTGGAAGGAGTACAAGACCTCCAAAACTGTGCACGGGTTGCCCATCGATGCTGAATTGAAGGAGTCCCAGGAGTTCCCTTACCCAATCTTTACACCCTCCACCAAAGCTGAACAGGGAGAACACGACGAGAACATCAGCCCGGAGCAGGCCGAGAAGATTGTGGGCAAGGACTTGTGTGACAAATTGGCCAAGCTTGCCGTGGACTTGTACTCCAAGGCCAAGGAGTTTGCCAAGAGCAAGGGCATCATCATTGCTGACACCAAATTCGAGTTTGGTTTGGATGAAAACGACAACATCGTGTTGGTGGATGAAGTGTTGACGCCAGACTCGTCCAGATTCTGGAATGCGTCCACCTACGAGGTTGGCAAGGGCCAGGACTCCTACGATAAGCAGTTCTTGAGGGACTGGCTCACCTCGAACAACTTGAACGGTAAGGATGGGGTGGCTATGGACGAGCTGATTGCCATCAGAACCAAGGAGAAGTATGTGGAGGCTTTTGAGGCCCTCACGACCAAGAAGTGGACTGAGTAAGACCAGAATTTAAGTATATTTTTGGACTATATGAGTGAATCACTAAGACTCGAATCGGCGGTTTTGCCTCATGTACTGCTCCTCGAACTCGGGGGTATTTCTTCTTTGTAGATGAAGTCTTTCGAATTCGTCGGTGATTCTTTTTTTCACATTTAGATTGGGCCTGGTGGGTGACGTCAGACACGTTTCGATATCTGGCTCGGTATTTCGGGACCTCAAGGGCGTCCGTCTTTGAGGCAGGCCCATTGCTTTCAGATTGGAAGAATATTGCTGCGATTGATGTGATTGATGTGATGGTGGATATGATGGCTGGTGTGATTGGTATGATGGCTGATGTGACCCATTATGCAGGTAGTTTGGAATGTTGATGCCGAGATGTGGAGTCTGGGTCAGGAAGATGGGGCGCTCATCCAGTAGTTCACGTGGCCCCTTGGGCTTGGTGGTGGGTTGGGCCCTCTGTTTTCTTTCCATAGATGAAGATGATGAATTGGACTTTTTGCGCATGAGGCCTTCCATCTCCAGAGGGCTTTTCTTGGCCGCTAGGATCTCGGAAAGACGGGTCTGGACGCCTTGCTCCACCACATGCTTAAACTCTCTTTGGTAGTAGAGGCGCAAGTCCTTGCCCTCTTGGTCCATGATGCGCTTCCGCATTTCGAACTCCTCGACGAGATCTTTCTCCAACTCCTCTCTTTGTAGGGCGATTTTCTTCTGTATAGAATTATAGTCGTGTTCAAGCTCCTTTTTCCGCATGGAAATTTGCCGGTCTGCTTCCAGCTTTTGCGTTTGCATCTGTCTTTCTAGCTCCATCTTTTGGGTATGCATCTGCCTCTCGAGATCCAACTTCTGCGAACTGGCTTTTCTTTCGAGCTCAGATTTTTGGGAATTCACCTTTCGCTCTAGTATCTTCAAAGCATTCTCTCGCTCTTCAATGGCTTGCAAACTCAGCTCTCTTTTTTTGAGCTCCTTGCTTTTTATAATAAGCTGGCTCTGGAAATCCTTAAGGGTATCATTGAACTCGCGGAGCTCCATTTCCTTGCGGAACATCTTGATGGAGATGGTCTCTAATAACTCGTGGCACGTGGGCCGTAGCTCGGGATCCACGGTGATGCTGTCTCTGATAATATTCCTCAAGGGTTGAGAATACACCTCGGAGATCTCGGGGATCTTACCATGGCGAATCCTAGTTTGGAGCTGGAGATGAGTTTTCGCCTGGAACGGTGGATTTAGATTGCACAATTCGAACAAAACACACCCCAACGACCAGATATCGCATACGGGCGAGTATGGGTTATCCATGAGCACCTCGGGCGACATGTAGTATGGAGTGCCCACATAAGTTTTGGCAAAGTCATTGGAGGAAGTGAGCATTTTGGCAAGCCCAAAGTCGCCGAGTTTGATGGTTTTGCGGCTGTCCAATAGAAAGATGTTCTCGGGCTTGATGTCTCTGTGGATGATTACAGTCTCGGAGTCGATGGCAGGCTCACTAGGCAGTTCTCCAGAGCCAGAAAAAAGATTCACCTTCTTACAGTCCACTCCGTAGTGGCACTTGTGCAAGGCCAAAAGCGTCTGTACCAAGACCTCCCATACAAATTCCTCCGGCACGGTATCGGCGTTCTTCTTGAACGTAGAGATCACCTGGCCCAAGTCTCCGCCGTCACAGTACTCCTGGTAAATATGAATGGACTTTTTATCGGGCACGTGGTCATGTCGGAGGTACTTGACTATGTGTGGGTGGTTAAGTTCCCGGAGGATTCGGAGCTCCGAGATAATATGGTTTCGTTCCTGGACGTTCATGGAGGTGTACTCAATTTCCTTCCGGACGAGTATGGCGCCGTTATCGCGTTGACGGACTTTACGAACCGTTCCAAAAGACCCCTTTCCAATGACCTCGAGCGGCTCGTATTCATCAGCAATAGATGCCATGGCCGGATAAGTCGAAGCCATGGCAAGTACGTTCAAAGCGGGCGTGGTTGGGGAATGACTAAGGAATTGGTAATGAGAAAGGGAATGTGGTTGATTGTTTGGGAATGCGGGTTATGTAGGAATTTCTCGATGTTGCGAAGATTCAATCTAGGCCTGGTTCAAAGTGTAGATTATGGTGTTCTGCAAACATTGTGGGCAGGTGAGTGTTTGGAAAGTCACCCAAAAGAGTAATGTAATGTGACCGTTTCGCGGTGCCATCGCCGACCTGGGGTAATGCGCACCTCAATATACATCTGGACTTACTACACTATGACATTAACACTACGTATAGAAATATTCGAGCAGAGAAAAAATATTAATTTTTAAATAGTGGGTAGCTTATCTAACTGTTCTCCTAAGTTTAGTATAGTTAGTATGGTATATTAATAGTATGGTATATCGTAGTCTAGTTAGTATGGTATATTAATAGTATGGTATATCGTAGTCTAGTTAGTATGGCTAGTCAATCAATTATAAGCAATATCATTAGACATGCGTGAATATGAAATCTTAAATACGGAGTCCAATATCAGTTCCACTTGTTAACTACATTAGTCCTTTGGTGGGTCAGTTATCGAGTGACATCTTGATATTCTCTCAGATAATATTGCGTGTTTTATAAACAATGGATGATAGTTGAACCATACTTTTCTGAGTGAGCTTTAAGATAATTTGTGGTCGGATAATTATTTCTTCTTTAAGAAACACGTTGTTTGACGCCATACTTGCCAAACGCTGTCAAAAAAAAGCAAACGGCGCGCCTGCATATAAACAGGGGGTTTTTCTAGGTTTGTTCCAAATTTTTTTTGAGTCAATCTGGACTCATCCGCTTTTGGCACCGGCACAAGTCAAGTCCATGTTCGAAGTGATGTACCGGAATACTGTAGGTATAGTGTAAGGAAACCAAGATACTGAGGCTGAGGAACATATGCATTCGCACCCTACACTTGGCTGCGACATCTTGGCCTTCAAGACCCTAAACTTTTCATAGCCCTTTTCCTCTTTTCATAGCCCTTTTTATAGCCATTTCATCAAGCCTTTATTCAGCTATGTGATTATATTTTTCTGAATCCTGTCTGATGAGTACTTCCTTTACTCTATGGTACGCACTCAATACTACGTATTAATATTTACTACAACCCGACACATGTTCAGTCTGACTAACCTAGTCTTTGTATAAATGTAAAGCAGAGGATAGTTTCAATGACTAATGGTATTGACTATTGGTATTAAATAATGGCATTGACTATTGGTATTGTCTATCCAGTAATTCTATTTTGCTTGGCCTAGATTCTATATATTTCTCACCACGACAACTTGGCCACATAGCCATTAGGATACCTCCTAGCACACCACTTCCTCATCTCATCATAACAAAGCAACATCACACCAAACCCAAGCGAGATAAAGTAGTACTCCACTGGCACAGGTGCAGTCCCCATGGCCTTATTAATGGCAGGGATGTAGTTGAGAAAAAAAGTCACTGCGATCGTGAACGGAATGGTGATGAACAAGTACTTGTTCTTCAAGGGCGTGTGCTGGACAATGCTCAAATAACGGGTTCTCATGGCCAACAAGTTGAAGCACTGCAAGATGACCAAGTTGTTGAAGTAGATGGACGACGAGGTGTTGATGGCATCCGTCACGTGCGGGAGGCTCAAGTAGGTACCGTAGCTCAAGGCGAAGTCCGAGAATCTAAAGCCTCTTCTTTGTAGGTTAATGAAGGCAAGCATAAACGACGTAGAACAGTCAAATGCTCCCACCGTCAAGTAGGAGTGCAAGAGGAGCTTTCCATCCACCAACTTCTCTTTGGTCACGCTTCTTGGTGGCTTGAGAAGAAGGTTGTTCTCTCCTTCCTCATATGCCAAGATAATGGCATTGGCACAGTCCGTAATGCACGAAATCACAATCATCAAGAAAGACGACAACATCTGAGGCATTCCAGCGAGAATATTCAAAAGCACCGCCCAGAGTTCTGAGAACGTGCCTGCAGGAAGCAAGTAGCCCACGGTTTTCTTCAAGTTCTGGAATAAGAGTCTTCCAAACCTTAAAGCCTCGATGATGGAATTGAACAACGCATCATCGGACTCTCCATCATTCATCAAGATCAAGTCCGAAGCTTCTTTGGCAATATCTGACGCATTGATCAAAGAAATTCCCACATCCGCCTGTTTCAAAGATGGTGAGTCATTGATTCCGTCTCCGGTCATTCCTATAATCACCTTATGTTTTTGGAATTGCTTGATGATCAAAAGCTTATGCTCGGGTGTGGTTCGGGTGAACACGAGTTCACTGTACCGGACCAAAACGGACCACTGGCTCTCGGTCAACTTGTTGATATCTGGACCAGTCACACTCACAGCTCTTTCGATGACTGGGGGAACTTCAACGGCATGTTCTTCAAACAAATCCTGCGCAACAAGGTCCTTGTAGTCATCCACATTCTGGGTCACGATTCCAATCTGCTTGGCAATGGAAAGCCCCGTGAGCTCAAAGTCTCCTGTGATCATGACGGTTTTGATGCCTGCCTGTCTCAATTTGGAGATGACCTGGTCAATGTTCTTTCTTGGAGGGTCTTCAATGCCGTACATTCCAATAAAGGTCAAGCCACTGGTGATCTCGCTTCGTAAGCTCGTGATGGTATCTGCACTCTTGGAGAGGTCCATGGATTCGGTGGATACCATCTTGGATGCCAACAAGATGACTCTTTTTCCTCTCCGGGACCATTCTTGCTGGATATCCACCAAACTTTGCATCGTTTTCTGGTCCATCTTCTCTTCACTGTATCCTGTTCCTTGGGGCTTCAGAATGTACTCACAGCTCTTCAAGAGGATATCAGGAGCTCCCTTTACCGTAAGAAGACCGCTTCTTTGGGCTGCATTTGTAGGCATATCCACCCCAATGCGGTGCCAAATGCGATCTGCTATGGGGTTTTCCCGAGCCTGCAAGAGCTTGGCCATGTACTTGTTCTTTGAGTTGAAGTTTATGGCGAAAACAGAGCTCCATTCCTTTTCAAACATTTCCCGGGGTTGGATTTGGGACACGTAGTTAAAAACAGCTTTATCCGTAGCATTCCCCACGATTTGGCCTTCATCCGTAAAAATGGCATCATTGCACAACGACGAAATGGTGAGGAAGTGGTTGGTGAGAGGGTTATTGCAGTTGGCAAAGTCGCCCTTCTCCTCCAGGTCTTTGAGCGAGATCGTATCAGTTCCTTGGCATACATCCGTCACCGACATGGCGTTTCTGGTCAAGGTGCCTGTTTTATCGAAGCACAAGACGCTCACTGCCCCCAAGGTCTCCACCACAGACAACGACTTGCACATGATCTTGCACTTCCGCATCTGATTGGCCGTAATGACCAAGCACGTCGTCAAGGCAACAGGCAAACCTTCAGGAATAAAAGATACCGCAACAGAAACAATGGCAATGATCAATGCTGGTACACTGATCCAGTCGTGGTGCACATGTCTTAACCAGGCGGCCCAAACCACAATCACCATAACAGATAAAGTCACGATGATGGACGAGGTGTAGATCACAAACCTAAGGATTTCCCATTGCAAAGGGCTCAATCCTTTTTTGGGTGCAGATGTCAATTTGGCGATGGTACCGAAAATGGTCTCGTCTCCAGTTGAAACCACCAACCCCATGCCGGATCCACCCACGATATACGTTCCTTGCATTGCAATACACGTACTTTCCAAGTAATTTGAGTTGACGGGGTCTGCAGCCTCGGAACCTGCTATGGCCTTGGATTCACCGGTCAAAATCGACCTATCAAAAGCCAAATCCGCAGAAGCTTGAAGAATCCTCAAGTCAGCAGGAACCTTCAGGCCAGCAGTGAGCCGCACAAGGTCTCCCGGGACCAAATTCTTCGATTCCGTGGTGATAGTGGAGCCATTGCGCACAACCATGGTTTCCAAAGGGATCATATCGTGGATAGAATCCATGACCCTGGAACTGGAGTAGTCCTGGAAGAAATTGAAGAGCGCCTGCAAAAGAAAAATGGTAATCAAAATAAGACCTAGCACCAAGTTGGCGATCTGAGGTGCAGGCTCACCAAGAGGCTTCCAGCATACGACACAGAGAACACCAGCTGTAAGGAGCAAGGAGCCGAAACCACCAAAAAAATACTCGAAAAGCCTTTGCAAAAGACGACTGGGTGGCTTGGACTGCACATTGGGCCCGTGGGTCTTCCACTTGGAAGCGTATTCTTCCTCACTTAAGCCCGAGTCCAAGTTGGAGTTCAAATTCTCGGCAATCTCCAGTGATTTTTGAGTGTGAAATGTAAACGAGGTGAATTTGCTGGAGGCATTTTTCAAGTTGCCGCCTTCCTCGATATCATTGTCGATCCGGTGGGAAATCGTCTTGTAGACTGCAGGCAAGACTTTGTCAGGCGAAACCCTTTCCTTTCTGGGAAAGATGGATTCCCGATCCAGGCTCTTTCCCCTGCTATTTCCCCTGCTGATATTTTTGCGGAGCCGGTCCAAAGGACGACCCCGTTCGAGGTCTGGTGCAAAGGAAATGGGTAACCGGACATCAGTCACAGACTCTTCATCCCAATCATCTTTCCGAATAGATTCGCTGCCCATTTCAATTGCTAAAAGTTTGATATTCACAGTTAGAAGATTAGAGTTCGATTAGAGTTCGAGGTTGAAGCAAAAAAACAGAAATTCAGGTGGTCCTGAAGAGCTTTATATGACTCGCCAGAGCCTACTAGACCAATAAGCAACATAGGCGTTAAATCCCGCAAAAATCTACCAATGAAACACGTCTGTTTCAAGACTTGAGGGATTTTTCGCAATCAGGCTGGGTTTGCATGAGAAGAAGAAGACGTGAAGCCATGGACGGCTCATGCAGCAGGGCCTAAAGAAGAAGAGAGACAGCGTATACGGTGCTATATACAGTATCGATGGAAGAAAGAAAAAGGTTCTAGGTTAAGCAGGAGAACCCATCACGAGAAGCGAAAAAGAGGGTGTGTAAATTCAAGGAAGTGGCAAGGATTTGACTCCAAAAACAGCGGAATTCAGATGGGGCACCAATCCCGACTTTTATGGCATGGTGTTTTCGCTCCATTGGCAAGTGATGAAAATGTCTCAAATTGCATCACAGCCTCGCGCACCAGTGCGCGATTTTTCACGTCGTGACGTATGCGTCACCAGCGATTGGTCCTCAGTAAACACTGAACAAACTGCAACCTGTTTCAAATTACAGAATATTTACAGCCAAAGTGGTGCATAACTAAACTTTAAATAAACCCTACTATTTAGTATAAGTATTAGCAGTAAATGAAACTAGATTAGTCCTACAGTAATACTAAAGTAATATTAAAGTAATACTAGAATAACAGAGTGGTGACTGAGTAAAGTCATGTGTAGAGTAATGTTTAGTGGGCGGTACATAGAGCACATGACTGAAAAATTTTATAACAAGTGAATGTGAAACGGGATTTTACGAGGACTAAGCGCAAGGCACAAGTGCCAGCAAAATGCCTCGAATCTGAATCTGGCATTTCCTTTTCGAGCCTGCCCTCGTGGTGCGGGATTTTTCGCGCACTGAAAATCAGACTCCCCAGCATTTCCTCACTATATTCTCCCGCGAAATTTTCGTCCCTACTATTAAACCACCCACTTTTTTTTCTTACTGTACTGATACTATACTACTTATTTACTACTGTACTAATTTACTACTGTACTAATTCCACAATACACATTTTGCTCTACTCTACTACTCTACTACTCTACTACTCTACTACTCTACTACACTACTACACTACTACTCTACTACATTAATACACTACTATACTAAAACACCACTACACCACTACACCACTACACTACTACACTACTACTTGTACCAACTACACCCGTTTAGTGCGTTAAAGGTGTATTTTCTGATGGTTCTTAAAGAAAAATCAGTACTTCTAATATAAAATAGAAATGGTTGTTTGAATATTGACGTTATGCGGGCTCACTCAGACTCTCACTCAGACTCTCACTCAGTTTCCTCATTCCACGTCTTTTCGCGTTATATTATTCTGCTAGTACTACTACTATTGCTCTACTATGGTGCACTATACACAATGGTACTTTATAGAAGTTGACCACTTGAGTCGAGATAATGCCACAAAAAGAAGCATGTGATTTAGTTAGGGATATGAACATATAGTAGTACGAGCAGTCGTGTCTGTAATATCTATAGAGGTAGTGTTTTGGCTGTGTCCTTAGAACTTACTACTTTTACTTATTACCTTAGCTTATTTCCTGAAATTCTTTCTGATTTTTGTGGATTCTCAGTTCGGTATAGTGGTCCATTGGAGAAGCCAAGATATCTCCTCGAGGCTTCTCGAGGAGTGGCCGACCAAGTCCTGGGTCGTGCCCCTCCAAATAAGTGTAAGTGACAAATAAAAGCAACCCCAAGGATTCGAGGAGCTGGGGTACCTAGAAAACCTAAATATTCGGCGGATTTTAATATTGAAGACTAAAATATTGTTAAGATTATAATGTTACAGTTATACCCGTGCACCCCTAAAATAATGCTACAGTGAAACTTTGATGTTGGCTTAAGTGCAGGAAAATAATGCAAGCTGCGAATCTTCTCGCGTGTGCGCAACAAACACTACAGAGAAATTGGTCAGTAATGTGTCTTTGATCAAGACTCAATGTTACATTGGTATTGAGTAGTAAAATATTCGTGTTTCAGAAATAGGGGTTCGGAAATAGCGTTTCAAATATAGTTTCCATGTTTCAAAAAAGAATGTAGAAGTAGTGTACACACCAGAAGTCGTCAAGTCAAGCCTCACAGTGTACCACCAGATTATTCCCGGCAAAAGGTCAACCGCAATATCCCAGTTTCCCAATGATAGATAGTCCGGAAATATCGGAAATGTATTTGAAAGCTCAACTCATAGACCTAATTCAATGAACCTATTATTGAGCACGCAATTCAACGTGATTAGACAAATTTCAATGGGTCTACTTAGAGATACGGGGCAATCTAAACAATCCCGAACTTTAGTGCACAATGTTTTTTTTTTTTGGGGCGGGGTAAGTGGAAAATGGATTTTTAAAGCGGTTTGGGGGTTTGGTGAAAGTAATGAACACGGCAGGTATACGCCCGTGGAGACCTAGTGAAGCTTCGACGGGTTCAATAGACGCGTAGAAGTTAATATCAGTCCATGTTTGGATGTTCCATCTTTCGCGCACATTGTTGTACGGAATTGTCGATAGTAAAGTCCGAGATTCGCCAATCCGGAGGAACTACATAACTTACCTACTGCACGTATACGAGTACTTTGAAATACTTATACTTTGTTACATAATTGATTTTCCTGCATCGACTCCATGTTCCTGTACATAAGGGGTTGCAACGTGCATTGGCGTTAGCATTTGCAGCTTGCCAAGAAATTTCATGTCATGGTGGTTATCAACACCCACCAAAAGGTGGGGGGGGGGGAAAGGAAGTTGGGGTTTTCGTCTCAAAACTCCGTATTGTTTAAAGGAAAAGATAACATCGGATTTTGTCTAGTCTCATTCTCTACTCATCTCATAGCTTTACTTGCTTAGTACAGCCGGTTCTCTTTTACATATAACCACACGTTCCGTGGACCCGATATGGAGGTTATGGAAAACTCTTGGCAACCGAGATTCAAACTCATTCCATCTTTTAGACGTTGTCGAAAACTCTTGGCAAGCCGTATTTCATGCCTCGGCACGCGGTTAAATGAGTCTCAACTCACTATAAAAGATCACGCTCGGCCCATCTTTCGAGTTTTCCCTCATCAATGAAGTTTTCGGTTCTCCGTCTGTTGACGGTCATTGGATCTGTTGCTGCTACCTCTGTGACCTCATGCCACTCTCATGGCTCTGAGTTTAGGTGTATCAATACTGATGGAGTGGAGGGTCTCATCACACCTGCTCCCACTGCTACAATCTCCAGCTACACCTCATGCCATACACATGGATCCGAAATCCACTGTATGAATGGGTCCGACGAGGTGATGTTCATGCCGGAAGAACACTCTCATTCCGACCATGACCATGACCATGACCATGATCATTCTCACTCTCACTCTCATTCTGATCATGATCACGCACATACTGATCATGATCACGCACATACTGATCATGATCACACACATACTGATCATGATCACACACATACTGATCATGACCATGACCACGCGTCGCACCAGACTACAGCTGTTACTGGATGCCATAGCCATGGCACTGCATTCATGTGTTTGGATGGCCAAGGAAGAGAGGGCCAGATCTTACCGTCCCCCACTGAAGCCCCCGAAAGCTTCACCGGGTGCCATTCCCATGCGACTGCTACCTACTGCATGGATGCTAACGATAAAGAGGTGTCGTTTACTGTTGCCGAATTAGAGGAGGAAGGGGAAAAGGACTGCCACTTTCATGCTGGCGTTGAACACTGTGTAGCTAGAAGAGCTGAGGAAATGACTTGCGATAGAGTCGATAGAGACTATAATATTCCATTGCGGATCGGACTCTTGTTTGCAATTCTCGCTACGTCTCTCATTGGTGTGCTTGGTCCCATTTATATCAAGAGACTATGCCATGTATCTTTGGATGGGGCATTCTTTTTGGCCTTGAAACAGTTTGGTACTGGTGTGGTGATCTCCACGGCCTTCGTGCACCTTTTGACGCATGCGTTCCTCATGTTCTCCAACTCGTGCTTGACTTTGGAATACGAGGCCACGTGTGCAGCCATCGCTATGGCTGGCTTGGTGCTTGCGTTTATGGTGGATTTTGTTGCCCGCAAATTGATCTTTCTTCGTACTGCTGTTTCTGTACCCAAAACACTGGGAGGAGAAGATGCCAAGGAATTGAGCTCGGATTCTAGTACTGTGGCCGAGGTTTGCAAGCAAGATAAAATCAGCGTGCTTCTTTTGGAGTGTGGAATCATCTTCCATTCTGTTTTGGTGGGCATTACGTTGGTCGTGGCAGGAGACTCGTCATTTATTACGTTATTTGTGGTGATTTTGTTCCACCAGATGTTTGAGGGAATTGCTTTAGGCTCACGGTTGGCAGAACTCGATGAATTCTCAACCCTTATCAAGTCTGGCTTGGGAACAGGCTTTGCTATTACTACTCCGATCGGCATGGCCATTGGAATCGGGGTTTTAAAGCGCTTTAACGGAAACGACCCTAGCACCATTATTGCCTTGGGCACCTTGGACTCGTTATCTGCAGGTGTCTTGGTGTGGGTTGGAATTGTGCAGATGTTGGCACATGATTGGTTATCTGGGCCTCTTCTCCAGGCAGGAATCTTCAAGACCATCTGTGCTGCGTTTGGCTTGGTTGCAGGTTTAGCTCTTATGAGTTTGCTAGGCAAGTGGGCATAGATAGTGGTTTTTTTTCAGTCGACCCACTATTTTTAGAGATTCATGACTCATTAGAGCTGGCAACGAGTGCAAATGAGTTGCAAGCTGGCTATTGAAGGATGACACCAGCGTGCGTTGCCATGCAGCATGCAGCGCATTTAAGCATTTAAAGTGCTATTAAACGTTAAAGCGACTGGCTGCAAAACCAGAGAAATCAATAAAATTTTGTTCCAAAATCATGTTAGCTGCTTCATCGGCAGCGCTTTTTTCAGCTTTCAAAAAAAAAATTTATACTTAAACGCATTAGTCCTAAATCGATCAAATTCCTTTACACGTCATCCATGTGCAGGTCCGTCTTTACTTCGGCAATATGCTATAAATTCCGTCTCTATTTCGGAAGGAGCAGATGGAAAATAATAGCAACGTGAATTCGAGACTGGAATCCTGCATAGAAAATATGGACAGTGGTTAGCCAATATAGACCCTCTCACAGCATCACCACACACAGCACTACCTCCCCAATCGACTCTGCCGCTTTTATGTGTATAATTTGCCAATATCAAGCCAGTACTGATAAAAAGTTGTCAAATTGGTTTCTTCCGAATCTCACGAATAAACTATAGATTATACAGGACCATTCATCTGACCTTTAAAGGCCTCCCATTGGTCTGGTAAAGTCCGATAGCAAGACTTCCATATACACCACATATCTACACTATATTCTATAAACTATAAACTACACTATTATTTACACTTATCAACGTGTCAAGAGATACATTACTTATGGCTGAATAGTACCATGGAAGGGCCGAGATGTAGGCCAACCTCAGAAAGTGCTATATTATACTCGTACTGCTCATACCTCTGACTCATACTACTTAATATATTTGCATGGACTCATAATCTTACACAAATTTGGGAGTGTTTCAAAAAGATGGTGATATGAATGTGACATCACGAACTTCCTGCATATAGTATGTTCTTATGATGGTTGGCCCAAGAGTGAAAATGTACTCAAAATCAATAGGCTATTAATTCAAAGAATTCGGTATGAGTCCCTAGAACCGGGTTCAAATTTAATGGGTTTTCGATTTTTAAGGGCTAGTTTAATTCATGACCTAGGTCGAACCCCACGAAACTGCGAATTATTAAAAAGACCAAACTGTGAGCATCACCACAATAAAAAGAAGATAGTGAAAAAATCCTACATTTAGTAAATCCTTTAAATTAGTAAACTTAATTACAGAAGCACCTCTACTCTCTTGTCCTGGTCTATATCAATGACACCTTTCCTTCCTCAGGATCATCAACCCGAACTCTTTACTAAGACGCACTGAATGCGCAATATAAATGTAATACAACTATACATATTTGATAGCTTATGAAATACCAAGCCAGGAATCCAGTGGACAAGCACGTGTTTTTTAATTGTAAATCAGTTACAGCAAATAGGGGTAGCTAGTAGCCAGAACACTATCTATATGATCATAAGCTTTTGGTGGTCAGACGTCCGACATAGAACCAATTAATAAAAAGATTAGTGCGGTATCTGTATGCCGGACCAGTTTTAAAAAGTAGCTTTTAATTCCATTTTGAGCGAGCATCAAGCCAAAAAAAACTTAGACTGAGAACCACTTAACACAACGTAACAATTAGAACACTCATGCTGGACAGTATCTTATTACCCATTCTACCTTAATTTAAGTGTTGGAGGTAACGATTATTATATGACGTAATCAATTGTATCATAACCTTCCACTTCCTGTTAAAGGCTTATTCATCTTTGGGCTGATTATGTATCAGATAGTGGAAGATGTGTTCCATCTCTGACTGTGATGGAACTGTGATGGATCAGAATCAGTAGGTGGCGGGACGCGAGTGCGATGGGAAACGGCCGCGCAGGTGTAGTCCCGGCTCATAACCGCAAAGTCGCGCTCTCGATTATAAAAGGGACCCCCATTGTCCTGAAGATAAACGCAGCCAAATTGTTATAAAATATCCGCAATTGTTTAAAGGTGCAAGATCTTGAAAAATATACGCAACTTTTTTGCGCGGAGATAATGTGCGGCCAAAACTATTGCTTTCTGCATGGTTATCAATACGTGACCAACAGAATTTGCTTCTCTTAAGCTTGAATTTTTTCAGTGGCTTTCAGACTAACACTAGAAAGAAGAATTGATCCTATGTTTCTCGGTGATTGAGACCTTTTTGGACCCCTTGCTCCATGATAGTTAGAGGTTCTGGTATTAGGGATCTTGGTGGTTTCATGTGATCTTACTGGTAAAGGCGTGCGTGGACAGTGCTATTGTTTTATTCCGTCCTGCTGCACATGTTGCATACATTATTCAAAGCTAGAAAGTCACGGTGCTGGTGGTTTTGCCAACGAAATGTCTGGCTGAAATGATTTTGGATTAGGACAGAGATCGAAAAGGTCGGAATGAAATGCTGGTGAAATCCTTTAAAGAGCGCTGAAGAAATGTTGGAAAGATGGTGGAGGAAAACGGTGGAGGTACAAAGTACGATATTTACGAGTTTCACGATAGTGATTGATGTTGAATAAGGTTGGGAGAGAACGCAGAATTCTTGGCTGTTGATCATAACAAATAGTCAGGGACGAAGCTGAGAGAGCACCAAATGTCCTCGAAAAAATAACTTTGGCGCTGGTGTGTTCTTGTTTAAAGTATGTCCTGATATGTGTCGAGCTATTGTTCCCGATGGAACGCGAAATTAACAGCACCCTTGTTTGAAAAGCCAGGCATCAAAATTTTTTGGCAATCCTATAAAGCAGACCGTGTTTCCTTTCTTCAGAACCATCACACATTACCATGAAAGTCACTCACTTATTTTACGCCTCAGTTCTTGCTGCCACTACGTGGGCACATTCCCGCCACCCATTGGTTCTTTTCGCTAAGGTCGATGACCATTACGTGCCGCTTTGCGGTACAAATTCGGGAGGCAAGCATGGAGGTGGCAAGGTGCTTGCCTACGGAGACATGTTGTTTGAGCCTACCAAGTTCACCTTAAAAGGCGAAAATGCTTTTACCATGCGTAGAGGTAACAAGAAAATCTTAGGAGATCTGGATGGATATCTTGTATATTATGATCAATCCTTGAGCAATGTTCCAAAACACATTCCGACAGAAGTGAAGCTCGACCATGAAAGGAGACTTTTAGATGGTCCTTTTTACTCGTGCACCAGATTAAAGGGAAAGTTGCATGTGATCAGGTATCAAGATGATTTGAAAGGGGCTGGTTCTTGTTTCAAGGTGGACATCTACCTTTTGCCTTTCAACGAAAAGTCCGACTCTATGGGTAAACGTGACCTTTTGCCTAAAGGAACCGAGACTAACCAAAAGGTTAAAAACTCTTCAGATGAAACCGAAGAGTCTTCTGACTCGAGCATTTCAAGTGTTTGCGCACTGAACAGTTCTGCAATTGATGCTGCTGGTAAAATACCTACTGAAGGCAAAAGCCCTTCTTCCAAAAAGGCTAATGAGACTGAATGCTTGTTGAACGACTGTGTTAATGCCAAAGGTCACTCTCTTTCTGACTCTTTGAAGATAAACGGAGATTCTAAGCGTAACGGTACTGCCCTCGAGGAAAAATGCGACGAGTGTGAGGCCGACTCTCACGTCACTGTTTGGAAGACTTACACTGACTACACGACCTACTGCACAGAAAAAACCAACGTGACCGTCACTGTGTGCAAAGAAGAGTGCAAAAAAACTACATTAAGTGTGGCTAGTGCTGCTACCTTGACCGTGGAGGGAGTATGCATTGTTCCCAAAACCGCCACGGTCAAAGGTTCAGGATCCAAGCCAACCGTCAAGGCCTCGAACCTCAAGCAAAGCAACAATTCTGCTCCTAATCCAACCAAGGCATATCACCCCAAAGCGGGCAAGGAGTCTGCTCTTAAGCCAACCAAAGAAGCTGCACCCAAGCCAAGCAAGGAAGCTACACCCAAGCCAAGCAAGGAAGTTGCTCCTAAGCCAAGCGTTACGGTGTTCAATGCAGCATCCAAAAATGCCATTGGTGCCTTTATCTTTGGATTCGCTGCTTTGTTATTGTAGTGATAAGACTTTGATATCTTTTTTGGTCCACTTCATTACATTCGCTATGCCTCACTGGCTTGAGGCATTTCTATTTGATAGTGGAAAATTCCAAACTTTTCGGCACTCCTCATGAGTTCAAGAGGAGTGAGATTCTAGTGCATACTTCAATGAGCCTAGATTTATATGAATTTCGTGACACAATAGGAAGATTATGTTGGGAAGGGCTCCTGACGTGGGGGAAAAACGCCCAAGTAGGTGTGTTTCTACAATATTAGTTTTAATCCTTTATACTGTGTATTAAGTGGTTTTCGGAGATGTCCCAAGGAGGAAATACTTTCCTACCCAGGAGACTGAGGCCTGCCAATTTGAGTTTCTGGTTGTCTATGTCTGAACAAACCATAGACCAAACCTGTGATACTTTGTAAGATTTATGTACGTATAACATTAATGAAAAAAATACCAGATCAGGACAAATGTATGTAGTGACTCTATCAGCCAATGGTATTTCTTCGGTTCAATTACGACTACTCCAATCACCAACACTCGCTTTAATACAATCCAGTACACTAGTGTGGTAGTCTATCAGTGTTGTAAGTGAAGTAATTATAACCTTCCTAGGTCTCCATCAATCTCTGTCCATTTGCTATATTGAAATACTCTCGAATGTAGTATATATTCTATAGTGAATAGCTTATACCACTTACTGTTAATACATATTACACCTGGCCATTACTTCACGACTAACTGTGACTGAAACTCTCAGATTCACTATAGCTGTTCTTCAATTTCCTCAGAGTGTTACCCATTTCTTGAATAAAGGTCTAGATATTTCATATCATGGAATTTACGGCCAAGAGGTTACATCCAGACTACGCTGAACATGAACAATAATGAGTTGGCAAAAAGATTTCCAACCCCCGTACAGGAAGCATGACGAAGGAGAGTTTACTTGTTCTGTATGCATTGTCCAAACTCTTTAATCTTTTGTTTTTGGGTAACTCTTGCCTTTAGCCTAAAGAAAATGCAGCTGTCTTCAAAAAAGGAAAGTGGACACGAAGTTTTCCTGGGATGTGGTATAAAATACCGAAGGTTTCCTTCTTAAAGTGTCAAGGCAATTATGAAAGTCCCAAACTTGTTCCTCACATCCCTTATATGCACAACCTCTTGTGCAGCCCTAAATTTACCAAGGGCCCTTTTTGCAAAATACAAAAACTTCTATATACCTCTATCCGGCGTGGTCTATGATGGAGCCACTGATAGCTATGTCATGCCATCAAATTCTACTTGGCCTGGTCCCAATGAGGCTTTTTTGGACGATGGGTACTTGTTCGTTAAAAATAATGTCACCCCGGGATATATAGGGCGTCACAACGGCTCTCTTAGTTTTGGCACTGGGGTAGTTAAGATCCACATGGACTTTGATGACAATATGAAGCTTTCAGGTGGTCCGTTTTATGCGTGTGACGTACTTGATGGAAAAGCAAGTGGGGTTTTTTTCAAAGATGGATATAAAAAGCAGAAGAATTGTTACCGAATAGATCTTTACCTTTTGCAATTCCATAAAACAACAAATATTCCTGTGCCATATAAGAAAGAGAAAAATTATGTGGTGCCTGTACCCAAAATCCCGGAAATTGAAGGTCCTGAAAGCCCTAAAAGTCCTATAAGTGAAATTCCTGAACGTCCAGAAAGGTCAGAAAATCCTCTCAAAGTACCGGAATCAAAAAATAATTCTTCTCAATTCCCATTGGTATTTTTTGCTAAAGTCTATGGCAAGTTAGTCCCGCTTTCGGGCCAAGGCTTTAACCGATTCAAAACGCGATTCAGAACGGGCTTCAGTGCATTTTATTATAGAAAGTGTATTGGCCATCCCGTTGAGTTCATCTTCAAAGATAACCTTGCAATCACCAGAAATAGAACTACTCAAGGCCACGTGGGATTTTACGTAGATACCTTTGCCTTTGGTCCTTCAATCCCCAAGGCTGAGTTGCATTTGGACACTGAGGGAAAGGTTCGCAACCGTATGTTCTATTCGTGCAGGAACCACTTCAACCTGGATAGAATGATTACTATTTCCAACTCAAATAAATCTTGTTTCGAAGTGGAAATTTACCTTTTACCTTATGATAAAAAAAAAAATGTGTCGCAAAGAATATGAAACACCAGGCCAACACGAAAAGCCAACACGGAGAAGTGCCGGCACTGAGAAGTGCGAATGACGAAAGAGTACCATAATACGTAGAACATGGAACGGAAGAGGACCAAAAGAAAATTTGTAGTAGATAAAATATCTAGAAACAGACAGAGATATACAGACTTGATAGAACGTGGGAGGTAAATTGGACCTTGATAGCTTTTATACTAGTCAGTAAGACCAATAAAAAGAAGGGCAGATGACTGGGCTGGAGGCTCAATACGCTTTCAAAATACCTCCAAAATACTGATCTGGGTTAGGGCTCTGAATTTATGAAAGTGGGAATTTCGGCACTGATTGGATCAGGCTGTTACGGACAGAGGTATCGAAATTTGTGGCTGTTGGTCTGAATATCATAGTTGACGTATTATCAGACTTACTTAAGTTAGCTTGTCAAGTACACTTCGGTTGTACAAGTAAATTACGATAAATAATGAAACTCACGGCTCAAGTTGAAACCAGATCAGCTTAAATAATCAACAGGGTTCATATTCTTCGTACATATATGCAGTACCCTAAGTATCCCAGTAATTGTTAAATCCACCATGAGTATAATTACCTATAAGAAAGTAAAGCTGGACTGCTTGACAACTATAAATCTTACCAACACTCAATTTGGCTCCATGTAAGTCTGGTTCTTGACCTACTTCATCGGTGCTAGTATCAGTGATATGTGTATATGCAGGACACGATCAATATAAGCCTATTCCGATGATCCACGAACCAAATGAAAAAGTACAGAAAATGATTGTTAGAAAAATTATCTCAGGCGGATCTGTAATATATGCGCATTTTTAATAAACTTATCTTTAGCATTTCCAATTAGCTCTATTAGTTAACACTAAATCCAATGCTATGGAATATGCAGTCATGGACACTCTAATGTGATGGTCTGACCACCAGATCCAAAATATCAAAGTCTGTATTTTCTTTTGCTCTTTTAAAGTCATCAGTCTATGCAAAGCCTACTACGATTAGTAAATTTATAGCTAGCAAGTCTAGACAGTTCATTTGATGCACTGAAAAGCGCAGCATCAAAGAGAATCTGGGCTCAAAAAAAAAATTGTCAAGGAGATCCATTGAAACTTTCAAAGCCAAATAATCATTTGGTCAAATTCTCAACAATAATTTGCCTGGATTTCGGATTGCTGATATATCTGTTTCATCTTGAAGTGGTGTGATATGAGATGAGGCTGCGAAAACGAGGAGCCGTGCTTGTGTGCACACCCAGATTGATTTTATCAGGAGACCCACCCGACTATATAAGGGCCGCATTTCTCCGGATGTGAAAAAAATGTGAAATCAAAACGCTGAGAGCTGCATCTCTTGTCTATTGACATTATGGATTTTAACCTTATACTACCTTAACTTTCACAAATTAACAAAAGAAAATAGATACTGATGACGGAACAGTGTCACGTGGCTGCTTTTGTTATTACTGCCCCTGGTTACATACACTATGGCCACAACAGCTCGCGGGAAAACTTTCTGTGCAGATCACCAAATTATTAAGAAATTGAGATTGGCTACAGAAACAATGAGTTTTGATGACCAAAAGGGGTCATTCCTTGTCATGGTTCCTGCCGAAATGAGAATTGATGACCAAAAGGGGTCATTCTTTGCCATGGTTCTTGCCGAAATGAGAATTGATGACTAATAGGTGCCCGAATTATTGCACTACCATGACTTGCTGGAGATCTGAGTAAATGCCATGATCTGCAATCGGCAAATTGAGGCTAAGCTTCCTACAAATAGATATCCAGACCTCACCTGTGCAGGAAGATTGTATGAATCAGGGCATACTCTCAAGATCTTCTACCTATTGTTTTCAGGTTGTTTCTGTCAATGTTCTAAAGACAATGTGTAACCTTGCAAAGATATTGGATAGTGGGCATTAAAGGTCATTTAACTGTGCTATAAAATGCCACGAGGGTCCTATTTCCAGCAGCATTAAACCATAATGAGAGCTAGCCACTTGATTTTCTTTTTTTTTGTTTCCAGTGCTTGGGCATATGAAATACCACCATTGGTGTTCTTTGTAAAAATCAATGATGCCTTGTTAGCATTATCTAGCACCTTTTATGAAACAGAAATTGGGAAATTTAGTCTAGTGTCTTATCAAAACTCCTCAAAACCCCCCATCGAGTTTACCTTAGTAAACAAAACCGCATTTACTAATCAGACAGCTTCGCCGGGGCCCATAGGATTCTTTATGGATGGGCTTGTATTTGGACCTAAGATTCCTCCATCTACGTTGGAAATGGATCGTGAAGGAAAGATAATAAATTTTAATTTTTCCTCATGCAGCATAGAAAATGGCCCAATGATCGGGATATTGCTAGCCTTACCACCAGTGCCCATTAAGTATTGCTTCAAGGCGAGCCTTTATCTCTTGCCTTACAACAGAAAAACCAAAAGACCCGTTAGTGGGCTTGGACATGATTTGGATATACCTGAGGAGGATATCAAGTTCAGACGAATCATCGATGAAGATTGTGTTGTATACTATAATGGAGAAAATAAGAACGAGAGTCTCAGGATCGCTTTGGAATCCTTTAATGGGGATTGTGATATTTACATCAATGGGGTGTACTTGCCTAAGACGAAGAGCTTTTATCTGTATAAAGGCCAAACGCTCTGCAAATTTAGGTATCATGGTGAATACGCGCACGAGGATCTTACAGAGTTAGTGCGGAGCTATGATGGTCCTTGTGAGATCGACATTAATAACATAAATGTGTCTAAGAAGGACTATGATCTTTATCACATGTTTGAAGATGAATGTGTTGTTTACTATCATAGGAACGATATGCACAAGGGGATTGATAATCTCTTGGAGAATTATAATGGCACATGTGACATTTACCAAAACGGCTATCTTGTGCATGAAAGGCCTGGGAAGGAGCGGAAACACCATGGCCATGGCTGTGAAGTAGAATAACAGGTATTTTGATTTGAACTCGTTGTAAGTTTTGTTTTGATGGCTACTTCAAGAATACGTTTGAGGTGCTGCTTTTGCAGTCACGTGACTTCTTTGATATCTTGCCTCCGTAATTCGGTGTGGGACCCTTTCTGAATCTAGGTGCTAGTAAATTCTATGACTTCTATTGGTTTAAATTGTATATACTACAGTTTGTAGGAGCAAAATAACCGGAAGTACGTCCATTGGGATCCATAGGATGTAACAAAGTTACGATTTGACCAATTATAATTCACCAATTGTTGCCATTCCTGAATCTACACAAAATTTTAATTGGCCAATTGATTGTTTAAAAAAAACCTGGTGCTTATATAGATTGAAAGCCGACGCTAAGAACTAAATACGAGATTTAGGTCGTAGGACAGGGCCGAAGTCAGCTTAGTGGCTCATGGCTCAAATGATACTTTCTAATTATTTACCCTATAGATATAAATTAACAAGAGTTCAGTCGAAAATATCATGAAGTTGTTTCATTGAATTATTTCGCAGTTGCCAAATGACAAATACATCGACATCTAGGAGTCTGAAAAATTGTCAAAAGATACCCACACTAGTGGTCTTGAAGTACTGACTTCACACCCGATCCTATTGTATGGCATGCTAAGACCATTTGGTAGAGACAACAAGGTAGTATGAGTCTACGCCGAACAGGCCTTGACCCAGACCACGGACAGACCACTGGCAAAAACTTCTCAGAACATCAGGGCTACATAACCAACAACACTACCGTTTGGCACTGGTTGTCTAACCAAGTCCAATATAATTTTGGAGTGATCAAAGAATTATTGCTGTTTAGTATAATGTACAAGATCTAATGCCATGTTGAAAACCGAACTGTAATTACATGGTCAGAATTAACTGTGGCACGTCACGTGACTAGGTTAAAGGCCACTCCTCTATAAAAAACTTCGTGTACTTTTTGCTATTCAATAAATTAACAGGGGGAGATACTAGACTTCTCACATTTAAATGTATTTTCAGTGTAGGTTACCGAAGGCAAGGTGTGGATAATGATTATTTCCAACTTCCCCTCTACATGCAGTCCTTAATCTCATGTCCAGGCACAACCTCTTGTTTCAAGCCACTCCTTCAACTCGCGAGAGTAAATATAGAATCTGCGCCTAGAAAGATGTTTTAAGGATATAAATACGACTATGGTATTTCTGTGTATGAATTTTTTGAAAAGATGAAATTATTCGAGACCGAAATCATTCAGATGCTTTGTCTTATGAAAAAGCAAAGGCCGCGATCACGCCATAGTCACGTGCATTACTGCGGCCATGTTCAAGGCTCACCCCAATATAAAAGGACGAGTTTCCGCTCTTTTATAACAGTACATAAATATATATTAACTGAGGCAGGTCATACCAAGATGTCTCAGAATACCAAACCCATCAATAATAAATAGTGAGAGGTACTGAGGTTTATTGAGGACTAGGATTGATGTCAACACCAAAAAAAATTAATATGTTCGGTTTAGATCTTTCTAAGCTTGTGAAAATACACAAAATGACTTTCAGTTCACTACAGTACATGAACAAAATGATTTGGGAGTTTTTTCGAGTTTTGGTGGCACTTCAAATGTATGTACTTTCCATTTTAAGGTGAGTGCGAACAAAACCCTACTTCGAACGAGCACACATACGGAACCGTCCTTTATACAGATCATGATTGAAACAACAAAAATTTTTTTCAAAAGATATAATGAACAATGAACACTGGATTTAAAGTTCTCTGACTCCATGGAAAATTCTAGAATAGCTCTCATTCGCGGTCCAAAGTCTCCAATACTCTGTACAACGTAACTGCACATTATACCCACTAACACTAAAAAGTCTTACACTGATTAAATTCACACTGAAAACAAAAAAAATCACAATAAAAAGTCTACTAATAAAAAGTCATACCCTGATTCAATTATATGCTTTCATTAATCTCGTACATTGGTCTCTTTCTACCCATTCAATACATCCCAGCTCAAGGCTTAAACCGAGTATACTTGCCCTTTTTTTATGAGTTAATTAGAAACTATCGCCATGTATTAGAGAATGAAAGGTTGGGTTTTACCTGCTACCAGGAGGAAGCCCTCGGGAAAATGATCGTGGCTGCATATACCACCAAAGGTTAACGATCAAATGAAGAATTTTAATACATCAATGTTTCCATTCAACTGTATGTTTCCAAGGCTTTTGTTATCCTTGTGCTTGATTTGAGGTGCGTAGCATAAGGTGTGCTGTGGCAACATTGTTCGTGACTTGGGTGTATTATTCTGGGGAACTCATTTTTCTCTTTCCTCTTCAGAATTTTTGGCTTCCAGAGCCATTTCAAAGAGAATATCCCGTGACACCGAATGAACCACAAAGTGGTATTCTCCTTAACGTAAATGACACTATATATGAAATACCTGCATATAAGCAGATCTGAAGTCTTCACTAGGCACTTATTATCCACAACTAGAAACCACCGAAACTTAGTCTCCAAAGGTTTCAGCTCCAGTTCACTCTCTCGAAATTTGCATCGAATACAGTAGCTGGCTATTTTCTAGTTATACATAATCCAACAATGAACCCCTACGTATTAAATATAAAGCCTTTCATGCTGGTCAAAGGTGAAACACCTAAAAGATCATTCCTGGAATGTTCTGGAAAAAGCCCTAGTAATGAAGAAGCAGCTAGATGGAGATAGAGATTGATTTACATGAATTTGAAAAAAGCTTACGTGGTATGAAAGGAAAAACCCAATGAGACGAGAACTAATAGCATCTCAAGCTTCATCGAGAAAAACAATGTTCTGATGGTCGTGGCTGAACAATTTCCCTTATACACGAAATGTCAGCCACCCACTTACTCATCTGATTTGTTCATATACAGGCACTCGCTCACTTCCAAAATTAAGGAAGAAGAACGTTTGACGATTTGCCCTCACTTGAGTCAGTTAACCCAAACATGTCGTCTTTGGGTTTCAAGAATGCGGCCTCGATGGAAGCGGCTAAAAACTCAGCCGGGTCCACCTTAGAGAAATCATCATCAGGAGTATCAGCAAGCTCCTCACGTGGAGCAATGAATGCCCTCAACGTAGACATCAAAGCCGGATTCTTCCTTTGGTAAATTGCATCTCGTTTATACTTGATATGTGACTCATCAGATATATGTTTCCTAGCTTCAGTAGGAGTCATGAGGTAGAGCTCTACTGGTACACACTTCAAGGAGGATGTGGGTGGTTCTTGATTGATGATAATCTTGTTGTAGCTGCTCCGATAATAAGAACACATATTCAAATTGAGATTCAAAACCTTGGAGCTCTTATCCAAATTGACTTCAAATGGTTCTACTTCACCCTTTTTGCCAAGGACTAAGACATTTTCGACAATGGAAAACACTTTTGCATCTTTGCCTTCCCCGGTGGTAGCAATCCCATTGACCAAGGCAAACTCAGGGAATTGATAAGATGTGGTCAAAGTCCGAACATTTTTACTGAAAATGTCAATGTCACCGAGCGGTACGAATTCGTCATCGTCTTCGAGTTTTGCGTAGAAGCTCCGAGATTCTGCACAGGTGGTGGCCGCTAAAGCAAAAGCCAGGATCAAGTAAGTTGTTTTCATAATAAGTGTTTTTTTAATGAGCTGAGAGTGAAGATTCAGGACTAGTTATATATGTTTCCAACCCTCCAGGTGCCAAACGGGATAACTCCTGAAGTCAGAATGGAAGTTCAAAGAAGATATGACCTGACCTGATACATATGCACTTCCTGCACACTTAATCAAGGAAAAAAAACTAAGGCAAATTAAAGGCTTGTTAAAATTTGTAGTAGATTGTGTAGTTGAAGTCACCTCACTAAATATATGGGGTGCGATGATGAGTCTATAGAGGCTTCTCCACACTTATCATTGAATACGTTTCCCATCAAATATCAACTTCAGCCATATTCACCAGTCACTCCAATACCATGTTGTTAAACCTTAGCCCCGAACACTTCTTTTGCATCGAACTTCCAGAACACGGTCTCTTGGTCATTCGCGGCCATGCTGCATGAGCTAAGTGCAGTGCGACAATGGAAAACCAGTCATTCCTGTCACACATTTATGTACCGTCACTGAAATGAGGTCAATTTCGACGAAGCAGTCCTGACTTGGATATTATTGAGTGGTGGTTATTGCAGGCTAAATAAGGGTGGTGAAAAATTAACGCAAAGAATTTTGACCAGACAAATTTAGACCATACAAAATTTACCTAAAAACTGATCTTAAGAGGCCTTAAAAAGTTAAAGCAGGATTTATCTCTGGGGTGAAATTTAAATGTAGGCTGATGTTTGATTATAGGTGGATGAGCTACCCGTCATTAGATTTATGTGCAGTATGTGGTGGGATAAGGTAAACGCTTTGTGCAGGATTGAATTGAAGCAGGATTGAATTGAAGGGGGTAATGCAAAGGATGATGGAACCTGATAGATTTTTTTTTTTGGAAAAGGGAAGAGTGCAGTTGAATCAAAAGAAAAAAAAAAGTAGTCTATGTCAAATGCTCTGGAGTGTCGCGAGAGCTACTCAAGTATGTAATTTCTGGCCCTTGTGTTTTCAAGAAAAATGGAGCTTGAATTCAATCACCATATGTGTTCAACTAAGGCTTAGCAGCCGAAACAGAATATATCAGCGTTAAAAAATGACGGAGCTATTACTCTATTACCGAGGAATTTAAAGTCTTTTGTAATGAAATAATCCTTGAATTGGAGAATTGCCCAAAGAACCCCATCCTTTAGCCCTTACGGCACGTCACAAAAAAACCATTTTGTAGTATTTCAATTAAGGGAATGTTTAGTAAGCAATTTTTGAGGAGTTTGAATAGTTGGACCAAATGGTGGAGAGTATCGGGAATTTTACGTTTTGCACTGAGTTTTCTTGTTAAGATAAGGCTAATTTATCCGTCACTACTCTCCTAATGGGGAGGTCATTACCCAGGGAGGAATCAAAACAGAAAGTGTCACTTCATAACCTGTAATTTAAATGAACGAGTTTTAAGCCTGATCACTGATCTAAAAAGGCGAATCTCAGTTAGTATAGTGAATTGAGTATGTTGAGTCTAAGTATTGACCAGAGTGTTCGGTATCTGGAACTTGTTTATTTCACATTTGAACAGTTGGTGGAATTGAACACGTCAAAGGTCTGTCTAGTATTATTGAGATTGTCTAATGTCTTAATATTGATCTTGTTGTACGTTTTGTACGTAATTAGCAAGTGTGTTTTTGGGTAGTTCAAGGAGCTAGATTTCTAATGGCAGAATTTACGTAACTAATATCTTTATGGCGCAAAACTTTTCTTGGGTGACTAAGTTTGGTCAATGGCTTAATAGGTATTGCATATAAAGGCCTATAACCTGAGTCATTTGAAATATGTGATCAGACAAGCAGTGGTTGGCCATAATCCTGTATATAAGCACTTTAATTTTTTTTTTTTCCAAAAAAAACTGATACTCCTTCGCTGTTCCCTTTTACGTTTGATGAATAGGCAGTCATATGACTTTTCTTCAAATTACGCGGTCTGACGCGGAGGCCTCTTCATAAGCCAGAATGGATTGGGAGTGCGCATGAGCGTGCACCATGAGAATACGCACTTGAGAGAGGGATAAAAGGGCCCTGTTCCTCCCTCAATAAATTGATGAGCCAAAACCATCATGCTTAGAAAATGTCATCCATAAGCTGCTGATCCAAATTTTCACAAAAGAATTGGAAGTCTTAAATGACTGCAATGACTTCCGGGGGCGCGGACGACTATGACATCGAGCTATATGAAGTATTCTCCTTCGTTGAAATGGTAAACCAGATATTTTTTTTGAAAAAAATAACGTAATTTTTTGAACCCCAACTCCTTGCTTTCCTGATTTCTAGCTGTAACTTTCCTAAATTAGACGGCAATTATTATCTTATTCGTATAATCTTTACAGTGCTTAGTTCAAAGACTAGGATTTTATATGGTAGGTTTCATCCGTAATCAATGTCACGACGTCTAGAGATGTTCATCGCAACCATAGTACAGCCGCATGCATCAACCAACAAATCTTCTACTGGTATATAAATGAGCCAAGTCTTTAGTGCAGCCAAGTATCAACATTGAATAAAGATTTTAGCGTTGGAAACGTACAAATTGTTACCACGTGTCCTGTTGAATAAGAACCCTCAATAGCACGACAGCAATGACCAAATCCAAAGCCATTGTGAGGTCCAACAATTTGTCTGAATGAAAAAAATATAGGAAGATATAACTGCCTTGGTCAAAAAATATTCCGACAAAATTTTTGGTGTGGTGCTTTTTGTTATAAAACTTTAAAAAAACGAGTGTGAGGATCAAAGGATGAAGACATGATGATTGGGTTGCGGACTTGTGGCTGTATGGCGTCCTAAACAATAGGGAGTTTACTCCAAAGGGAGATTTTGCACCCAACCATGCAGGATGCCTACATGCGTAAATTGGGAACTGACAGATTCTCTTCCAATTGCTTCGAAGACAATCATTATTATATGTATGTGTATTTTTTGTTGTCGAAAAAATCACTCATGTCATTCGCATTAGACATGTCATGGAGAGTGTACTTTGCTTCTAGATGATAAAGCTTCAAACCATCAGACGTTTTTGAGTCGCGAAACTTATCGCGAACATCCCACTAAGTTGTATACAGGACCAGTATATATAACAGGGACAATTCCTCATTAACGGCGAACGAACAAAAGACTCCTACAAGGGATTTTTCCTAAAAAATGAAAAAATTATATGATGCTTATTTTTCATCAAAATATTTACAGAACACAATGAGTAATTTCCGAGATGATTAGTTTGATGTGTTGGAAAATATCCTCGGCTGCCAAATATAACAAGTCATGTTTTCTCGCTTTGGTAGCATAAGATATCAGCATGAATATAATCCAATTCGCCTTTGCTACCCTTTTCGCGGCCAGTGTGTTGGCAGACACCGATAAACCATTGGTGCTATTCGCGGAAGTTGATGGCACTTTCCACCCACTCTCCAGCTCTCTTCAAGATTCAAATGATGCAAGTTTAAGTATCTTGTCTTATGAAACTCTGTCAGACGACTCTATCAAGTTTACTTTGCAAGATAATCACGCTGTCTCTAAAGCTGCAGCCACCCCAGGGTATTTAGCTTTCCAAGATGGTGTAATTGTCTTTGGTCGTGGAATTTCTCCGATTGATTTGAAAATGGACAAGGAAATGAAGGTTCAAAATGGTCCCTTTCAGTCGTGCGAGGTATACGGATCGCAAGTGCGCTATATTTTTTACGCACATTCGACCATTCCTTTTACCAATTGTGCTATGGCTGAGCTTTACCTCAAGCCTTATGAGAAGGAAACTGAGTCTGACGAGAATACTGCGCCTCAGGAATTTAAGATTAAGGGTTCTGTAAAAGATTATGAGGGGATAGACTTCCCGTCTGAATCCTTCAACGATTCTCATATTTTTGTTGCGAAAGTAGGTGACAGCTTAGTGCATCTCTCCAAATTCCCCTATTCGTTGAACGGTGAGCAATTTAATGCCTTCTCTTACGGAAATTTTGCCCCCGTCGAGTTCACTTTATTTGATAGGTATGCTCTCACGAAAAAAACTTCAAACCCGGAATATGCAGGCTTTTCCAATGGTTTGCTTGTCTTTGGTCCTAGTGTGAATCCGACGAAGTTTGATTTGGATAGCAAACTGAGGCTTAAAAATGGTCCGTTCCGCTCGTGCGAGTTAGAAGACACCAAAACGCGTTTGATCTTTCACGAAGATACATTTGTACCCACAAAAAATTGTGTTGATGTGGAGCTTTTCCTCTTTCCTTACGGCAGAGAAACTATCCCTGCACTGAAAGATGAGCAAGTACCCGAGTCGCTCACGAACAAAGACCCTGAGTATAACAAGAATGTTCAGCCAGAGGAACAAGGGTCTGAGAACCATGAAGCTAAACCTCACGAGCTTACGTTTGTGCAAAAGCCCGAACCCGAACCAGAGTTACCTGAGTATACTTTAGCGGAATTGATTATGAAAAGCAAACAAAAATATGCTTCTGAGCATAATGGACCTGACAGAACTCTTACGTTTGCGGAGGAACCAAAGCCTGAGGAAGAATTACCCGAGTATACTTTGGCTGAATTGATTATGAGAAGCAAACAAAAATATGCTTCTGAGCATAATGGATCTGAATTTCACAAACTTACCTTTGTTGAGGAGCCCGAATCTGAGAAAGAGTTACCTGAGTACCTGTTAGCTGATTTAGCTATGAGAAGCAAGTCAAAGAACCATTTGGCCCAAAAACGTGACACCCTGAATGACGAATCCAAGGAACCTGCCTTTGTGTTAGCTGAGAAGCCTAATGAAGATGGAAAAAACAAGCCTACAGAAGATGAGTTGCTGAGCTCTTCTTCTCAGATAATTGCCCCCATGGATTTGAACAATGTCTCAACCATTCCTTCTGGTAAAGAATCTGAAACAAAGCAGATGGCCCTTACAACGGTCGCTTCGAAAAAACTCAGAACTGGCCAATCTTCAAAGCCGACGACTGCTACTGTCTGTAACGAATGCGAAGCAGCTTCACCCGACATTGTGTGGAAGGCCTGTAACTGTTCAGATAATATCTCGCTGACTACCCCCATGTCTGAGGAGGAGTGCCGCTCATCTACCAAGAATGTACGTGGAGTTTGTGTTGGCTCCGGGAAAACTGCCGAGATGAAAGACTCGGTTACCACGCCAAAGCAGTCACATGGTCACAAGTCAAATCCCGACACCCACGCTAGCAAGAGAGCCAGTCAGACTGCCACCAACACCATTCCAAAGCCAAGCATGTCTCCATTAGTGAATGTGGCTTCCAAGAACGCCGTTGGTGTATGTGCTCTTGCATTTGCTGCTTTGTTGTTATAGTCACATAACTTATTTCAACATTTTTTTTTCAACATTTAAAAAGACTGGAAATCTCTAGCATCACCTGATTTGTTTACTTCCCCATATACTAGACTCCATCTAGGAAAAGACTGATTGAACAGAAGTGAAGGGTCTGATCGCTCATGCTTTAAGTGACTTTGATACATTTCTAAGCCAATAAAGAAGAAAAAAAAACACTTCTTAAAACTTGAGCAAGTCCACTCAACTGACTTTAATACTAAACAAAACAAAAAGTTTATGTGGAGTCCTTCCACGCCCATGGTGTTTCTAGACTTACTTTGGTTTATTGATACTTTGTTTTCGATTTGGTCCCGTACCATATAGACTTGCTTCCGCTCTTGAAGGGCCAGGCCCAGGAAGGAATATTACTAGTATGACTGAAGTGTCAAAGAGCTAAGTTAGCTAATAGTCACTGCTTAAGGTATAAGCTACTATTGATTACATTTGAAGTGTGTATTGAGTATGAATAAATTATTTCAAATGATAGCAGACTCAACAAAATATTTCAGCAAAAAGGGTTTGGGTATCTCAATACTTGAGAATCACAAGAACCCTTGTACAACCTGAACAATTTGGACTACTTCACCACACTCAGTGGCCTCGAAGACCCCTCCCAATCTCCGGCAAAACGTTTTTGGTGAGACGTTTGACCAAAGAAAGGTAGTCAATCCAACCTCTCTTTCCCACACTCTCTGGGTTATTGGAATTGACTGTAACACCTCGAACACTGGCGATATTCTCCAATAACAAACCATTCATTACTGCAAGTTTGTCAGTGTCGAGAAGGAAATCATTGGCCATCTCACCAATGACATCTACGATGTGGTGGTTTTGTTAGGCATCAGGTTGAGCTGGTGCAGTGTACACAACAGGGAGAAGAGGGAGAGAAAGGAGAGAAAGTTTTATAGTGAGTGAAAGAGGGGAAAGAGTGAAGAAGACTTGAAGATTTCGATGATGATAAAGAATGTTGAAGGAACTCTTGGCTTATATAGTCTTTTGGTTGTTATAAAGAATACAGGATCTCAAGTGTTCATTGCTGATGAGCTAGAGGAATCAATTACACGATATAGCACCGTCAATAAGTGGATATTTTTGAATTGGAAGTGATACCATTGACAGAGATACAGATCGGTAATTGGATCGTTGACGTTAATGAGCTCGTGAAGTTAACGGAATTACGATATAAACAAGGTCCTAAGTTAGAATTAAAATAGTTAAAGATACTATTAGCCAACTGAATCCTTACCAAGTAAATTCTGTTGTTAGAAGCCAGCTTTAATTAGTGTAAATAGCCGTCAGTTGCTTACAAATTTACAAATTCCCACCCGTGAAAAAGTTCCTATTGTCCACATCAATTTAATAAAGCTCAATAGTAAAATAGTACAGTTTGAGTGAGTTTAGTAAGGGATTGATCACCTGACGGTTAAAGTTGACCACTAAAATACATCGCGCGATTTGTGCAGAAAACTCGGCACCGGTGGAATCAGAGTAAACACAATGTACTTAGACAGTATTTAAACTGCGTATAGCTTACATTATGAAGTTTGAGATGGTTTTCTTTTGAGAAGTCAGTGGTTTGCATATATTCCGTTTCAGCCATGGTGACTTCACCGCACATAAATAATTTCTGAAATTGTTGATACCTTATATTGGGTTAGCGGGATAGCTAGATACAACTCAAAACCGCAAGGAAACCGAGCCATTGCCTATTTCTACTGTGCTCGCTCCGGCATAGCTTTTATTACTGAGAGCTACTATGGTGAGCACACTACCTGTAAATATTTTGGAACCTCAAGTGCTCGATCACCTAACTTTATAGATAGAAATATTAGGCAGGAGTTTACAATAGGTAAATTGCAACTATAAACATTTTTCCTCCACTGAAATTCTTGGTGGCTCGAATTTCGAAAATCATCTTGGCTTTCATTAGTTGCTATAATCGATTTATAAGATTGTATTTTTTTGATGGGACCTATCTTCCCATCCGTCACGTGATATGGCCAGCACGCCAATATACTTCATCTAAAATGGTTAACCACAATATATTCAATAATAAGCTATGCATGAGCAATGTGTGTGTGAATTTTGCAGCCAATGATACTTCATGAGAAGAAAATCCTGAACCTGCATAAAGTCATTAATGGTATTTCTGTTGAACATATGAGACTCGCACGTCTCATATGTACTGCATGTACAAGTAATTGTATATGCAGTATGTCCAGATGAAACATTGTGATGAAGGAACAATGTTAGATGAGAGTGTCGTCTAGCTCTCGTCTAACCTCGTCTAACTGAGGTCGACGTGTCACTAAGAGGGAAGACATATAAGAGGCGATGGAGTCGCCTCGATATGAGAAGACAGAGAAGAGCTCAGCAAACAAGAGAGGAAATAGCAAGTTCCTAGCATTAGTTTAGAAGACAACCTGAATACAAATGACTGAGCCTATTACTGAAGTGCCTTACTTACTAGAGTTACTTGAGAACGAAGAGATTGGTGTTCCCACGTATGCGAGCGTTAGCAATAATTCGCAACAATTTCTCACAAACGAGTCGCAGTCCCCGTAGCCCCGTGGCGCGACTATAAATAACCCTCAATTCTTTTCCTAAAGTAATCCTCATAGGGTAATTATCATGATCAAACAAAAAAATTTCTTTTTTTTCCCTTGTGTGGAACAGCTGCCTTGATCGTCGAAGAAACGTTTTTGAATGATTATACCTTCTAAAATCAGCTTCATTATGAGCTGCGATTACCAACTCAGCTACAGGTTTCAAAGCTGTTCAATTACCTACACAAAATTAAAAGGGAAATAAGCAAAAGATAAATAAATGAGTGCGATTTGATCAAAATCACATCAATGAGTTTATTGATGTATGACTGGTTCTCAAATTCTCGCCAATACAGACCTAACTCAACATTCGATCAATCTTTTGAGTAGGGTAAGCTTCTCCGAATAGATATGGCGGCCCAAGGATGCAGGAGGCATGCATGTATCAGGATGTGATCAAGGTTGACTTACTATTGTTTCGAAGACAATGCGTACCACTCCACATTTATTGGCCTTGCTATATATGAAGCTGTTAGTCTCTCTTTGGGAAAGAGTATTGCGAAGCATCATGAGATCAACTCATTTATTTGTCACCTCCATTTTTGCTTCCCTCGCTACTGCGTGGGAACCCCCCAATTTGCCATGGGTCTTTTTCGTGAAATTCAATAACACGCTTGAGCCGCTCTCCGGACTTTGCCTTGGAAAACGGTTTAACTATGCGTACCTCTTTGTTCATGGTGAGCCGACAGTCTTTCCTGCCGAGTTCAACTTAGAAAGTAACTTTGCTTATAGTACGAATTCAACCGAGTGGAGCTATGTGGGATTTGTCCTAGATGAATTGGTATTCGGTCCTAACGTTCCTCTTTCGTCTTTGAATTTGGATAGTAAGTGGATGGTTGGCTTTGGTCCATTTTACTCGTGCAAATTACTTGGTGGCTCAGCACACGGAATATTCCGCGTAAAACAAGCCAGCAAACTTCCGTATTGTTTTGAGGTGGAGATTTTCATATGGCCTTACGACAAAAATAGAAATTCTGCCGTGATTCCTGGGTCTGCGTTTAAGGCAGAAGGGAGTATTGTGCCTGCACCTTGTGAACATGAATATCATGGGAAAGATGTACAAAAGCTCCTATCGGGAGTATTAAGTACCTATGATAGGCCTTGTGACATTTACATCAATAGGGGTCGTTTGCCTAAGAAAGATGAGAACCTGACAGGCCCATGCGCTCATCGGTATCATGGAAAAGGTGCTCATAAGGACCTTGCCGGATATGTGAAAAGCTATAAGGGGCCGTGTGACATTCTCATTGATGGGGAAGTTGTTAATAAGAAAGGTGTTGTGGTGTGACAACAATGTGTGCTGTGCGTCAGGGTCATGCCAAGCATGGTGGTGACTAAACCTTGGTGCCGCACTATCATATTCTGGCTGTCACAGATCATAATGCTGACTTGTGCAGGTAGTGTATATATATCAGAGCTTGAACACAGGCTTCTCTGATTCCAAATTGCATAACATGAATGCATTATAGCTGCCTATAAATCAAGTTGTCTGTCTACAGTAACCAAAAAATAATCATGAAATTAAATCAATTGTTTTTTGCCTTTGTTGTCGCCGCCAACGTGTGGAGATCCCCAATGGGTCCATGTGTCTTTTTTGCTGGAGTCAACGACACGTTTTTGCCGCTCTCTGAAATGGCGCTGAGTGAATCTAAAAATGTGAACAATTTTATTTATGACCCAACTGTACCCCCTGTTCAATTCTTGTTACAGGGCAATTACTCATTTACATCGCAGAAACGTTATGTGGAGAAGGTAGGGTATTCTGAAGGTGACTTGGTATTTGGACAGGCAGTCGTTCCTAGGTCCTTGGAGTTGGATAGTGATAGGAAGGTCAACTCAGGTACGTTTTATTTGTGCGATGTAATGGGACACGTAGGTCGCAAGATTTTGCACGGAGTTTTTAAGGGAGCCAATTATTGTCTTCCAGTGAACCTCTACGTCTTACACTACGACCAAAAAACTGGGTCTGGACTGGTTTCGTTACCAGAACCAGTGTTTGACAACCAAGCACACTTGGATAATGTCAATTCTCTGCAGGGGCCTGCAGGATCATGTTACATGCGCTATTATGGTAGCAATGCTCATGAGGTACTTGCAGAATATGTAAGAAATTATACGGGGAGATGTTTTGTTTTCATCAACGGGATACATGTTCCGAAGAGGATTGAGGTGTGACGAAAGGATAAATGAGTCATACCTCTAGCAGGAGGGAATGGAGAAGGAGGAAATAATTGGCCAAGCGAATTGATTGAAATTTCATTTACATGCAGCATGGTGAGAACGAAGTGGTGAAACCAAAGATGAAGGGAAGAATGTGAATGATACTTGCGTATAGCTGCAGGTGTGCACAGGGCATGGCCACGTATTTCTTTCTATTTTTGTGAGTGCGTGACACAATAAAACTCCATTGATTGGCCTTTTCAAATCAGCTGTTTGTCCCTGATTAAGTCATTTTTGGGATCATCCGAAATCACAAAATAAATCAGCGGATCCTGGTCTTCCTTGTTTCTGCCATTTAGTCCCCATTGGTCTACTATGCAAATGTAAACCATATATTAGTACCACTCTCTGGGATCTATTACGGAGAACAGTTTGGACCCATGAGCATTTTCGCTTATGAAGATCATTCGGGCGGCCCGACGGAGTTCACCTTTGAGACAGAATGGATAAAACGTTTAGGCTTCTCGATGGCCCAACGTGTTTGTATAAGGTGATTGGTGGCCCAGCACACGGGAATTGCCGGGATATTCTAAATTCGCCAATCGATTATTGTTACAAGGTGGTGCCCGGCATTTTGCCTAACGATCGGTTTTGTCTCCTATGGTTTCTTTGTCTGAGGTGGGTAATTTGCTGCATGCCCCTAAAGGGTCATGTGGCATTCCCAATTCCGGACAAAATTCGTGAAAACTTGCCCCAGTTTTGAACAGAAGTGTGACGTACCTTGATTAGCACGTTGTATAGGAAATATGACGTGATCTCACGAGATCAGGTACGTGGGTATCAGCACATGGTAATCGGCCGAAGCTCGTGAAGCATTGTCCATAAAGTATATTGACCCTATTATTGGTGATGCTCAAATTACTGTGTTCTTTGCATACGAATTGACTGCTATCATTTGGAGGTCATTGGGAAGCAAACAGGGTTTAGCCTTGTAAATGATGCGGCTGACTGAAACGAAAGAAACTGTAATTCCTAGAATAGTGGGTGTGCACATATCAGTCATTAGTCATGCCGTCTGTAGCTATTGTTCGGAACGTAGTGCTAACCCCCAAAGAATGTCATCCATAGATGTTTCTTTGCCATCCTGTAGAATAGAAAAGTATATAGTTTTTCCTAGCTTCTTACCGCACAGGCCAAAGTTCTTCGTACCATTGTATTCGCAATCGGTCTTATATGTCCAACAATCACCGGCATTTGCTTTATCAACTGTGGTATTAAATATATTTAATAAGCTTATGGCATAGTGCATCCAGTCTTGGAGATTTCTTGTTACAAGATGAGTATACAGTCACAAAATGGAAGCACACTGAGTACTCGGGACTTCACGATGTCTTTGATCCTTTTTTCAAATCACCATGTCCACTTTACCAATTGAGACTTTTAACTTATTCAGTTGTGACAAGCGCAAAGATCATCAGCGATTATGAAGCCCTCTTAGATGTTACACGAACAAATATGCGCGAAAAATTGGCTCACTGAATTGACTCTGAATAAGGTTGATAATATCGTTTCAGGCAAACTCAATTTCTTCTATTGGTTTGTTTATCTATTGCCAACAAAATATACAAAAATTAAATGCAAAGGACTTGAAAGTTTCTTATTAGTGTCTGCACGTGACTTGAGTAATTTACGTGACTAATCCTAATATAGTTTGATCTTTTTATAGTAGGGGTTAATTGTTGATCAAATGAACGAGCCAAAAGTATTTCTGACTATGGGGGCGGGACAAAATGTATTCAAGATGTTGTTCAAGTTCTTATCTGCACAATTCGTAATAATCCGCTCGACAATGTAAGTACCGGGTCATAGTCGCACCTAATAATGCGTACACCGGACCATGATCATGGATGTACTCGATGAAGCATAAGCCGGATCTTCCATGCATCTACTCTTGAATGTCCTCATAAAATAAAGAAATTTTGCAAATAAGTATTGGATGAAGATTGTTCCTCTTCAGGTAATTTATAAGCACAAAAGGGCTTTGTTAAGTAAGCTCCCTAACATGACTCAAATTATCTGAGATGTTAAAATCATTGACAAAGATAACTGCATTAATCGTTCTTCATTTGAGTAAAACGAGGCCTTGAATGGCATTCTGCTCAATTGATTTGGTCATTATCATTTGTTCTTGTGTATTCCCGATCTCATGCGAAATGCTTGAGTGAGGTACACGAACAGTGATGCTGTTGCAAACGGTCACTGAGACGTCTCTTCCAGTTTCTTTTAAATTATAGTGTAGACTAGTGAATTTTCTAGATATATTGTACTCTATCAGTTTTACCTTTTGCATGACTACTCGAAAGAGGAATCTGAGGCGCTTTTATAAGACGCTCCCGCTCGGCTGAAGTGATACATTACATACCAGAGTGGCTGGATATTGAGGTGCTTTAGTGTTAAGCCACGTATGTTGAATTCCCTATTCCAATGTCCGGGATTGGCATAGTTCCTTTGAGCTCTCATGAATAATATGCTATCTCTAGGTTTAAAGAAATTACAGAAATAGCTGATTAGACATTGGTATTGATCTGGGACAATTCATCAGAGAAGGGGGCCGAAACGTCTAAATCTGTGACAAAGTAAATGTCTGTAGTGATTATTGACCACTCGTCTAGGGATATTATCCAGAGTGTATCTAGCATTTTAGTTTTCCTGATGTACGTATTTTTCGTTATTTTATCTTTTGTATAAAGAAAGATTGAAAGATTTCAATGAATTTTATGTCAGGTTGAAACCTTCATTGAGACACCACACACCTTATCGGAGTATCGGAATGGAGTCATTGTAAAGTAGTAACAATCCGGACTCGTAAATGATGACAATTCCTAAGGATGGTCGTTTCAAAATGCACCTGCCCCATTATTTGTCTCCCAAGCTCTTTTTGTCTTTTTCCAAATAACATGGACAATTTAAAGCCGCTCTCCGGATGGATTGCAAGTTACCAGCATGGAAACTCCAATATAAACAGAGAAACTGTCCCCGCTTCGAACACAATACACAGCTGACGGAGGATACACCCATGATTTACAGTCTACAACACTAGAGGAACTGATGGGTGTTGCAGATCATAACAATCACTATACAACACTTTTAGCGACGTACATCTGATGTACTGATGTTTGTTGCGGATCAGTCTATTTTGGTTGCAAAAAATGGACTGCAGGCATAAAAAAGTTCATGGTGCGCATTTTGCAGCCAAACAGCGCACTCTACATGACTAGATTATGAGCCCCATCATGAACTACTTGTGGTAAAAATTTGAGGGTCATCAATTTTATTTATTAAGAAATGCTCTTATCTTGAAATAAACCACTGTATATGAAAAAGACATGTAGCAGCAATGATTCACGGAAATAATGATTTTATGCAACCAAAAATCTAGTGGGCTTGACACATTCTAACTAAAAGGTGAAGTCTAAATGCTTTGGGTGGGACGCTCAATCAAACATTCATTTCGCAGTCCATGGCTATAACTGTTCGCACGCTGCGGCTCCTGTACACGTGATGTTTAGCCTCATTCGCGACTAAAGCCCATCTGTCAGTCCCCCTGCCATCAACGATTCATCACTAATTAATGTTCCAATAACACCATTATGAACGAATACACAGCACACAGCCATCTGTATGTTAATTTTTAATACACTAATGAAACTCACTTTAGATATCATCAAAAGTTAATCACATTACACCATTCTATTTAATGGTTCTGATACTTCTATTAAATACTGGTCACTTAATTTGGATCGAGCCTGCTAGCACTTGGTATACATTAATATTAAAACTCTAGTCACTACTAGCTTTGATGTAACTACTCAAAAAAGTATATGTGGGCTTTATAGGAAACGTTTTCCCTAAATCAATGAATGTCGCTAAAACTTACTTCATAGATGATGTTGCTTCAAGTGTAGTATTTATTAATGTCATTCGTTGTTCCGTGTGAAACATTTATGCTTTGATCAGGATTAATTTCCCAATTGGGAAGGGGAACCAGCAATTCATGACAACTAGTGACAATTGAGCGTTACGCATTAATTTTGGATTAATCAATACCGAAAATATAAAGCTTCCGGGCAGAACCAAGTCCGGGCACCTTCAGCAGAATTCAAAAAAATGACAACTCGTGATAGATACAATTACCCGTTTAGAAGTGTTGGTCAATTACTAGTAGCTGAGTTTCATACTGGGAGCTGTAGGGTATTGTGAGTGACTTGGTGGTGGCTCAAATTGACCAGTATATAAATCTAGCGTCAGTATATCATACTACGGATGAAGCATCTGCTATGAATAATGTACCTGTGCCTGGAAATGAAACTACTGAAGAGAATGAAGAGGCTGAAGAGGATGATCGCAAGGAAGAAAACAATGATGTACCGGATTACCCACTTCTGTCTCTCTCCACTTGTCATGTCTATTTTGTTGAATATGGTGACAGGGCTGGCTTTCTCTCCGAATTCCGCTATGAGTTAAATGGCAAATTCTTTATTCCTTTCACTGATAGTGAATCTTTACTCGATCCTGTCAGAGTTTTTTAACAGACAGTTCCGCTTGCATTTTAGAAACTTCAAACTCGGGATACACAGGCTTTATTGATGGCTTACTTGTCCACGGAGGTGGTGTGTTGCCGGTCGGTTTGGAGTTTGATGGAGACAAAATTAAGCTTGAAGATGGTCAACTCCGCTCGTGTAAGGTTCCTGGTACCCTTAACCGTTTGATTTTTTACAGAGATACAGCCTTTCCCACTGATGATTGTATAGACGTGAAAGTCAGGCTCATGGAATATGACGGAGACGGGTTCCCTGAGCCAGGAAAATCGTACTCGCACATACACCAAGCAAGACTTTAGCAGGATGCACGTGGGAATTCACAATGGTGGTTTTGAATTTCAATTTGATACTGACATGAGGGTTTTAAATGGTCCGTTTCACTCTTGCGATATACTTAAAGATCATATGCGAGGTATTGTATATGGAGAGCCACGAGTGCCCGGTGAATTTTGTGCGGAGGTGGAAATCTACCTTTAACATTATGACAAAAAACAGAATCTGCAGTACAAACCTTGCCTCGGGTACCATTGGCCCTCTGTGTGAAAGTTGGTGATACCTTGATACCGCTCTCCGAAAGACCTCCAAAGTGGGATCTTACGATGTTTATATATGGAGAGTTGTCGGCTACTCCCGCCAAGTTTACCTCCCAAGGCAACTTCGTTTCTACCATTTATGATAACAAGAAAGAGTTTTTGGACCCCATCAGCCTTTCATCTGGTCCTGGAATTGTTCCGGAGTCCTTTAATTTGGATAGTAAATGGCAAGTTCTCGATGGCCCATATTACTCGTGTGACTTAAGGGGCAATCAAAAGCGCGTGGTCTTGGGTCCAGCCCCAATAAGGCATACTTGCACCAAAGTTGAGGTCTATCTTTTGCCTTATGATCAAGTAACTGCCCCGAATAACAACCTTGTTTATGCCAGTATGCCATGGCACTTTTTTGCAAAATTCAACGACAATATTGTACCACTTTTCGGCAGGACTATTGGAGACGTGTTTGGAGACTTTAGTTTATTGACTCATGGAGGTGCATCGCATTCCTTT
>NLAD01000941.1:0-53236 GCA_002370245.1 Metschnikowia sp. 04-226.1
TGAAATGGGCAACACAGACAACAATACAGAGTGCGACAAAGATTATGACGACTACGAAGACATACTCTGTGCAATGATGGATGATTTGGATACAATGGAAAAGATGGACCACAGTGCAAGAGGTAGCATTCAGAAAATCAAGAATGGTTTCTCTGTGAGTTTAAAAAATGTGATCCAAGGCCATACTGATGCCTTTGCTATTAAGCAGAAGTACATGGACCAGTTCCACAAGGTATTGATGCAAGCACTGGGTTCCGAACCATTAACCCCCAACCAATTGAAGGATATGATTGGCTGTTCTGGTCTTGAAACCCAAAAGAGATTTTTAGATGAGTGTCTTCATTTGCGGGCTCATGAGGTATTGCTGCAAAAAATGGACCGTCTCACTGCGCTCTACAAGACAGTGAGCCGTGCACGCGAACTGTTGCAACTCACTTATACTCAAGTGACACTGCGCTTTGTGACTCACATCTACGAGTCCCATGGAGTTAGAAGAAATTGACTATGACTTACTCAATGACCACTAGCGATACTACTAGTTATGACTGAAGACGACTGACTGACAGCAATGAAGACTGACTGACTTTATTGCTAAAGAATAAAAGAAGAAAACAAAAAGAAAAACAAAAAGAAAAAAAAAATAAAAAAAAAAAAAAACTGGAACAATGGCGGAGGCGATCGAATAATGATGGCTACAAACTAAAATAGCAGGTGAAAGTGAGATATTGGGCAAAGGCAGAGAATTTCTTGCGATTGGTGGTGGTCTGAGCCTATCCGGTAATGAACCCCAATGCAAGCCTCTGGATTGTGAAAATGTTGATGAACCCTTAGAAGTGGGATTGCGATATCGTGTAATGAACCTTGGTGACCAGGATGGGATTGTGAAAAATACAATCAGGTCTACTATGAATTGAAAGAAGCAACTGCCTTTCTAAATACTCCACTTGACTCTGCTACAGCTGCAAATGGTCATACTTATGACTAGAGGCCCTGACATTGAACCAGAAAAAAAAATGTCGCTAATAGTTGCTTAGGAATTGACTGATAAAAATAATAAGTGTAGAGAATAGGATTAGTAGAACTTTAGGGTTACAGGGAATCACGGAAGATTAATAAAATTGTGGCTACCATAAGGAATTATTATGAGAGGACATAGATTATATAAGAATCACTGCATACACTTGTGAGAGGTAATGGGTAGAGCCAGATAATAAGATGGATGGGTATAGATAGGTAATGACTATATCAAGCTGTGGAAATAACGGGAGCTCTTGAGGAGAAAAATCGAAGGTACTGTCATACATGGTCATTTTCTAAAACATAACTAATTTGGGACTCAAGAATCTGGCAGTATATAAACGTAAACGCGTCAATTTATTTAACATACAGTTTATTTCCTGTGACATTGACTACCTGATCAGCAAGATTCTTTGCTGTACATCTTTAAGTAGAGTACTACTCTTGTAAAATCGAGGAGCATAACCAAAGGGGCCACCCCACCAAGATGGAGCAAAGCATATGCTATAAATCCCTGCAGACCGCTCTTAAGGTACTACTGAATAGGTAAAGAACAGTAGACGATATACCCTAGGAACTTGTACAGCAACAGTCTCGAACTGTGGCCGATATCTCAGACACTTGATCTCCACTCTACATCTCCTAGATCTTGCCTTAATATCTCGAAAAAAATGATCTCAAATCTCGGCAGCATGATTAGATCTCCTTGGTCTCCTTCATCAACCAGGAATGGGCCCTTTTCTCGCCCATGCGTAGCAATTTGGGCCCGTACTCCTGTCGGATTTCCCGGTGGTACTCATTGATCCACCTGATCTCCACTGAGCTCAAGTACTTCACATCAATGAGTCGTGTGCAAAACGGCACCTTGGTCAAGTACTTGAATGCCAAATACTGGCCATTGGACCTGGTCTTGCCCTTGGCCTTGATCACCTGAAGCTCACTTTCCACTCGGAACCCACACTCGCCATCAATATAAAAACCAGGCTCATCAGTCAAAATAGCACCTTCTTTGAAATAGTCTTCGGTGCTTGCTCCTCCTGCAGTGGTCAGAATGAAAAGTGGACCCTCATGCACATTTCCAAAAGCGCCAACTCCATGTCCTGTACCATGGTTGAAGTCTAAACCTTCGTTCCAAAGCGGTTGTCTGGCATATGAGTCGAGAATCGTGCCGGTGGCCTTGGACCCTGCCGGAAAACGAGCCATGGCCACGGCCAAATGTCCCTTCAACACCAAAGTGTAGTGCTTCTTGTCTGCACTCCGTAAACCTTCGGGCCCGAACTTGTATGTCCGGGTAATATCGGTGGTGCCTTCCAAATAATGGGCTCCAGAATCCAAGAGGTACGGCTTTTTGATATCAATCTCGGCACTTTGCTCTTTGGTGGGAGCATAGTGGATGATTGCCGCATTGGGGCCTGTGGACGAGATGGTCTCATACGAAAGACCCTTGAAGTTGGGGAGCCTGCTGCGGATCTTATAGATTTTCTGAGCTGCCTCGTACTCCGTCACCTTCCTCTTTTTCTCTAAAAGCTGGTGCTCCAACCATGCAGTAAACACCATAAAGGCAAGCGAGTCCTTGGATTGGGCCACCTCTGCATTGAACAACTCCGTGTTGTTTTTGACGAGTTTCATGATGGAAACAATGGATTTGTAGATAATTTGCCGCTTAGCAAACGAGACGGGAATTGAAGAAATCAATGCATAGTTGCATGCTTCTTTGCTGGGAAGAATAATTCTCAAGTTGGAATTATTCACAGTGGTTTGAAGCTTGGCCAAATCGGAGTAGAAATTCGTATACTCCTTGATTTCCAAATTGGCGATTTGCTGTAAATGATGGGCCACCTCTTTCAATTTGGCCGCACCTGCGTATAACACCACATTCTCCGGCCCCACGATGGCATAGCCAAAGAAAAACGGGGAAAACGGAATGTCCGTATCTGCTCTCAAATTGAACAACCACCCAATCTCGTCCAAAGCAGTACACACAAGATGAGTGGCCCCCGCGTCCTTCACACAAGCCCGGACCCTCTCGAGTTTGGCATTGCAGCTTTCTCCACCATACTCTTCTCCAAGTGCGTATACCGGATCATTTGAGCGCTCAGGCTTGGCAGACCCCCACACCTCATCCACAAGATTGGTAGCAAGCGGGACAAAGCTAAACCCGTGCACCACCAGGGCCGTCTCGAAGTACTCGCCCATCCCCAAGCTGATAAGCCGAGGGTCGCATGCAATTCTCAGCGACACCTTACTTTTGAGTGCGGCCTCTATGGAAAACTCGCGCCACGTGACATACCCTGCCACACCTTGTTTAAGGAGTTGCCAATAGGTTCCATCAAGCTCCTTTTCCGCCTGCAAAAAATACCGGCCGTCTGTGGACAATGCAGCCAGACCATTTAAATTGTCGTCTTCCAAAGTCACCACACAAATCCCTGCACTTCCCGTGAACCCACTGATAAACTCGCGTCTTTTATCAGCCAAGGCAGTGTATTCCGATTGGTGTTCGTCTTCACTGGGAATAATGTAGACGGCGATTTCGTTGATTCTCATGAGTTCCCGGAGTTTCTGGAGCTTTCTTCCTGCAGATTCACTTGATTGCACTTTGAGGGGGTAAGGCAATGGGTCCAAGGCCTCGTTATCTAATTGTTCATCCCAAGAGATCCACTTCTGGGAGGAATTTGGCTTTGGAGATTTTGCATAGTTTAAAGGGTTAAGAGAGGCAAACAAGAGACAGGAGGTGGTGTTTCCAGGGATACAGCTGGAACTAACGGAGTCAGTCGGACGCTCAAGAAGGGGTTGTTTCTCCATTGGGGTCTATGTATGAAACTCGCGGAGGTAATCCATGCGGTCACGTGAGAAAGTATGGGGCAGCCCATGGCACGTGATTCAAGTGGGGTGTTTGACTCAAACTTCAGCATAATGAGTGATATTTATAACTTTGATACATTGGGAATTATAAATGTTATAAATCAGTGATTAGAGTGTTTGGATTACTGTGTTAGGCTTGAATCTTGGGAGTAGTGCTTTAAATAGGAGGCTCTTATCTTAAATAGTAGTGTCTAGGCTATATAAAGTCTAATGAAATCAGATTCTAGATTAAAGAATTTGGTCCAGTTCTAAACTACTAAGAGAGTAGTCCACATTAGTCATAAAATCAAGACTAAATATGATCACATGACTACTATAACTATCCATTAGTCAACCAATAGTTAACGACAAATATACGAATACTGATACTAGTTTAAGTAATTCTAGGAGTAAGTAAATCATCAGTAAGTAACTAAGGAAACCCGTACACTTGACCTTAAGCATCAAAAAAAAAATTCATGTTCCTGCAAACGAGGTTCGTGTCCTTTGACTTCATATACTGAAAGTACAAATTCTGTAGCATTGCTGCAGCTAAATTAGGCTATACTCTTATATAGAGAATATTATCATTGAGCAAGTGAATGTCTCTGATTTGAATTTTAGGTGAGTGGAGGTGGGAAGCCAGGTTTCTAGACTTTGGCCGCGCTTTTGGTGCGTATTCGACTGCTTCAGGCGTTGCGCAGTACTCATCAAGCAAAACACCCAAAGATAAACCCAATTCGTGACCATGGATGATTATCATGATAATTTTAATTAGCAAAAATATATTTTATAGAGTAGCATGATAGTGGGTAGTCGATTAGCATTAGGAAATTTTTTTTTGGCTTTACTTAGTACAGCAATAGTCTTGTATGGACTTTGGAAAATGAGTGAGCACTATAGATGGGTACTTTAAATGAATACTATGAATATGAAAGTGGGTACTGATTACTAAATAATTGTTAATGGCCAATCAGGAATTAGGTCTTTTGGTAGTTACCTGAAGGATCCTGTGCATTGGGTCGTGCGCGACTCATATACTTTTCATACACTAGAGAGTCCAACAAGTACCTTGTAGAAGTTATATTCAAGTCGAAATGTTTCCTTCAAATATTCACGTCAAGAAATTCTACATAATCTTGTTTTGTTTTGTATTCTTGAAGTTTATTAGATCACTCATTGAAAACTTGTGATGGTTTGTGCCACGCACGACCGAATATATCTCGTGAGATCCATCCTTTCCTGGCCACCAAAATGCCTGTTATTGGAGCCCCGTATGTACACCGCTTTTGATGTTAAAGAACCAACCATGAAGTCTATATAGGACAAGGATCCACCAGAATATACACCATAATGTGCCACCTTATAATCCAGACACTATACTCCAGACACTATACTCCAGACACTATATTCCAGATACTATTCCAGACATCCCGGATACATTCAAGAGAATAGCACCGAGTCCAGAGATCACATGACAGGTCCCCATAGACCAAAGCATAGATTTCAAAAAGACTGATCAGGAAGTCAATCAAGAATATCATGTATGGGAGATATGGTCATGATATATTACTATAAAGGTAGATATTGTGGCGTGATTATAGATTCTATATATCCATGAAATAGGTATTAAGGGAGTCCTTTTCCATGGTACACTCATACCTACTTCCTGGTCATACTACTTCCTGGTCATACTACTTCCTGGTCATACTACTTCCTGGTCATACTACTTCCTGGCTATGGTTACTGGTTATATTCAATACTAACCTCTAGAAAGGGCCATAACCGCTACAGAGACCCTAAGACGTTCCAGATGACGCCGGCCTTGTACCGGGTGCGGAAGCCGTTTTTCTGGAGAAACTTCTTTTCGTTTTTTCTAGTCACTGCTGCCCCGCTCGGAGTTTACATGTACACGTGGAACGTGCTCAGCAAGGACGAGTTTTCCGATATCCCCATTCCTCCGATTTCCGACGAGGAATTGGCCAAGTTGAAGAAGGAGTACGGCTCCAAGTAGCTGACGGCCTCGGTTTCATCTGTACATAGCGTATCAAGAGATAAGATTAGATTGACTGTGTGAGATTAGTAGGGGAAATCGATAAGATTTTGAAGTGGATTCTTTGAGTGATTGAGTGATGAGGTTAAAGGATTCTAAAGGTATAGATTTAGTCCAGTTTGAGTGATGAGTGGATAAAGGTGATTATGAGTAGGGCACTCTCAAATTTGGCCTTTCCATCAATACCCTAAGTAAGGGCTCGTAACCACACAGTTTCATGTGACCACATCTAATTCTAAAGTACCAAGTCTCTAGGATCATAAAGAATTGGTTTGGAAATGGCCTGTATATTATACTACACCATAGTGCTCCACACGACCACAACAAGTCCTACACTATAATAACACGTACACTATGATGTATATTCATGAGTGCGACTTGAGAGTAGATTCTATGGTTCCAGTGTAAATCTGCGGGATTCACAGTAAAGATATTTCAAATTAAAATGCTGTAGTGACTTTTCTTTTTCCATAATCAAAAAAAAAAACTCTTTTTATTTCATGTTCTTATGCTGGACAAGTCTGCTGCTTCTGCCCAGTCTTAAACATTAATACACAGTCTTAAACATTAATACACAGTCTTAAACATTAATACAGTCTAAAACATTAATGCACAGCCTCGATTCTCCACCAGTATAATCATGATTATTGCCAAATAAGTACAAATTCACGAGCACTACCAAATCGAGACTAATATTGAGTACACTGGATTTTTTAGTCATTCCTGAAAATTTAAACTCTAGTAAAATGTGTCTGGTTTTTAGTGCATTAAATAGTGTGCGAAATGCACCACCAGGCCCTAGTACGAGTATTTATATTGAGAATGCGAACTGAGTAATCTAACATAAAAAAACCCAAGAACTCTATCGCTTGTATTTTCCTAAATAGGAAATCATACTAAGGAAAGACATAACTCGGTAAAGACTTCTTAGTTTATTACTAGATTAATTGATAATCCTCATTGGAGGTTTTCAGTTCTAGAACAGCTTTTTTTGTCCACATCCAAATTGGGAATGAAGTGCTCTAGATAATATAGACTTAATCTCTTGCGAACGACCAGATTCAGTACGATTCACCAGATGCAGTACGATTTATATGTTCATGTAATGATTGTATTCGAAGTACGTATTAGGAAAGTGTACAGCCTCAGATTAAAAATTGTCTTCTAAAATATATGTTGTAGTAATTTGGGTGTTCAGTGCCAATGATACTGTTGGTACTGCATATACCCCGCACAGAGACCTTGTGTGAGTTTAACACCCCCCAAATTCAAAAAAAAAAAAAGCTTGAGGTGTTTCGTATTTGAGGAAACCAGAGAAAATTTCAATACTTTCTTAATTGTATGGCTTACTGAGTTAGTAGCTTAATGGTGTACAATATAAAGTTTGCAGTCCTGGTGGGTTTCGCACCCATCCAGAAAAATTGAACATTAGTCTCGTACCAATGAACAATCTGGACAGAAGCACATACCTTATAAATTACCCTCATAAAATTGACACCTACATTTTTCAACCCGCCATATTCCACTTACTATGAATGACTACACACTACTACACACTACTACACACTACTACACACTACTACACACTACTACACACTACTACACACTACTACACACTACTATGAAAGACTACACACTACTGTATAATAGCATGTTGTATTCTGTAGAACAATATTTACTAACCCTCTCTGTAGCTACAGTTGTCAAGAAGAAATCATGGCTGTAGCTTAGACTAGTGTAATTCACCTGCTACATTTAGTGTACCTTAGCGCATGTATCACGTGTTCATTATATAGATTAATATAATACTTATTAATATACACCATGTTAGTGTATATCTATCTTATTAATTATAGCATGGTTGGTGGTGGTGGTCAGACCTGCATAACCATCATGACTGTAGTAGTTATCTAAAGTGATCCCAAAGCCTCCACTACTCTATGAGTCAATATAAATTTGCTACACATCTCGTTCAATTCGAAATTGGCGTATCGGATTAATTAGGTATTCTAGGTATTGATTAGGTAATGGTTAGGATTGTTTAGGTATTAGTGAATGCTTGGTGTTGGATGCTGTATGCAGGTATTGGTAGATACCTCAGATTCCTTACTGTGGGACTGATACTAATATTGATACTATTGATAGAACACGGTGATTTATAATAATCTCTCACAGATATTCCCATACTAAAATCTGACTAGTGCTACACTGGATAGTACTCTCCTGCACACTACCATGTCCCATATCTTATACAGTTACCTTTAGTCTATTCTAACCGTAGTCTACCATGACATCGTTACTCTAAAAGCTTAGTCTTTCCTATCGTGTTCGTTTCCAGATAAGTTCCACTCCGTGGAAGCTGCATCGTCCATATATGTGGATACTCCCCGTACAGGATATGGAGCAGGGTACTCCGAGGAATCCAAGCCTTTGTCCGGTCCCGTTCCATTGCTGCCAGCATCCAAGGACTCCATCGAGTTTCCTTTTCGGGATGCGTGGAGCAAGTCTGCGGACGAGTTGCTTCTAGAATCTGTCAGATGCACATCCAACCGATTTCTTCTGAATGACTTGTTCACATCCTCATTGTAGATATGCGAGCTCATGTCTCGGCGAGAGCTCAACGAATCCGTGGTCTGTGTTCGGCCTGGCGGGGCGATCGGTGCATAGTGGGGCGAGTAGCTAAGATTGGAGCCAGGCTTTGGGGCTGATCTGGGAAACTCTCCCGAGTGGGGCGAGTCGTTGCCCGCATTGCTCATGAACCTATTGCGCGAGTTACGCTCAAATGGGTTTTCCGAGTCCACTGCACTCAAGTCTGTGAGACTGATGCTGGAACCGGAAAAGTCGAGTTTCTTGGGGTGCGAGTTTTCAAACGGACTGTCAAACGGATTAACCGGCGTATCGTAACGGTCCATGGGATTGGACGAGAAAGGATTGGGATGCTCGAATGCCGTCTCGCTCCGCATATCAAATGTGGACGACGATCCCAACAATGGATTGGCCTGGATATCCGCGTAGTTCATCAAGCCCTCATCCAAAATCTGTTTCTTGGGCTTATGGTTCCTGCGCACCAAGAACCGCACCTTATCGTTGACGGTTTTATAGCAGTACGCCTTAAAAGACTTGTATCCTTTGTGGGACACCTTGACCTTAATAGGAATAAAGAGCAACCCGGCCACCACAAACGAAAGGAAGAAAAAGAGAAAGATGGCAATCGAAAGCAACTGCACGGAGAGAATGATCGAGAGCCGCAAGTTTGTCTCTGCAAGAGCACGGATATTGGCCAAAATGTCGTTGTTCAATTCTCCGCCCGTAGCATAGTACCGGAGCGTCATGAAGTTAATCACCTGCCGAGGCAAATCCGCCACGAGGATCTGGAGCGCATCGTCCAACTGGAAGTAAATGAAGAAACACGACCACTGGAAAAAACCCTCTTGCTCGATTTCATGAAAGAGACACTGGTAATTGTAGCTGCGCAACGAATAGAAAAGCCGACTATAGTTGTTCAAGTACGCTAGCGCAATGTTCCTGGTGCGGTAGATATGAATACCCCACGAAATCTGGTACACCAAAAGAAGGAACCGGAAAAGAATGCACCCCGTGAATATCCACTTGGCGATCTTGTACTCGTACACCTCATACTCTGAAGACGACCACCGGTGGAATACCAAAATCGACACACACGTATACGTGTCCAGGGCCAAAATGGCTAACGTAAGGGCCAAAAGCACCCATACCCAAAGGTACGACATCACGGTCCAGAACCGGGTGTTGTGGAATGAGTCCACCTGGACAATATCGAACGTGGACAGATCTAGACTCTCGGTTTTCTTCTCTGTGTCGAACATATTACCGTCTATAATAAATCAAGGACCTCTGTATCAAAAAGCAAGGAACGAATTTAGGAGTTGGTGCAAACGAGTTTCAGCAAAGTTTCACTGCTCATCAATGTTATCACAACACCTGTACTTCGAGCGTATCTGAAACACTTGAATGGGGATCACTTTCTGGGGACACCGAGTTTCAGAGAAGGAGCTGGGACGTGTAAAGGAGAGAAGCGATGCAATGGGTGCCGGAAAGGACTTGAGCAGATTGGGATAGTGAAACAGCGGTGAAATAAGGCCGTGGCTAGGATGAAACAGTAGTGAAACAATCAAGAATGAAGTATGGTGAGTACTGCAGATCTCCGCGAGGCGTGGTAGGGGAGATCGATGCGCAAGCCTGCGTGACACACACCTGAAACACACGTGAAACACACGTGAATAACACGAGAAGCAAGCCTGAAACGCAGGGGTTGCAATTTTTTTCCCTGATATTTTTACAAATACTCAATCAAGTTTTCCATCAATATGGTTGGCGAATGGGACTGTTGGGGCTTCTATAAATAGCGACTTTGGCTGCGGTTGCCTCTTATATGCAGGCACGAATCTTGTCCCTTTTGGGCTCTGCCTGCTAGGAGTGCGCACTACGTACACTACAGGAATGTAATTGTCTAACGTGTAACAATGTGCTGGTCAGATAAATTGCGCACTTAGTGCTAGTATGGTGTACGGGTGTATATATTTTACATTTGGTGCACAGGTGTATATCGAAACCTTGGTCACCTGACCGAATCAATGGACTTATCTTTAATGGGACCTTCAAATCCATGGTTTTCAAGATAAACCAGAGCCGTATGCAGGAGCCATTCTCCACCTGAGATCTATCATAAGTTTTTGCAGTTTGATCACGAGTACACAATTTGTAGTCTGATTTGGATCAAAATTCTCATTGATGTAATAGGCATCCCGCATTTGAGCAATCAATTTTGACCTTGCTAGTGTAGACTGTGTTCCATCGAAGAGTTTCAAATTGAAAAGTCCACTTAAAGAGTTCATCTGAGAGACCAAAAGAGCTCCAGAGTTCCAGAGTTCCAAAGCCCAAAATCAGAGTTCAAAACTCAGAATTCAAAAAGCTCAGAGTTTAAAATTCTAGAGACCAAATTCAAGCTCACTTAAACGACACAGTTCAAGTTTCACGAATACTTAGTCAAAAGCTTAGAAGCCTCTTCTCTCAAATCCTCCTCCTCTCCTTCGCTCAATCCTTTCAACACATCCATACATGCAGCTTTAGCTGGAGGCCTGTACATGATGAGGAACTGAAGCGATAAGAAGCCAAGCTTGGACCGGGCCGGATCTGCACAGAGCGACTTGATGCCCTGCACCATTTCTTTATTGAGCCAAGGCAAGTCGCTTAGCAACCGAAGGAAAATCTTCCGGTCTGTGGGCTCCAAAAATGGAATCATCGCGTCCAACACTTGCTGGCCCCACTTATCGTATATAGGAGTCGCAACCACTGTTTCGGCCACTTCCTTGTCTATACTGGCCTGCATATCGGCCACAGACTCGGGATCTTCCTTGTACTTGGCGTTCCATTTCTCTTCCACATCATCTTTGATTTTTTGCTCGTTGGCCACTTTCTCATTGTACCATTCTTCGTTCAACCACTCAATGACCAAATCGATACGCTCGTGGATATTCACCAAGAAGTAATCGAACAAGGCCTTGCGGATCAAATCGCTCAACTGCTCATTTTTCGCATGTTCCTTGCCATCCTTAGTGTCATCAACATTGACCATTCCTCTGGTGGCCAAACGGGTCAATAGTATTAGCCACGAATCCGATTTCCACGAGTTGATAGCGATTTTCGTCAACTCCTTGTTGATGGAACCATCGTTTGCTTCTGCATTGGGCTCCTCCTCTGCATCTTCCTTGTTTGCAAACTGGAAAAAGTTCTTCACAATTAGATTGATATGGTCCTTCTTTTCCTGGAAGGATAACAACTTTGGTGGGGGAAGCGTGTATGCAGTTTCTGGGTCATAGTTGGCCTGGTCATCGTCGTCGTCTTCGTTTTTGTCATCGATTGATTCTTCCGTTTTGACGCCACTCAATGCAGGATCAGCAGTGGCTTGTACTTCATTTGCCTTGATATCCTTCACTGCATCCACATACCGTGCGCTGATCACATCAAGAGCCTTTGAAAGTTTATTGACTGGAGCACGGTTCAATGCAGAAATGGCCATGTTCACCAAGATTTGCTGAGGTATAGTGGAAAAGTCAAATTGGTTTATCTCGCTCGTAATATCCGTCAAACAGTACAAATTCTTGTAGTCCATAGTCTTCATCTTTTTCAGCGGGTTTTCGAACCCCTCAAACTTCCTTTTGCGGATTTGCGAGTCTTCGGTGCTGGGCTGTATAATGTTCTTCTTCCGGATTTCATCTCCCTTGGCCACCAATTCAGATAATTTGCGGGCACACGAGGCCTGGAACTTGGGCGGAACAAGCTGTAACTTCGTCATGTAGCCTAGGAGCACACGTAAAGTACGGTCAGTGTACTTTTTGGCCAACTTGAACGATTCCAAAGACTCGTAGTTAGATTGGAGCTTCGAAGCGGGGTCGAAACTCTCCAAAACTGGGAAAATGCGCTCCACAAATGGCCGCTTCCTTCTGATTAACATCGACAAGTGATTGAGCGTAGCAGTAACCATTGGAGAAACGAGTATATCGTCAGCCAAAGGCTTTAAAACAACCATCAACAACGCATTGGCCTCGCTTTCCATGAGCTGGCCCTTTATAAGACTGTGGTTCGGACTCACTTGGCTGACGGAGAAGTATTTGTTGGAGTTGGATCGCAGCTGATAATCAATCACCACCATGACAAACTTGAGGAGCTCCAATTTGCACTCGATATTGCGGTAACTGTCGTGTTCACGATCAAACGACGACTCGAAGGGAAATTGAGTATCACATTTGGCCACCAAATTGTTCTTAATATCATTGACTCCCATCCAAACACTAGCAGCACCACTGCCATCATTTTCAGCCACGTACCTGAAGGTCAATTTGAACACAATGATGCATACGTCAATGACATTCTTGAACACCTCCAAATCCTTGACGTCCGCCAAAACCTTAAGGTGTGGAAGTGCATCGATGGCCAATTCGATCTTCACTGCAGCCAAAGTATCTTCCTGTGTAAAAGCCTCCTTCAAGTAATTTGCACACCACCGTTGCACGGCCAAATTGGGGTTTCCGGAAAGGTTGAGGATTTGCTTGACGACCTGGGGAAAAACGTCTTTGTTGGACTTTCCCAACTCGCGGGCCTGATTCAACTGCCCAATAATCACAGAGTCATCTGGGACCGGCGTATCACTCATGTCCAGTTTTTATGTGTTGTGGTTTCAAAGCACTAGGGGAGGGGGGATTGTTTGGAGAGTGTTAGGCTTTTGATGAGTTTTGAAGAGTGCGCACGTGACCCCGCGCACGTTCCTGCCCTCCTCCACCATGAGACGATCGCTCCCCCTAGAAGCAGTTTCAGCGCCTCATTCCTGCGAAAAACTCGTAGGGGTCAAAATAGGGGCTTGTGCATTGTTTGTTATGCAACCCCTTGTTTTTGCCGGCACACAATGGGTAATCAGAAAAAGAACAATTGTTCAGCAGGATTCCGCTCCCAAAAGTCGAATCCCTAGAGCCTTGAAAGTCAAATCAGAAATTGTACTCAACAGATCAGAAAATGGAAAACTCGAATCAAATTATAATAAGAGTTGAAAGCGTCAGCTCTGGAATCCAGTTCAGCAAGCTGGTAACTCAGTGAATCAGTTGATCGGCCGGTCACTATCAGCAGATCAAAATTCCGAAACTCAGAATCCCAAAATAGGTTGGTTGCATTGGTAAAAGTCGAAAAACAAACAAACTGTGAGTCACAATCAGTAGCACAGCAAAATACCAATAAGATTATTTGCTTGATTGAATATCCAGAAATTTAATCACCAATTAAGAAACACCTATTGAATCTAAAAAGCAGTATTAAAGCCAAAACCAAATCAAAAGCTTGGTTAATGATACATCAAGATCAAAAAAAAAAAAAAGAAATAGAAATTAATTAGAAATTATTCAGTAAGTATCCAATTAATTAATCAGTAAATCACGAAATCAGATCATCAGCTGCCACCCGAAATTTTCAAGCCATATAAACAGAACATGTAAACCCCACAATCCAAACCACATTCCAACCCACAATGCAAATGCGGCCAAGCAAATCCAGGCCCGTCTCTATCCTTTCTCTGATCCCTAGCATTCCAATTCGAAACAATGCTTTTCTGCTTTTATGGATTATTCATCAACATAACTACAGAATATGACAATACTTCCAATTGGGCCTAGAGACAGCCGACTAGACAGTAGACAGAGGAAACTTGCCTGTATGCAACATTGAAAAGATTCGGTTATAAGTGATTCGGGAGAAGGGCTGTAAAAAAGAAAAGAAAGGAATGTACATGAGGAGGAGTGAGAGGTTGTAAGGGCAGGGGAGGAGTTTGCAGCCGCGGGGGAGGAGGTACGGATGCACCTGCATGTGCGCACGCCCAAACCGAAAGAGGAAGGTCACGTGACGCAAGTCTCATTCTTTTCTCTTTCTTATCTTATCTGAACACCCCATCAGTTTCTCCTCACCTCCTGACATAGCGTGACATTGGCAAATCTGCGTGTTGTTTTAGAGAGAAAAGACTCTTGTTTTTTTTTTACAATATCAAGGCTTCCGACCTGCAGGCCAGCGGAACTTTCAGCCTAATTGGGACTCCCTTTCCCCGTTTTCCACTCATCACCAACTACACCACCACCTTCCAATCTGGTCGAATTCTTCTCAATCAATTTAATCCCCGTTCAGGTGAATTTCAATCAATCAATCAATTCCATTCTCAACACCATTTTTCTGCATTGAACGACTAGTTGCTTGTTTTTCAGTCATCTGAAAATAGTGGACACGTGACTGATGATTATCACATCAGCAAAATCGGCTCCTCCGAGCTCCCAGAACCCCAATTCCGGGAAGAAACCCGATCACTCTCTCCCTCGAGCGAAATTCACTCCGCCACAGGACGAAATCATGGACCTGGGCGAATATTTTGATGCCAGGGATAAATGTGATGGACCGACCGACAATGGCGATAATTTAGGTGAAAAATCCTCTTCTTTCACTGATTTTTCGGGAAAAAAGTCGTCCTTAACTGGCATTTCCGCCAGGTCTTCATCTTACAGTGATTTTTCGGGGAAATCGTCGTCCTTCACTGAGAGTTCCCGGAAAACACCATCTTTCACAGATTTCTCGCGGAGAACGCCGTCTTTTACAGATTCTTCCGGGAAGAAATCAACCCTGACGGATTTTCCTCGGAAAACACCCTCCTTTACCGATTTTTCTGGAAAAAAACACTCCGAGACTTCGGGCCCCGAGAATTCCACCGACACAGACCTTGAGGGCCATCTTCTTCCCAAGCGGGTCAAGTCCAAACGGTCTTCCTCGGCATCCAATGACGCTTTTTTCGAGAGAGACAGATTTAGGGCTCGTTTCAGAACTTTTAATGGTGCGACAGACAACCAGCCAGCTGATGACTTGCTCAGTTCCAGTGAACAACCGCATCTGCCCAATTCAAGCACCGAACGGCTCTCGGTGGTGTGTGAATTCGATGATATTCTGAGCAAAACGAAAAAACTCGACATCAAAACGCCCGTGGTATCTGAACCAACAAGCGATAGCCCGAATGAGACGGGTCATGTGACGGCAGATTTCCGGCTCCCTCGAAATCGACCCAAAGCTGCCACCAGCTTCAAATCCAAGAGTCTCGAGCTTGCATATCCCCGTAAAGAGAATGTTTCACCGTTGGCCAAGGATTCTCGGCTTTTCTCCCATTTTCCGCCTATTGTTGACGCCAATCTCGACCTACGATACATCTCTGTGCCGGAACTATCCAAAGTCTTCGACTGGTACTTTAACAAGCCGCTTCCGGCCACGGGCCAGATGTTTCCGTGGCTCCACGGGATCCATGCGGAGAATTTCGCCCAAAGAGCGTTTTTTGCCCGTTCTGCCACCGGTTCGGACTCCACAGAAAAGCCCTGCAGTGCTCGTTTTCTTATGTGTGTTGAGACAAGTTCAGCCAAGCCCCGGATTCCTCGGGTGGTGAGAAATACAGTGAGTATTGAAGAGCTTCTCAAGAAAGTGGAGTATTCAAAGACAGAAGTACTTGAGCAGACCAGAGATGTGGTGATGGATTTGGACCAGGGCGAGAGTTTCAACAGATGCCTAGATCTACAAGAGGAAAAGGCCCGAAACGAGGAGTTAGTCCAGCTTTTGGCAGCAGACTCGCTCAGTACGGGTTACATGCCTCTCTTTTTGGACACGGACCCCGAACGAGGCGTCTCGCTCCGAAACTTTCAGATCCAAGTCAACAAGGTGGCCCGGTGCGCCGATTTGGTAGTGTACTGTGCAGACCGTCGCCATGATACATGCAAATGTAAGTCCATCGGGCGTCTTTTAAGGGTAGCACAGCTTCTCGAGCGGAAAGAGAGTTCCAGGGCCATTTCCGATTTCAATGTGTTTGTTTTGAACTGGCACAAGTCGCATTTCGAAGAGTATCCCGATGTGTTCACCGTACGGGACTGTTCAGCCATTTTTTCTAGCCAGGATGGAGTCAAGAAGACGCAGTTGCTTCTCTATAGCATGATTCTCCTCAAATCCGATACGTTTTCCTCGTGGGATGCGGACTTCCAGGTCAAGGAAAAGGTGGAAAACACAAAGATGTCAGCAGCTACTAGACTCCACCTCAACGTGTGGCTGGGCAATGTATGGGACCAGCAAATCATGGTGCATTTGTTGAAAGGCACGCTGGACTTGTATGGCGACTTCAGCCCCTCCATCCATTCATCGGGAGAAAAGCATATCTACTGCGACCCCGAAAAGTCGTCGCTAACCAAGAGCAGTTCGTGGGGCCCCAAGTTGGTGTCGTCGCTTCCTCCACCAAGGAGCCACTGGCAACTTTTCTTCCACTGCCATAATGATGCTCAATTCCCCAGCCAATCATTATTGGCAGAATTGCTTTTCAAGTACACCATTACATCCCGCAAGGCAGAGGAGGTTCCAGATCTACACCACTTGGAGTTCCCGTCGTCCGGTTCCGTGGGTCTTGGGGACTGCAGACAGGAGAATCTTATGAGTATTGTGAACTCATGCAAGTTGCTCTACTTATACCTGTCGTCTGTGGCTGAAGGGAGTCTTGCAGCATTGATCTACTGCTCCGATGGTTACACCGAACTGTCGCTTTTGGTGCTCTGCTACCTCATGTATGCAGAGAACATACCGTTGGAGGTGGCCATGCTCAAGCTCCATTTGGAATACGGCAGACCATACTATATTTTCGGAACAGATGTGCAGGTGTTACGGAAGTTGGAGATTCTTCTACGTCGGTATAGTCCAGCCCGCTTGGGTGCAGGCACAGTGCAATGGGCCAAGCTCGAGACTATCACCAACCAGGAAATCTCCGACATTCTTCTCCATACGCCTGGTAGTGCAGGTGCCACGTGTATCCCCCGCAAGCTCCGGTTGGGGTACATTGCCAGCGACTCGGAGTCCAGTTCAGATTCAGAAAGTGACGATGATGAAGGTGCACTTGAGGCCATGGCCGACCGCAAGTGGGTGGAAGACGTGGGAGGGTCGCTTCCTTCTCGCATATTGCCGTACCTCTATTTGGGCTCATTGAAACATGCAAACAACCCCGTTCTTCTCAGCAAGCTTGGCATCACCAAGGTGGTTTCGGTGGGTGAGCAGTTGGACTGGCTCTCCGGTTATAAGTTTCAGGAAAACAATACGGTGACCAGTGAAAAGCTCTTTGATGGGGATATTGAGTTGATCGATATCCAGCCAAAAAAAACCCTGAAATTGACTGTGCGTTCCGTTTTGAAGGTCAAGAATCTCCAGGATGATGGGATTGACGAATTAAGCCGCTCGCTCCCTCACGTGCTCGACTATATCGACGAGGAGTACCAAAACAACAAACAGCAGGCCCGTATTTTGGTGCACTGTCGAGTGGGCGTGTCACGATCAGCCACCGTGGTGATTGCCGAGGTCATGCGTCGCCTTAATATGAACTTGCCCCAGGCTTACTTATACGTGCGGGTGCGGCGGCTCAATATAGTGATCCAGCCGAATTTGCGGTTCATGTACGAGTTGTTTAAGTGGGAGGAGCGGGTCCGTGAGCGGGGCCGCGGAAATCTCCGGGTCATTGATTGGTTTGTCATGTGTCAGGAGATCAAGAAATTGAACATGCCTTTTTTGAGGAACTAACCAGAACTTCAAGCCAAGCGACAAAAATTTAGTCAAACGACGAAATAATAATCGAACGACGGAAGATTTGGAGTCGCTAAGTCACCTGTGTTTGCTAAGAAGACTAGAGCTTGACACTAGAAGTGAAATCTGGAGTGAGGACTACTGAAGGATACTACGAACAGTGAATGACTAGGAAGAGTAACACTAGTCATTGGAACTGAGGATGAATACTAGAGAAGAACTGAGGACTAATTTTTGGAAGAGCTGGGAGTGATACTTAGGAAGAACTGAGACTGAAGAAGGAGTGAGAACCTGGAACAAAAAATTACTTTAATTCGAAGCTTCTGGTGGTTTTGTCAAAAAGCTTCATGGTGGTTCATTCGGGATTACGGTTATTCTCCGTGAGAAGGTGTTATTTGTATCCAATGCAACTGCTGACCAGTGACACGTTGGTTACTCAAGTTCATGGAGGTGCATTCAGCAAAACTATATCAGTTTCTATTGGTTTAGCTGGTGGTACCCTAAGAACCAGCCCAGAACCCAATCCCATTGAATTAGAAGATTAAGACCAAGTGGAGTTGTACGCGAAGTTGCAAGTCAATCCCGAAGCTAAACCCTAAGTTAAACAGCCAACCCAGCAGAGTGGAGTCTAAAACAGTACTAGATGTTAGACAAAGCAGACAGAATTACAATACAGACCAATACTCTCCATTACATTGGCTCAACTGATTCAAAGGTGAGTTGATAATTTCTAGTCTACTAATCATATCTGACTGATTTACTTCCAGGACTCAATTTCTACTGGTGTTCAATTACTACTCACCAGTGACACCCTACTAGTCTACTACTGCTGTTTCTGCCATATTCGGCCTTAGAACCATGTCCCCACAAGCTATCACTACATCCTTAAGCACATACTTAAAGTAGTACCACAGGTGAAGTTACCAGTATATGATAGTACAGTATGGTGGTATGATAGTACATAGTATGGTAATGGTAGTATCGATAGTAGTATGGTTATATGGTAGTATCCATAGTAATCTTGATGGTAGTCTTAATGGTATTATTGGTAGTATATATGGTATGGTAGTATATATGGTAGTATGGATGGTATGGAGTGGTGATATTACTGTAGTATATATGGTAGTATGGTATATAGTGCAAGAGATCTACTTGAAGCTGCTGAGTTCCAGGTAGTTACAGAAGGGTCTTGACTGGAGAAGAATTTGTCTGGAGAATTTGTCTGGAGAATTTGTCTGGAGAAGTTGTACCAAATAGTGTAGTAGCATAAAATAGAAATTCAAGGCTATTTTCATTAGAGTCTGCAAGCTATTGGTCAATCCACGTGACAAAGCTACTCCAACGCAGCTTCTTTGATCTTCTGATCTTCTGATCTTCTGATCTTCTTAGATACATAGTCAAGAGGTCTAAAGCTTTTATGGATTCATAAACTCTTATAACCTTGAAAGTGATTTTGGGATATTTGGTCGATTTTTTATTTAATCGATGTATTAAAGATTATGATGTATAGCTGATTCATGGAAATTAAACTATACCCGTGTCTTGACCACCTTCAATATATTTCCATGACTATGGTTCCAATCCCACTTATTACCTCAATGACTACGACTCAATTAACTTGGGGTTATTGGTGCCAGAGTTGGAATCACGTGCACTCTGTCTTCATGTTTAAAGTCAAACCTCCTCTTCCACCCCACAACCACCCAACCACTATACTACTAAACCACTATACTACTAAACCACTATACTAACTACTACGCTGACTACTATACTAACTACTACACTAACTCCTATACTAACTACTACACTAACTCCTATACTAACTCCTATACTAACTACTACACTAACACCTATACTATACGAAATACTATATAATTAACTGCTCTTGTCAGAGGCCTTTAGGACTTGGTGGCTATGCTAAGGTATTAGCTTGCCATAGATCTAAGATAAGATCCTACCAGATTAAGTGAAGAGTTTCCACAACTAGACGTTGACATGTCATACTGAACACTACCACTAAACTCTACCACTAAACTCCACCACAAACTCTACTCCAGAACTGAACTGTACTTAAGTACTATATCTCACTGTACTATACCTTACTGTACTATGATTCTTAAATTCAGATTCTTGAAAATTCATTAAAGACTACTACTACTACTGATACTACTACTACTACTACTACTACTACTACTACTACTAATACTACTAATACTAATGTACTGCTATTAATTCTCCAGGAATATTACTTGTCTCCAGGGTTTCTATTACCAGTATTCTATCATGTTGTATGGTAGAGTATTTTCAGAGAGTTAACTATTGACTTTGATGCGGTGAACTTAACAAAGAAATAATTTCCTTTATAAATATCCTGGAATACTCGAGTTAAATAAATTGTATAGATTAAATAATGTAGTTCAAAGATGTAAACGAAGATAAAAAAAACAAATCAATATCATAGATTTGTAAGATCTTTTATGCAGTAGTAGCACCGTATTTTGTTTCAAATGTGTAGTACTCCACTCTCTTCACCACAGAGTCTATAGTCTAAGACGTGCAGGAATACCATATAGTAGTATACAGTATAGTAGCAGTGTAGTCTATAGTTAATATAGTCATGGTTCTAGATGGCATGTCTATATACCAACGACCATATACTAGTAAGAGTAGTAGTAGTAGTAATAGTAAAAGTAGTATTAGATACTAGGTAATAGAACATAGTAATATAATTGCTAGTATAGTTATCAATAAAATTCCCAAGACTGACTATATACAGTCCATTTTAGTAGTCTAATTCAAATGATATCAAGGGCATTCACACTCTGATTTATTCTTTTTGATGAGTTTTACTAAAGGCAGGGATACAGAATATTGTCTGAAAATCAGGTAATTTTCTTCAATTTCAAAATTTTCAGCAATGTAGATTTAGTGCTCCAGGTCAAGACAAATAAGTTTATGGATAGAAAATACAGGTTCCAAGATCGAACGTATTACTGTTACTGCATTACGCCATAATCTTGTCTTCCACCTTCGATAATATAGTGCTTGACAATTTCATGCTTCTTTACAATCAAAACGTTTAATATAAGCGTGACTAATTATCACTACTGACTTACTACTACTACACTACTACCAAAATGGATTATTAGTAGGAAATATCTCGTGAAAGAGTAGTGGAGTATTCTGTAGTGGTGAATGGTGTAATACAGTCTTTGGTTACGTAATCTGCTGACGATCGTATTCCTAGGCTCCTTCCAGGAAGAAAGTCTGTAGCAAGATACAGTCCGTAGCAAGAGCAAGTTTAAGATATAATAGGTCTACAATAGATTATGGTACGGGAATTTGACATTATTTTGATTTAGAGTAAACAGAAAAGTGACTAATTTTATTCGAAGCTTAACTCAGAAACTCACCATAGTTTTATATGAAATCTAGCTTGATATGGTCTTCAAATAAGCGCAGATAGAGATATATTGTAGCTGAAACAAAACCAATTTGAGCCAGAAATAAGCTTTGAATCAAACATTTAATATCACATAAGGTATAGTGTGTAGTAGTAATCAGTATACTTAAGATACAGTAGTGTCTAGTTAATATACTGTACAGAGTATAGAATACAGCATAGTACAGTATTATTTAGGGTGGTGGAACAGTAGATGTTTATACTAGTGTGCAGTTTATGGTTGCTGATAGTACCAACATCCTGCCACTAGTATAGATGCTGAACCTACTAGTCCACATACGCCCTTTGAAGAGACACCAATGGTGGTATTAATAGTGAATAGTAATTAGAACAGAACTATACTAAACCTAATATTATCCATTACCACTCTACCTCCAGAATCAGGATTATTTCTATTTCTATACCCCCATTACTATACTATTCATCAGAACCAGAAATCATCAGAATTAGAAATTTAATTATACTATCCATTACTACTACTTGCTGAATTAAATTGAAGTAGTACTAAACTATAGGAAAAGAATACCGGAGTAGAGCTAGGACATCACTGAACTAATACTGTTCTATACTATTCTATACTATTCTATACTTTCTATACTTTCTATACTTTCTATACTTTCTATACTTTCTATACTTTCTATACTTTCTATACTTTCTATACTTTCTATACTATTCTACTGGAGACCAGATATACCGATAGAGTATGCTGTTCATACTACATACTATTTAGAGTATACAGCACTCTGACGACTACTGGAGTACAGAAAGTATACTACGTCGCCAATTACCAAGACTAACTTGATAACTCAACTATGACTGGCTGAATGGATTCTTTTAGCATAAAATGTACTTTAAAAATACTACTTAATATATATTCAGTGCTAGTGTTAATGGGTAGTATAGTATCCCCGTAGTGTATAGTATAGGATAAGTAGTGTATAGTATAGTAATGTCAGACGTTGTACTGATGTAGTAATTTCTACTTTTGTCACGCCATTTACATTCACAGTAATTTTTAAGTATATCGTAAATTCCACTTTTTCTGCTCTTCTTATAATTTTGTATAAGCTTAGACCATAAGACAGTCTGTGGAAAGGTTAGACAGTCTGTGGGAAGGTTAAGGAGGTTTTACTATAGAAGCATATTTTAAAATTCCATTTAAATCTTAATGTTTAAAAATAGCTTGTTTTTTTTTATTAGTGCTTTTTTAAATTAAAATGAAATAAGCTTTTCTTGAGAAATGGCATGATTGCGAATGCCTTACAACTGCCGCATTCAGTGTGCTCAGTCTTATTCCAAAAAAGTGCTGGAGACGTGCACAACCAGAAACACACCTGTATATAAAAAGGCTTATTTTAAGTAAGAACAAAATTAAAGCTATAAAAAAGAAAATAAAACCAAAACCAAAAAAATTCTTAATTGGTGACTGATACTATGACGTAGAGAGTTTTCTAGAAAAGGAGAATGGTGTCCTGCATACACGCATCACACTATCTCCAACGTTTGATCCGCGCACGCCCGTTTTTTCTACCGCCCCTCACGCCAGCTCACCACCCTCCTCCACCTGAAACGGCACTCGGCTTCCCTTAGCGTACCACCACGTATTGCCTCGTGCTTTCGCCCGATTCTCGTCAATTTCAATTTGCTACCTGCGCAAAGTGCCTGAATTAAATCTGAAACAATTGTGAAACTCTCGTGAATCCCCTCTCGACTACCTGCCGAAATCCTCCACTTCCAACCCTTAATCGTTCTAACCGTCTAATCAGATTTTCCCCCAATATTTACACTCAATTGCCTACATTGAATTCTTACTCTGAATTCGTATGCTATTCCAATTCTTCTACTGAATTCGAAACCCTCCTTCATCTTCAAGACCCGACTTGTATCGCGTTTCAAACACTTCTGAAACACTCCCTCCTGAAACACGACCTGAAACTCGCTATCTGAAACAACACCAGCTTATATATGCCAGAGATCCTGATAGCCCAAAAAATACAAACTTACCTCTGAAATTCTTTCTGCCCAAGCAATTGACCCCATTGTTGCATCGTCCAAATACTATTCCCGATGCTGAACTTCTTCAACGACTCGGCCATCATCGATGCTTCCATTGCAACGTCGGATAGCCTGTCCAAACCCACTTTGGCCCCCGGAAACGCCCTCTCCAAGTTACTAGATTCGGCAATTGCTAATGCAGCCCGAGAACTGACCCCCGAAACGGATTCCAAGTCCGCGTCCACGTCCCCAAGCTCCATGTTCGATTTCGTCCCGAGCCGTAAAGCCGGCCGGCCCCATATATACTCCATAGAGAAATTGCTTGAGTTACGACAAGACCCCGGGGTTTCTCGGTTTGACACGCGGAAGATCCCGGGCCCGAGCTTTTGGGCAATGAAGCACCGCGGCCATGAGCCGGCCGCAAAGCCCAGCCACGGGAAAAAGTCCCGCCGCAACAACAACCACTCCCATAACCTGCATGGCCAGGCAGATGGCCTCAACTGGGAACGCAAGCCGGCTGGCTTCTTGAAGCATTCGGAAATCGACGGCATGTCGTCGGAGAAAATCTCCCAGCTTTTGGGCGAGACTCCGGACGAAGATACTCCCGATTGGGATAACCCAGGGGCCTCTAGCGATATGCGGCTCTCCATGGGCAATACTGTGGCCGACTTCGAGCGGTGGAAACAGGAAATGCGCAAAGAAGAGAGAAGAAAACATGGTGTCGATTTGGACAAAGAGGTGCAAACCTCCAACGAAGTCGACAGCTTCTTCTCTTTTGTTAAGCCAAAGGAAGCCTCGCAAGCTGTGGCATCTTCTTCGGTAAAGTCTTCCGATGCGAAGAGCTCGAGATTCTCGTCTTTTTTCGGCTCCAATGGACCAAATCCCCAGGGTTCTAATGGCGTCCAGGGCCAGGGAGCACCAGGGCTTCCGGCCCCATCCAAAAGAGATTCTATCTCTTCTGCCGATTCATCTCTGCGTTTTTTCCGGAACGAGCCTCCTAGCTCCGGTCCCCGTTCGTTTGAAGAGCAGAATTCGAAGCCTGCTCCAGTGATGAGACAAGGCCCACCTCCAGGGATCCCACCTCAGCAGTTCCCCCAGAATATGAACGGCCAGAACATGAATATGCAGAGCTTGGGGCCAAATGGCACCATCCGGAACGGCCCTCCTCCGGGCTTGCAGCAGCCAGGAATGCCTTTCTTCCCCAATCCTAATATGGGCGCACCACCCCCTTCAAACAACGATTCGTTCTTTATGTCCTTACTTAGCAAGAGAGAGGGCGAAGAGGCTCAAAACCCCGGACAGGAGAAGGAGGCCGGAGGAAAGACCCAAAACGGTCGTAATCCTGGACAGAACCCTGGCCAGAATCCTCCAAATGCGGGTCCAACACCTCAGAATCAAGGTCCAAACCCAGGTCCAACACCTCAAAATCAGCGCTCGAATGGTGGTCCAAATGCGGTTCAAAACCCTCAGAACTCGGGTCTGATTCCTGGTCAAGCACCAGGAGCACCCGGCCAAGCACCTGGCCCAAATGCAGGACCCGGACCGAACCCAGGTCAATCTTCTAATGGCGCGAACCAAAACAGGCCAGTACCCAAGGGACCAAATGGCCAGTACTTCCCATACGGCCAACACTTGAACATGCAGGGCCCGCCTCCCGGCATGCAAGCACCACCAGGAATGTTTCCACCAGGAATGTTTCCACCAGGAATGGGGCCTGCAGCGGGCCAGTTTCCCCCCGGCTCCAACTCAGGAAGTAATTCCCAGGGAAAGGAGATTCCACCGTGGATGCGGTATGGCCCCCCAGGTGGACCACCAGGCGGACCTCCCGGCGGACCTCAAAACGGGCCTCCAAATGTGCCTCCAAATGGGCCTCCAGGTGGGCCTCCAGGTGGGCAGTTTCCCCCTGGATTTGCACCTCCCCAAGGCTTTGATCCCAGCTTCAGCCACCCAAAATGAGCCATGTGCTCACAAGCTATAATGCATTAATGAATTGATGAGAGAACAAATGTCAATGGCTGGTTATTCAACTAATTTTGATGGGTTAAGTTGTGAAGGATGATTATGAAGGTTTGATTTGTGATGTGCTGGTAAGATTAAAAAATACATAATGCATCCAAGTAATGAGTTATTCAAAGATGCACTATGCTCCATGATTTTAATCAATATAATGCTCAATACCCGTATTGAGTCAATACTAACATCTACAAGAATCAGCCAATGAATGACATAATCATTCGAGAGTCACCAAGTCATGCCATATCCGATGTATCCATATAATGAATAAAGCTAGTTTCTCCAAAGTGACACAGACCATTCAGGACATTATTGTCTAACGGTATTTCCTGACTCCCGATTCTGATCATGCTAACTATCATTGTTAGAGTTCAATATCACTAGTGCAAAGGTTTACTACTTGACTCCACTAATATCATGAGTATGTGTGCCTTTATACCGTTTTTCTCCATTCTTTTTTGTAGATCAAGTGTATTACTTGGCCAAGAATCAATGCCTAGTATGCAGGACTAGAGCATTACAAGTGACCATTTCTACAATAAATTGTGATTTACATAACCTGATTATTTTATAGAGGATATTAGATTGTTAAGATTAATGAAGATATACTAGACTGGAACCCGAGAAAGAAAACAGATTACTAGACAAAATAGTATAATGAGGTACAGGTAGCAGTAGTCACTTAATTCTCAGTACAAAAGACAAATTAGACAAAAAATTAGACAAAGAATCAGACAAAGAATCAGACAAATCATCAAACCTGGAATTATGCACTACAAGAATACTTTGTATTTATACTACTCAACTTCTTTTCTGGTGATTTGCTGACAATCCATTAGTATAGTCATTTAGCTCACTAGCCATCCTTCTCATGAACAAATAATAGCCAATGACTAGGCTACGAAACTAGAAAAACTAGTCAAATATACCAGAAACTAAAAGTACTAGTAAACTAAATATCTGGTCCACTGAATCTTCCAATACTAAGTTCTTTACCAGAATAGCCATACCTTCCAGCTCACTAACATAGAGCCATACTAGCCATACTAGCCATACTAGCCATACTAGGAATACTAGACATACTAGAAATACTAGACATAGTGGTTGCGCTCTTGATGGTACAAAGCTTTGATAGACCTAGTGCACTTTAAATCCAGGACAATAAAGAAGTATGTGGTGCTTTAGTATAAACTGGTAATACTGGACATACTGTAACGTTACATTAATATGCATTCATTAATATTGTGGTACTCAGTAGTAATTTTTACTGGTACTAATTAGGAATTTGACAGATAGACAATGATTTTAAACCTCTGGCTATAACTACAGATTTATACTATGACTACAAGATATAGACCAATCATATAATTATATTGGCCATTTCATATCGTCAATCCATTGTATCATGTGACCAATATCCATCAAACCAATCATTAACTCAAAGTAATAATTAGTAATATCTACCCCACCGATTAGTCTTATCATAATATTCTTTTAGCCTTAGGTACTGGTAATAATAGATAAATCGAGTGGAGGACTGCATATAGTGGTATTAGTAATAAATGAGTGCATAATCATTATCAATTCAGTCTTCGTAAAAAGTACACCAATTTTAATAAAAAGATCAGTTAGTGGATAAATATCAAAAAATCAATCAATGGAATAATCCAAAAAACCAATTGGAAAAACCACCCAATACTTATTCAAATTTATTAGGCTAATATTCAATCAGTACACCATTAACTTCATTATTATTGTACTAATTTCGGTCCAAGAATTATTATACCGGATTAATAATTCACAGGCTATTTTTAAATATTCTTCAGTTTATTTATAAAAACTACACTCAATTTGGAAATTATTACTCAATTAGATTTTAGTACGTTATTGAATACTGGAGTATAATTAACAGTACATGTATAGCACTAGTTATGGAACATGATATAGTGGATACTGGAGTATAATAGTATGACTCTACCAATTATCTAATACCGATCTGAAACAGAGTTGAAATCCAGTAAAGAGTTTCATATTCGAACGAAAATTCAATTGCCATTAAAACCTGGAAACTGAACTCACCCATAAACATTTTGGATCTCAATAAGAATCTTACCTTAAAAGGAGAAAGATTTCCGAAGAAGGCTCCAAAAGAGCCCATATCGTTTTATTTTGTAATTCTTCGAGAAATCGGCCTAAAATATCCTCCAAATTCGGTAAATTCGGTCTCTTGGACTGCATGTCAAACTCTCTCTTTTCTTGCTCGATAATATAACCTGTATATAAAATAATAAATATACCATTTATATAATCTAATATTATATATAGATAATAAATATCATATATATGTATAACTATATATATATATATATATTAATACAATGTTTAATAATTATCTCATATATAAATATATTCTCGCGTAGCAGGGAGGCCCTTAAGTTATTATTGATATCAATATCCATGTATTGATTATAGTTTAATAATTAGACATGATATTTAATTTATATTAATAAATAAAATCCTAATTATCTTATTAAGTATCTTCCTCAAACGTTTTGGCAAATTGGTCAAACCGGTCTTCCAAAAGTGTAAGTCCCTCGGTTCAAAAGTTGGCACTAGACAAGTTGGAAAATCCACTTGTATCTGTAATTGCACCCATTTTCTTGCGGAACTTGTTGTTGGGTTTCTTAGCTGATTTAGGAACCTATGGAAAATCAGGCAAGACATCCCCGCCATTTTCAAATCCAATTACTTAAACCGTCTAATTCTGTTTAAACATTAGAAGTGGGAGGGTTACTTAGAGACATAATCCTTGACTCGCTAAAAATGTACCATGGATTAATTACAGACTAACGGGCCAAATATGACGCTCCTTTATTTAAGAGCATCAATTCTCCGAATTAAGAAACTTATACTACTGATTCTACTGACATGCCATGCTAACTACTAAGACTATTACTACTAGAAATATCTTTTTTATTAATTGTTTATGTACAACTTAAATCTTCTATTATTGGTATAGTTCTGGAACAAGCAAACAGGATCTTCGGTCTTTTGGTCATTTTTTAGTCAAACTCTTTCATACTATTGGTTAGACTAAGCCACATGGACATGTTTTCTGGTCCCAACCTTAGTCTATTCACTTTTTTCTAAGTACCAAAGTCTGATAAGTTCTGAACTCGTGAGCGTACTCTGACCATGTCTGGAACTATAAACAACGGTCTTTGAGTTATTTAAGAACCACCTGTACTATTGACCATGAGCCAATCTCCATCAACATGCATGTTCGTATATTTCATTGCCGTAGTGTTTTTAGGTCTGGTTCCCCTTCTATCCACCATCTTTTTGTCTCTTCAAGTCGTATCTGACCGTACCTGGACACAAACACTACACCCAAGTATCCACCAGCCAATCCTCAATACAGAAAGTCCTCCCATACCCCAGTACTAAAGTCAAGGTACTCAATTTATCAGGCACTCATAGAACTAGACCTGAAGAGTACTTTGCATGTACTAGGCAGTACTAGGCAGTTCCAGTTCCCTGGCCAATGAAGTGACCACTGACTTACTCCCTCTTGAGAATTTCCGATATGGAGAGCAAGAGACTCATCAACTGAAGGTGCTCATCGGTACCATTGTTCAACCGGCGGTCCGTGTCAAATAACACCACAGCTATGGCGTTCTTCTTTGCTGAATTGAGCGCATCGTCAAGAATGTACTGGTCATGGAGCTGGTCTGCCACCTGCTGTGCACTCCAACCTTGGAGAATGATTTTCTGGGTTAAGGCCACGATTTCAGGGTGATTTCCACGAGCAACGGCGGCCTGCACAGAAGCGACCGTTTCCTGGTCTACCACTCCTGCTATTTCACACACCATAGCTTCAGAAACGCCATCATTGCCAATGGAAGCACTAAGCCGTGCACACGACTGCAAATAAGTAATGGCTTTCCGCAAGTCTCCATTGCTGACGGAAATAAGCTGGTCAAACACCAGCGGCGACTGCACAGAGACGTTCTCCACCTGAGCTATATGGTTCAACCGAGCCAAAGCACTTTCTGAATCAAGCAGCTTGAAGCGGAATTTCAGGCACCGCAGCGCCAACGGGTCAATGATCCGTGTTATGTAGTTACAGATTAGGCAGAACCGCGTCACTCCAGAGTATACTTCCATGGTCCGTCTCAAGGCAGCCTGGGCATCGTTAGTCATCGAATCCGCCTCATCAAGTACAATGATCTTGTATGGAGGACAGGGGTAGTTTTTCAAGTCATCAGCGCTGGCATTGGACACAGTCAAGCGGGCAAAGTTCTTGATCTTTTGACGCACAATAGAAATGCCTCTTTCGTCCGAAGCATTGAGTTCCAACACCCTCAGCTTATAAAGAGACGGGCCGTACAATTGCTTGGCCAAAGCCAACACTGTGGAAGTCTTTCCAGTTCCTGGAGGCCCATAGAAGAGCATATGGGGGAGGTTTGCAGACTGCAATGTTTTCTTGAGCACCTTGACGGCGTGTTCCTGAGCCGCCACGTCATCGAGTTTCTTGGGCCGGTATTTTTCCACCCACGGCGTATGATCGAGTTTTTCTTGTGTATACAGAGTCATGGTTTGGAGTAGTGGAGATACGCGTCGCGTTGAGACCTGAGGTTCGAAAAGTGCACCAAAAAAGTCCCCTGGTGAAAAGTGCACCTGAGCACCAGCACCAACATCAGCACCTAACACCAGAATTTTGATTAAAAAAAGTGGACCAAGGTTGGATTTCAAAGAAGGTTGGGATTTCAAAGTGGTTTGAATCGAGTGTTTTTGAATTTATAAATTGGAAATTGAAAGAATTGAGCGAAGGTGGTGAAATTAAGAGGGCTGTAGACCCGTACACCCGTACACCACAAGACCATTGGTCCCCAGGACTAAAAAAAAAATTTATAATTCTACTTTTTTGCAACCAAGGTATAGAAGGATCTAGAAGATGAGGAATAGGAGTAAGACTAGGAAAGTAGAGAAAAGAAGTAGAATGCTAAATTATGGATTAATCGATTCGCTTGGAACAGTAGTCGTACGTGGAATAGTCATAAAGTGGAATGGTAATTACTTAAAGTGGAATGGTAATTACTTGAAATGGAATGGTAGTCTCAAAATGGAATGGTAGTTCCTAAAATGGAATGGTGGTTCCTAAAATGGAATGGTGGTTCCTAAAATGGAATATTTACTACCTAAAATGGAATAATAATTCCTAAACTCTAAGGTGACTTTAGTAAATGCATTTTATGATATTGAAAAAATGATACCATCAGAATATATAACTAGAATTATTTCTGGATGGTGGACCGAGTAGAATAGGCATACTGTGTAGAATAGGCATACTGTGTAGAATATAGGCATACTGTGTAGAATATAGGCATAGACTGAGATGACTGCGAATCAACTGCGAAATGCGTACCTCTCCATATAAATGATTTCCACAGATATTTAAATGGAAAATTACAAGATCTTTTTAATAAAATTCTATAAAAATTATTTAAATAAGATTACAAGAATTTTCTATGGACGATATCTTCATAGTCAATTTTATTTATTCCATATCCATTCCTGTCACTGACAATCCAAGAATAAGACATTCTAGTCATCTTCAGTTGTGGTAGGACATGCTACAGTAGCTAGAAAAGTCCCGAAATTTTAAGATTCTAATTAATCAATTAGAAATCAAAGAGTCTCATAATTTAATCGAAATGATTATCAAGTATTTGTAGAATAATAAAATAAATTGATTTTGCCTTGACAGAAATATCCCAGAATTAAACCAGAATTAAACCAGAATTAAACCAGAATTAAACCAGAATTAAACCAGAATTAAACCAGAATTAAACCAAAGTAGAGTAGAGTAGAGTAGAGTAGAGTAGAGAATCACGTGCACCGTCTGTATTGAAAATAATCTTAGGTGAGAGTCTCTGACTAAAAAAGATCTCTAGAGAAACCATTCTCTGCGTGTACTTAATATTCGTGGACTCAAGGTTGGACTTATCCAGACAGTGTAATATTGACTAGTCTTCTATACTAGTATGGTGGCTACACTACTTTTAAACTTGGACAGAAGTATTTTGGACAATAGTATTTTGGACAATAGTATTTTGGACAGAAACATTTTTGGACAGTAGTATTCTTGGTGTGGTATATTCTTGGTGTGGTATATTCTTGGACAGATCTTTGGTCCGCGGTGATTGGTATAGAGTGCTTGGTAGTAATGGAGTAGTACTAGTTATTACTAAAATTACTTATTATACTATTAGATTATATATTAATGAGCCGAATGGCCAAGTATTCTATTGCACACCAACCACCGATAACTCCAAGGTCCACACACGGCGGGCATGCACCTTCACCTTAATGAGGTCGCCCAAGGCCTCGAGCGTCGCCAGACCCTGGGTGCTGATCTCCACCTCTTCATTGGACCACCAACACTTGCGTGCAGGTTTGCGCCAGAACAACAAGAGCTTGGTATGGTTGGAGTCCGCATTGCGCTTTGTTCGTGAAAGTGACCGCGAGGCTGCACGGCTGGCGCTGCTGGCCAACGTAGCTATGCGCGACCGCGACCGCGATCTTGTAGAGGCGTTTGACGAGACTGGTCCCAAAGAGGGCGATTCCGGAGGTGTGGGTGGTTTTTCCCCACTATTGAGCCGCACTAGCGATAACGATTGGAGAACACACTTTCCTGGCTCCAAACACCGGTTGCCCCATTCTTCCGTTTTCTCAAAGCCCAGAGAACACAACATATCGAAAAGATTTTGTTCCGATTGGCCCAGTTTTTGCACTCCGGGTTTGGACGAGTCAAGATCAAACCCAAGCCCAGCAAATACCAGCTTATTCTGTGCTAATTTGCTGGCCACTTCAAGCTTCATATGCTTGACATCTTCTTGACTGCACCCTGTCACCGGGGTAATCACATAGTAGTCCAATTCTTCACGCAAAACAATGATGGCAGGCTTGTTTTGCAACACTGAAGTGGCCGAATCTAGCCGGCTCATAGATGGTGCCGGAGATAGAGCCGTTTCCTGAAGGTCGGCCCGGGCGTCGCCAAACGTTTGCAAAATATACTGGAAACAGTCGGGGTCAAAGTTGACAAAAACAACATCATCTTCCGTCAAGTTGGTAATGATATGGCCATTAAAATCTAAGAAAACGCCGTTGGGGAACAAACTCAATAAAATACTTTCCGGTAAACTCATCAACTCGTCCCGTGTGATGCTAAAAGGCTTGCCCCGGATATTGAGGTGGATTTTCGAGTTAAAGTCCGACGCATTCTCCTCATAGTGAAGTGCTGGGGCGGGCCCATCCTGGGTAACCTGGGTCACGAGGTTTTCCGCCATGTTTGTGTGGGGAGGGAAATGATAGATGGCCCAATGAGACTGTAGCAAATCCAAAGGTTTCCAGCACCTTTCAGAAAACGAGCGGGGTGCTGAGGAGGGGCGTAGAAGGAAGTAGTACTGGACGGTACTGGCAGGGAGGGTTTGGACTGGATTGTACTGGACTGTGTACGAGATGTTTGTACGTTTAGTGTGGGAGTTGAGAATTTGTCCAATTGCTGGTGCGCGAAGGGCACGTGCCAAAAAGCACGTGGAATAAGCCACACGATAACCACCTCCAAGGCCCTCCCATCACAATCTACCACAATCAAACGAAAATCCCAAGCAATCGATGGTTCCCTCCTTTCCAGCACCCCTCTATTGTTTCACCCCGCTCATCCCTCTTTACTCTCCCCTGCATATAACCACCGTCATCTGATCCGAAAATCACAAATCCTGTATATAATCACGCGCACATCGCAGTGCTGGCCATCTAGACTTCGTCAACATGGTTTGTTCCGGCCAGTGTAACAAGGCCAAGGGCCACGGTGTCAGTGTGCAGGCGCTGGACGCCGGTTCTGTAGATGAAATCTGGGGCAGTGATGAGGAAGGCGTGTCGCCATATGCAGACCTCAAGCGGGCCCACGTCAACCAAGGCTACCTCGATGGCATCACCCATGCGCAGGAACTGGGTTTGCAACTGGGCTTTGATGAAGGGTACCCGAATGGAGCCGAGTTAGGCATGATGGTGGGGGAGATCTTGGCCAAGTCCCATGGAACGCCGCTTTTTGACCAGGCAAAGAAAGACTTGAATATCACCAAAGTCTTGGATAAGCAGTATTTCGATGACCAGCTTGATCTCAAAGACCAGCATCGCTTGATTCAGCAGTGGAAAAAGAACGAAGGTGGAACGAGTATAGACGGTCATGAGCCATAGGGAACCAGAATAGAAAGCTTTATCATATCCATATGCAGTCAGGAATGGATCATGTAATTAATCCAATAATGAAGTCAAGAACCACGCAGTCATAGAACCATAGATAGCAACAGATGAAGTAATAGGTCAAGCCATGAGGTCACAGAAGCCATATAAGACAGGAGATTGGAAACCACGAAGTCATTGAACCAGAGAAGTTCAGAAGGCCAAAGTAGATATGGAAGTTATAGTAGACAGAATGCCACTTTGATAAACCTGAAAAGCCCTAGAAAGCTTGTCAGCCACTTTGACAGAAACAAGAATGGAAAGAAAAATGACAGGAACTTGATAGAAATTTGACAGGAAACAGGAATGAACACTAATGGAACGTGAAAGAACTATACTTCCCTTGACTTCTTGAGGACTCCTTGATATGGTCAACGGTGGAATGGCATATCGGCAGAAACCTCTGCGTCCAAAGCATCGTATTGCGCCGCAAACTTGCCCTGGAAATGGCTCCGGCCTTTACACCACTCCGCCCAGGCCTCGGAGATCAAGTACTGCGTTTCCTGGAACATCACGTACTCATCGAAACAACAGCTCTTGATGAGCCAGTCTTTGTTCAACTGCTGGAACATCTCCTGCTTATCATTCACGATGCTCAGGCGGAGCTTGACCAACTCACTGCCCTTGATATCGGCATCTTCCTGCGAGAGCTTTTCGTGCCGGGCCTCATTTTCCTTGATGCGTTGCTGGAGTTGCGGAATCGTATTGATCGAGAGCCGTTTGGACCGCTCGAAAAGCTCTTGGAGCGAGTACAAGTAGTCGAGGTAGTTCTTGAACTTTTCCAATGTCTTGGTGTTGATGGTGTAGCTGTCGTCAATGAGAAGACTTGAAGTTTTATTGAAAAACGACGAGATGTTGAGCAACGAGTCGTTGATTGTGGAGGTGTCGTCGGCATTGATAGCCGAAATCACGTCTGCTTCGTCCGTGGCCTTGTGGGGATATAACGAATCGTTCAAGTCCGAGAACTTCTGGAGCATCTCCACAAACTTGCCGTTATCAAACGCAATCTGCTGTTGCCGCTTCTCATATCTCTCCACCAATAACACGAGCTTGGTCCAGACCTCAATGAGCCGAGAGATGTTTGCCTCTGCATTTCGCCAGCTGACCAAGAACTTGTCACCCACAGTGGGCCAGATGGAGTTGATGAAGTTGGTCAGGATCTTCTGGCCCTTGAACTCCAACGAGTAATCGATGCGGGCCTGTTTTCGCCATGACGTCAAGTCTGTGGGAACCGAGAGGAACGTCACCACTATGGGCTCTTGTCGCAACACCGGATGCTTCACTAGCTGGCTGAGGAACCGGTGGAGTCCCCTTCTTCGTCTCTGCAAGAACTGAGAGTCTGGAGATGCACCTACTGTTAGTTAGTATTCAAAAAGCAAGCAGAGAATGAGAAGGTCAAGCTCATTAAGGCTGGTCCATCGAGGTAACGGGAACCGAAACGAGATTAAGCAGAACCGAAAGAACGAGATCAAGCCAAGAGCTCAGACTCAGATCGTGATTCAAGCACGAGAACTTGGAGCTTCAGGACTCAAGAATTTAGATCTCAGATTTAAAAAGAGCTTAGGACTCGGAACTCAAGGTCTCATACCTCGGGCTTAGAACTTAGAACTCTAGAACTCATAACGCGGAACTCAGCATTCAGAACTCCGAACTCCGCTCTCCGATCTCTGAGCTGTTAATTCAACTCTGGAGAACTCAGTATCCGGGCACTCAAAATTCAAGAACTCAAAAACTGAGAGCTGAAGTGAGAACTGAAATAAGAAGACTCCAGACATCCAGGCTCAAAATCTGACGAGCTCACGAACAATAATCTGAGATCCGAGATCCGAGATCGGAACTTCTGTGAACCATAAAAGCCCAGAGCTATAGAACTCCATATCTGAGAACTCCTGATTCGACAACTGCGTATTTCAGACCTGATTCTGAGACCTAATTCTGAGACCTTGTTCAGAAAGTAATAAACGACATACCTGTAAATTTCTTAGGGGGAAGCCCTGGGATCACACGAAAGGGAAACTTTTTTAAAAGATACTCGAGAAGCCACACAAAATCTGAGTACCGACGAACCACCTTCTTGACGCCTGCAGCGCCATTCATGCCTAACTTCAACTCATGGCTGATGGCATAGTTGATATGCTTGAAAACCAAACCCTCTTTTTCGGGGATCTCCTTGATGGCCAACGCATCATCACTCGAAACTAAGGGCTTGAACGTATCCCGGATCTCCTGCATGTACTTGGTGATGTAGGGGTAGTCGTTCACGTGGAGAGACTCGGGGATCGTGGTGTTTGGGTCCACCAGAAGTGCCGTCTGGTCCAAGAGGTCCACGTGACTTAGAGGATCGTTCATGGGCTCGGTTACCGTTTCTGACACCGGCACATGATCTCCCAAGACCAGAGGCTCGTCATTCGTCTGGACTAACAACGATACCACGTTCTGTGGCAAGGCGGGGAGCATGGAATTGAGCTTAAACTGAAGAGTAACAAAGTCAGCGGAGCCTGGTTCAGAAGTCTCCATCGCCAACAACGCCATCACGTGATAGAAGTTGTTCACATCACTAGCAGGCAACAACAGTTGCTCATAGAGAATGTCTATGATGCGAGACGCCTGGAAACCCAGGATCACATGCTCCGCCACCAAAGGAGCAAACACATAAGACTGCAACTCACTAACTGTAGTCACGTGGCCACACAATTCCCCGGCAAGCTCTTTATATTGCGGTGGGGCTTTCGCCAGGATGTCTGGGTGTGATTTAGAGGCGGAAATCGGAGGTTCAAACGGTGGAGTCGGTTCGAATTGCAGCGTAGAAAAGGAGGCATTGGAAAAGGGGGCTGCTGGTGCACGAGTGGACGGTTCAGACGCCCATCCGTTTTCGAACGGATCGTCTCCAAAAACACTGTTCATAGGAAGGGGAAGGCTGGGTTATATATATGTAGGGGAAACTTGACACAGACTGAAACAAACTCAAACAGACTTGAAACAGGGGTGGCAAAGGGGGTTTTTCAGAATTGAATCAGCGGTTAGTATATGCGTACGATAGGATGGAAGGAGGGATGACAGTAATTGAGTGTGTCAGGGATGTTTTGGATGTGATGGATGGTGCAGGAAGGTGCAGGAAGGTGCAGATGGTTCAGGGGTGGATCAGGAGTCGTTCACGTGACTCTGTTTCAGATTGGACCGTGTTTCAGGTATTCCTACTGTTTCTGTTTAGATTGGTGGTTGGAAGGTTGTTGGTTAGACCGAGCCTTGGCTGACGCACAAGAAACATCCGTACACCACATTTATAAATAGTGAAGCGACAAATTAAAGTTAAACTCGAGGAATATGCAGGTCAAGGATAAGTTTAAAAAAAAATATCAATGGAAAAGAAGAATTTCCAAAGAAATATTTTGTAGTTTCTCGGAGAAAGTCTTGTGCTTGCCTAATCGGTGTGTTTATTTTTTGTTCTGCTGGAGGTACGGGTGTACACGTGACCATGCATATACACGCGATAAGTCACTGATCTCCACTTTTATATCCCATGGATCTCTTTCACAAAGTCACGAACTATATCCAGCTTCTGGACCGGACATCGCTAGGCGTGACCAGAATCAACCCCGCTCTTATAAAATGGCGGGCCTCGGATTTGGTGTATGTGGCCATTCTTTTGGTACTTTTCCGCATAGTATACAATATCGAGCCATTTCAACGGCAGTTTTCCCTTAGCGACCTCACGCTCCTGCACCCGTTTGCTGAAGTTGAACGGGTCTCTAATGAGGCCCTTTTCGTGTACCTGACTTGGGTACCCATGGCGCTAATCTTTGTTGTTTCGGTGGTTGTTACGCGGCCTGCAGACAAGGCGTATGTCACCTACACCTCTATCCTCGGTCTAGTGGTATCTGTTTTGAGTACCAGTGTGCTTACCGATATACTCAAGAATTTCTTCGGAAGACATAGGCCCGATTTCTTGGCCCGGTGTATTCCGGCCCCTGGTGCCCCGGTGGGTGTTATGGTGTATGCTAAAGATGTGTGCACCTCGGATAATGTGGAGCGGCTCATGGATGGGTTCCGTACCACGCCTTCGGGCCACTCCAGCATTTCTTTTGCCGGCTTATTTTATGCTACGCTCTGGCTAGGAGGTCAGTTGACTGTTACTCGGCCGCAAGCAGGAGCTTTGCGGTGGGCGGTGATTTTGGGGCCTGCGCTAGGTGCAGTCCTCATTGCCCTTTCAAGAACCGAAGATTATAGGCATCATTTTGTGGATGTATTTTTGGGGCTGGTGATTGGGCTGGCCGTGGCTGTTTGGCTGTACTTTCGTCTTTTTCCTACGTGGGGTGCTAAAAAGTGCTACGAGCCCAAACTCTTGGTGCAGCCAGATTTGGAGTATTCGCCAGTCGAGGCCGTCTAAAAAAGCAAGAGAATGGAGAAATGGAGAGGAAAGAAGAAGATAAACGATGTGGGTGCTTTTATTAGAGACATGTGAAGGTTTCACTACTGTGTGGAAACACGTTTAAAGGGTTTTATACTAATGTGGATACATGTGTTGAATACTTGAAGTACTGGTTGATCTGCTTAGAACAAGAATGATTGGTAATATCTACTGTTGAGAATCATAAGTATCATTCATGTCACATGATACAACCGTTATAGTATATGTTTAGTTCATGAACCTTGACTAATCATATTCAGACATGATATTAGACTAGATACAATTGATACTTTTTATTTTAGAAAGTATCCTGACCAAACTGTCCTGCTTTCATAGCGTATGCTAGCTAGATCTATAGTGAGTTTGGTGAGTATTGTTTAGGTATACAATGGTTTTTCACGTCCATCCCAAAGAAAAAAAGACAGAAATTAGACAAAAAAAGACAGGAATTAGACAAAAAAAGACAGGAATTAGACAAAAAAAGACAAAATTAGACAAACAGAAAAGACAGAAATTAGAAAAGCGGCCAAATTACTTATTCTTGCCAGTTGGAAGTACTTCTTCCGAGAATCCTGATTGTATCTATTTTGACGATGAGAGTAACAGTATACTACTGTCTAATTCTGTCTACTTCTGTCCAGTACTGTCTAGTACTGTCCAGTACTGTCTAATTCTGTCCAGTACTGTCCAATTCTGTCCAATTCTGTCCAATTCTGTCCAGTACTGCTCAATATTTACACTGTCTACAACAATTCTTCTGATTTCTGTCCTCATACTATCAACAAAGACCACTGTTTACTCACTGTCTGGCCTCATGTTTTTATAAATTAGTTCATAAATTCCATCATTATTCAGTCTAACCAAATCTTTCCATTAAAAACTCCTACTAAACTTCAAAATTTGAGAAGATCTAATGGAAAAGTACTACAAAAATTATATCATTTTAAACCCAATCTTAAGTTATAACTCAAACTGGCAAGTCATTTTCAATCCCAATATTCAAGAAAAAAAACCCAACTAAAGAATAAGCTCAACTAAAGAATAAGCTCAACTAAAGAATATTAAGGCTCTACCCACTAATTAATATCTGCCTCATTGAGACTGCACATTAAGTCTTACCTCCAATGAAATTTCACCATCGATTGGTACTATTCTTAATAAACCCTCAGTATAAGGCTAATTACTAAAAACTCACGGTATAAGGCTAATTACTGAGACCCAAAGTACCATAGAGTGACTGCTTAGTATTATGAATTCCTATCAGTACTGACCACTAACAACAGATTATTGACTATAAATTATTTACTATTGACTATAAATTATTTACTATTGACTATAAATTATTTACTACACACTACTAAATTCGGACTATTGACTACTAAATTCGGACTATTGACTACTGACTATAAATTATTGACAGGTGAATTCCAAAGATAGACCCCAATTTTATGAGCTGATACTTTTATTCCTTATGTCGTGATAATTCAGCTTCTCGTCTGTTACTCCCTACAATCCACATCTCCGAGTTCCTCAAATAATAGAATCGGTCCAGTATCATGGTATAACAAGAATCAATACTATGATACTATACTATACTATTTTACTTTAGTATGACTGAAATAATAGTACAATGAAGTGGAATGAATTAGAGTGTATATATCTAATACTCTACTCTACTCTCATGTTTTATACTGTATACATGTATTATTTTAGTAAGTTGTCTAGTTGTCTAGTTGTCTAGTTGTCTAGTTGTCTAGTTGTCTAATACTTTACTACTCTACTCTTACCCAATCGGAGCACGTAACCTTTCCTTTTTCTCTAACTCCATCGTGACTGATTTTCACCTATTACTGTATACCTATGGCCATGAACTAGTCAGGATTTGTTAAGTTTTAGTACTATGATTTCGATATCGATGACTGACCAACTCGCATACTGTAATACATTTTGATACTCCGATCGATCTAGATTTTGACGAGTAAAGTATGGTATACATATTAGTAGTTATTAGTAACTAGTAGCCAATTATTAGTAACTAGTAGCCAGTTATTAGTAACTAGTAGCCAATTATTAGTAGCTAATTTTCTGAGCTCTTGTGCTGGAAAATTTCTAGCTTGACTGATTTGGAATGGTTATATCTGGGTCTGTTTGAAGATGCTTCCCCTCATTCTTATAAGGTTATACCAACTTATCCATAATCTCCAGGTCTACCACCATTTTTATGGATCAACTGTACTTTTGGAGATTTTTTAAATTGAATCTTCTATAAATTTTGATCATTTGATCATGAAATTTCCATCTCCAGCCTATCTTTCGTTTATTCACAGAATCTCGTCTCCGTCTGCATATAGTGGTCTTTAATGGTCTAACAAATTCCACCTATACTTAATAAAACCAAACCTATAATAAAGTATGTTAATCTTTTCTCATCTATAGATTATTATTCATTCAAAATAGGATACTACTGCATAAATTTATAGGATACTACTGCATAAATTTATAGGATAGTACTGTATAAATTTATATTTATCAGCTACACCAAACACTTCACTAGACTGGAACTAAGCTAGAAACCACTCTATAATAAAAAATTATGGGTAAAGACTGTGCCATATAATACAGGAATCATATACACAATTATCAAGTAAAAAAAAAAAAAAATAGTCATGTTATAACATTCTAACAACATCTTCAAGACTAATAATCGTGGTATACCAATAGGGTAAGATAATATTATGACATCTTCCTATAGGATGAGTCAGAATTGATCTCCACAGCTGGTTAAAAAATTCCACCATAACTACTCAGAAACTACCACTACTAAGAAATTATCACTTCTCAGAAATTATCACTTCTCAGAAATTATCACTTCTCAGCAACTACCACTGCTCGAAAACTCCCACTACTGCTTAACTCACTTAGAGTGGGTACTGGTAATGCTCTGAGTTGGTCGTGTTTATTACATAGTCAAAGCCAAGTAAATAAAAAACATTAGCTTAAAAACTAGTAAATTCCAGCACCTTAAAGAATCATATATTTATAAGTAGATCTTCATAATACTAGTACTATTTATAGTAGTCATGACTACGGTGTTTAAGGTATCATAGTCATGGTATAACGAAATTCATTTGATAATTAGGGTGAGGATAAGAGTATAATATTTCTTTAGTTTATCAATTCATTATATAAAAAAACGATACTTTTGTCCTTACTAGTATTGTAGGTGGTGTAGATGTAATCTTGTGCATCCTGCATATAAGACCCTCTGTTCCAGACACGTTAATCTTTCTATAAGTTCATTAAATGGCTATAAAAATCAGTATTAACAAGAGAACAGGATCAATATATTGTCATAAATCTACTGTATTATTTTAGCCTGCATACACTAGTCCAATCAATTACTAGTCCTCACTTTTTGAATAACCATAAACCAGGACATTCTGTCTCCATAGACATTAAACCATTGTCCAAACTGCCAGTATGTCTAGTCTTCCAAAAATTGGCCAAAAAAAAAAAAATAAACGAGTTCTGTCTCCAAATGAATTTGTGTCCAAGGAATTGGGTCTCCACTGAATCTGTCTAGACAAGGAATGTATCCATAGACTAGTTTATATCCAGTCTCCACATCAAAAAGATATGTTTGGGTAGTACACTACCATAATTTATCTAACACGTCATATTAAAATCATGCCACTTACGATAACTATAAAAAATGGCATTTAAGACGAAAGTATGTATCACGTGATCGGTCTTATATCCGACATTACATCCATTTATCTATGATTATGTAATAGTCGATAATCTCTTTAGAGACAAAATAGATTTTGAATTAAAAAATTAAAAATTGTTATTATAACCACTGTAGTGGTTAAAAAATCTTGGTGGTCATATATGCTTTTATTCCTGCATGTGCCACAACGATCCACGGCTCGTAATGTGCACCCGATGTCCATAGTCAGAGCAGTAACTGGCGGACCTTGACCATAAAAAGAAAAAAAAAATTTCTCTATCAACCCAAAAAAATGCATTAAAAAAAAAAGAAATTAAACTCATAACCTCTGCTTTTTTACTGGTTACGAAAATTGGACTTGGGGCTATGCCGGGAGGTACGGGTGTCACATGGGCCACTTGTCGCGTGCACTCTCCACGAAGCTTACCTCCTCCTCCACCATCCTAATGGCGTGCCCCCTCTACTGTATTCTTTCTGCAGGCACCGTCCACTGTATTCCGGTGGCCACCTTCACCACGGTGCAGGAAACCCCGGAGAAATTGACCCGTTCTCCGGCCATCGGTGCTTTCGCCGCTGATGCGCTGCCCAGTCCCCGAACCCATGAGAAGGTGCCCCACATTTCGGCCCTTGGGAGCCCTAAAAACTCTCTGGTTGTGCCCCTTCATGCGCTGGCTAAACTACCGTATTTGGTGAAAACCCGCAATCTTTTATATACCTTGAATAATCCTTCGTTATCGGACCTAGAATCCGAGCCAAGTCGCCAGATCTCCGAGACTTCGTTCAACCAAGAGGATGAGCTTACACAGGACGAGGAGACGAATGGAGTGCCCAAATCCCGAGCTCTGGGGCCCAAGAATGCGGCAACTGGCCCGAAATTACTGCTTCTAGGCTCTTCCAATACCGATTCCGAGCCTGAAGAGCCTGTTTCAACGGCATCGCAAAACACCTTGGGTGCAGTTCCCCGGGCCTCAGTGCCTGATTCGAACGGAAAGATCGCTATTTTCAAGCATTTATTGAACAAGAACTGGGCCCTCGACGGAGCTTCCCACTTCCAGGATTCCGATACCGAACAAACCCACACCAACGACATGCCCATTGGTGCAGCTGTTGAAACGCCCGAAAACCCCGAGCTTCTGGCTATTCTAAATGACTATCTGACGCATGCAGTCTACCTCCCCCAATACTCGGTGGATTTGCAAGACAATTTGGACACGGACTTTCTGCAGATCCGGGGACTTCTCCCCAAGATCTTTCCTGCTTGGCAGAGCGCTGTTTCCATTCACCAGCTTACAGGAGGAATCACCAATATGCTCTTATCATGCTCTCATAAGGCCACGAATGATACCCTTCTAATGAGAGTCTACGGAAAAGGTACCAATTTGATCATTGACCGGAATAGGGAATTTGTATCGCACTTAATCCTCAACTCCTTGAAATTGGCCCCTCCCATCCATGCCCGGTTCGCTAATGGGCTCATTTATGGGTTCTTGCCCGGTCGGTCGTTGGATCCTGACGAGTTGAGCCATCCTTACCTTTATCCGCTCATTGCACAACAACTCGGACACTGGCACAACAAAATCAATTGTGAATTTATTGAGGATGGAATCCACCGGCTCAGAAAACATACTGCCACTGTGAAGAAGCAGCTTAAGACCAGCAGTTTACGTGTGGCACACGGAAAGACGCGGAAGAGCATTAATAACCTCTGGGACTTGATCGAAGACTGGATCTCTATTATTCCCATTAATGATGCCTTGGTCCAAAATTTTTCTGAAAACCTCAAGACAATGAGTGCAGGATGTCAGGCTTCCGGTTTAACTTCTGTGACTTCGGAAAATATTCGGCAGGTCGTTTTCGAAGAACTTCGATGGGTACGCAACGCACTCAAAAACGCTACACGGCTGGAAATGGTGGTGTGTCATTGTGACCTTCTTTCCGGCAACATAATCATCCCCAAGACCGAGGAGTTCCAAACGAAAATGCAAGAGGAGCCCATTCTTACTAAAGTGGATGAAAACCCCATCCAGTTCATCGATTATGAGTATATGATTCCTGCACCTAGGGCATTTGACATAGCCAACCATTTTGCCGAGTGGCAGGGTTTCGACTGCAACCGTGAGGCTATTCCAGAACCCTCCCCCGAAAATCCTGTCATGGTCAAGTGGTGCAAGGGTTACTTGAACGATGAGAATGCATCGGAGGAGAAAGTGAATACACTCATTGAAGAAATCGCATGTTACTATGGGCTTCCCGGATTTTACTGGGGCATCTGGGCTATGATCCAGAGCGAGCTCTCCATCATCGACTTCAACTATGCCGAGTATAGTCTTCTCCGTTTGGAGGAGTATTGGCTTTGGAAACGGCGATTTATGACAAGTGATAGCTACAAAGTCTAGATGCGACACCAGAAGCCGTCCACATAACTCATACCCCGAAGCCGAATACCATTTTATGCCATTTGAAACCCCATCAGAATACCCCCATCCTACTATTTATATCGCGTCTATAGTGAACAGCCGACTCCGATAATGCAGAGCTTAATTTGAATGGTGCAATGTATTTTGCCAAATTGGTAATGCTGTAGTTTCTAGTCTTGGATGAATAAAATTGATAAGTAGAAAAACTAACCCCAAGTTATGAGCCTTGTCAATAACACTTGTTCTGACCTGTATGTAGCCCTTTTTCACTAGATCCAAGCAACTAATTCTTGTCTTTTGTACTTCTGGAACGTCCTGCAGACTAGTGGAGTATTTCCCAGTTCTATTCGCTCCAAAGCTCCCAAACAAACTATGCCGAGTTCAACAAACGGTCTTTAACTAATACCCCAATTGCCTCCACGGTCATCTCCCCATAGACCAAAAACCAGTCCAGTGAAGAGGAGGATTTGTTTGCTGCTACCAAGAACCTCAACCAACGGCTCACTCGGAGAAAGTCGCTGAGGTCAGCGTCAAACTCCACCTCGTCCTTGCAGGAGATTATAAACTCATTTTTTTTTGTTTATCATCTTTATTTCTTTAATCCATCTCTAGCAATTAGTCAGTCGTCTTTCCCAATCATGGCAGTCACTCAGTCGTCAGTAAGTCAGTCAGTAATTCTAGTCACTCATCAGTCTTCAAGCAGTTGTCAGTTAGTCTTCTAGTATTTATCTGCAGTATAACTGGTAGTCTTCACCAATCCTTAAAAGAGACATGTTCATAGTAACATTCATTTTTTCTCACTCCTTGGGATTTGTAGATTGAGACTTGTAGAAAGGATGGCGCAGTGTCACTTGAGTATGCTGAGGTGCAACACTTTGCGCGCGCACACTACTTTGGAGAGTAAATTGAGATGGTCTATTTTTGCAGCAATAGCTCATGGGGTGGGAAAAAACGAAAAGATGAGATTCGTCTAGAAAATCCTCTTGAGGTTCTTATCCTGCATAGCCAATAATTCCCTGGAATTCCTTACAATTTTTTAGCCCCACCTCAGTATTTGCATCATTACCTTGATCCAGAACCCACCACCCTCCAGAACCCTTTCCTTTCCGCGTTTTCAGTCCATGTTTTTCGCACTGAGTAGATTATATTAACAATAGAGCGCGACTCCATCACCGCATTCCCAGCTATATACACTACAGGACATGAAAGGTCCATCACCATCTAAAAAAATTCTTAAATATTTTCAACGTCAAGTTATTATGGTTTAAAAGGGTCACTCAGTTAAAAGGTTTTAAAATGGGATCTTTTATGCGTAGGTGTTTGATCTTCTATGGGTTGTGAGTAGTACAATTTTTGGTAGATCATATGTGGACTGTAATCTGTACTCAGCTCTGTAAATGTCTTTACAGAATACATGGGTTGTGCATGACTAGGGGATCATAGTATTTGTTTCAAGACTGCATAGTAATAGGTTGGGATTGCATTAAAGCAATTGTGGACTGCATATTCACGATTCCAACACTAGGTTTGGTGAATTCACCCAAAATCCTTACCGATTATGAGTAAAATGGTAATTTGGTGCGAAGTTGTGAGTCGATTTTTAGTAGTCATGGTGTTGGTGCGAAAGTCGCAGGCCAGGTGTGCAGGATACTATCACGATCCGATAAATGAGATATAATGAATGGAATAATCATTTCTGCATACTGTAAATAACTACATACCTATTGTGGCATAGACGTTTTGATAAGCTATGCTAAGAAAATATTACTGATTTTGGAAAGAGCTCTTTTTATTTACATTGGAAGTGTATATAAGGGTTGGACATTCTGTTTCCACCTCACTTTTCACCTCAAACAATCAAGTACATTAAATCACCATTTACGGTTTTTCAAGTTATGAAAAAAATCCCTTTGCTTAGATTATCATGGTAGAGAAAAAGTGGGTAATTTAATTAAAAAAAAAAGAAACGTAAGGTTCAATTACCATACAATGCGTTTCTGATAGTGGTAATTGCTCCAGTATAGAGAATTTCGGTTCACGAAAAAGATGAGTCCTTTTACTTTGGTATATTCACATTTATTTGTGCTTTAAAAAAAAATTATTCCCGTCTTCAAATGACTCGAATTGGCTGAATTAATCGTGGACTGCACATAATACAGGAATGCCATGAAGCAAGTGCAAATCCCACTTTGGCAAAAAATTAAAGCCACTTGGAGACTTAACTGGTGCTACTTGTTTGAATTTTTGCAACGGCTGCAATGGTTTTTTTTTTCAACAAATACACAGAATTCATTAGGCAATTGTCAACATTAGACTTTGGTTAGTAGTGCACGGTACTGCAGACAAGACCAGAAAACACCAGAAACCATTAATGGAAAGGAATAGAAAAAATACTAAGAAAAAAATGTCACACACCAGATCATAAAAAAATCATTGCATTATAATTGAAATTTCTTTTCCAACAGAAATCCCAAAGCAGTATTTCTTACTCTAGAAGTATACAGATTTTCCTGTATAGTGAGGTGTAATTCATAATACAAAGTATATAGACATCTCGGGAATTAATAATAGTAGTAGAGTAGTGGTGCAGTAACTTTTAGTAAGTAGAAATTTACAGTATGGAGTGGTAGTTACTGGCGGACTATATGCAGTACTACCAGTACTACTCTTTACTTTACTATTGAGTACGACTATACTATGCTCCTATACTATGCTCCCATACTACCACACGGATATGTCTCCAATTATCAATTTGGATANTACTACTCTTTACTTTACTATTGAGTACGACTATACTATGCTCCTATACTATGCTCCCATACTACCACACGGATATGTCTCCAATTATCAATTTGGATAAAATATCAGGTTTATTATTGGTAGACTATTAATATGTGGTGGAAGTAAAATATTAGCTTGCAAAGACTTGTATACTTTACACCCATCAGTGCAGCTCACAGTCTATTTAGTATCACCTTTTCGAATATTTTTAAACTTATCTCAAATCATCTCGGTTCTATCTCTGAACATCGATCACGGTAGTGTAGTCAGTTTTGGGCGCATGGAGAATGACCCAGCGAGAACCCCGTTCGGCCTCCTTCTTTAAGGCCTCCCAGATATTCACACCAAAATTCCGGGGAAGTTTGTTATTGGTTGAATACGCCCGCTTGAGCCATTCCTCCTGCAGAACCTGCATGGACGTGGCCAGAATCAAATCCAACACTGCATCCGTCAGATCCACCGTAAGAATTGTAGCAGTAGACATCTCTCGCATCATGCCTGCCGCCGCAAACTTCAGGTCACTCTCATACTCCCATTTATCCCGCTTGTTATTCTTGCGGCCCTTGGCTAGGTTGGTAATCACATTGACTTTCTGGTCAAGATCAATGTTAAATATGGACTCGGCAATGTGCAGTACTTCCAGGTCATCTTCCGTCTTTGTTTCATGGTTGTCCACCTCCGGAGTTTGGCCATGGATCTCCGAGAGGAGAAAAGCCACCGCTTCATCGTAGTCCAAATCTGTATCTCTATTCAGGGCCAAGTTCCGAACCCGGATTGGCTTGAACAGGCTCTTGCGACCCTTTTTCCCCGCCACATTAGCCTGTTTTAAAAGAATAACCCAATTGGCCCCGTCCTGCAGGGCCCTGGTGACGAGGTCATCATAGGAAGAAGTCACGTAGTAGTCACAGCGGATGTCACGTGACCACATTTCTCCAAGCAACCCAAATCCACCGTGGGCAAGCACCGAGTGCTGGCACCCCACGAGGATATCACATCTGCTGGCTGGCAATCTCTGCTGAGGTTTTGATTTGAGAAGCCCGTTTTTCGTCATGACAAATAAAAGCGTGGTGGTGAGCTGCACCCCGACCGCATGTGCAGTCCCTGTCTTGATCAGCAGTTCGTTGGAGAGATCTCCAATCAAGTTATCGTACCGGCCTCCGGTCGCTATGCGGGAGTACTTTCTGTTTTTATCCACGCGGTGAATCACCTGGAACATGAAGTTTCCTCCGTAGTATTTGGCGTTATAGTTGCTCAATGGGGAAAAAAACACCTTGGTGGAAGTGCCCATTTTCTGAGACACCTTTAAGATATCGGCAATATTCGCCAAAGCCTTCTCTACCCTTCCTAAAAGAGGAGAATCCATCATGATCTTGCGAAGCTTTGATTTGGCTTTTTCGGGCTCCACCATAAAATTGAAGAGATCCACCAAGTCTTTCACCACAGTATGCTGGATTTTGAACTCGTTCCGAAGACAAGACTTGATATCCTCTGCTCCCCGTTCAATACCCAATTGGGAAAGAATCCCCATGAGTTCGCTGCGCTTATTGCTAAGACGAGAATTTCCAAAGGCAAAGTTGATCACACTATTGAGGATGTCCATATGATTGATAACCATGATGGTCTGGGCGGGCTTGGTGTTGAGTGCAGGAACAGCCCGAATGATTTCGTCCACGGCCTTTAACACCTCGGCTGAGTCCGCTATCAAAGTATCCGTGCAATGGGAAATGACATCAAACGACATGGCACTGTACTTGTCTGGTTTTCCGAGACCACGCACATTGGGCCGGTACACGAACTCATGTGTGAAGATCTTGGGCACTTTCATGTGTTCCCTGCTTAAAATGCGGGCTGTAGGTAACACTAGGTCATACGTTAGCGTAAGTACTGACCCACTTCGGTCAAGCACCTCATAAGTATGATCCTGCACCTGCATGGCCGACCGAGGAATTAAGAAACTGCCGTAATAATTCTGGATGGCTCCGTGGTTGCGGAAGACCTGCAGGATTTGGTCGATGGTCCCACTGAACACCAAGAAATCCGCCGTGGTGGCCTCCATCATGGACCCGTGCGAGGTTTTTCCCACCCGGTCAAACATGATGTCTCTTGCCAACGACGGAGGCTGGTTGAAGAGCGTATCCCGGACCTGCTGTTGCCAGGGCGAAGCCGGATCTGCCAACGACTTGAGAGCTTCCTTGATGATGATATCCTGGTGTTCCACGGGAATAAGACCACTTTGGAGCAACTCTGCCGCTCCAGGCCGCTTGCCTGCACTATGGTCTAGTAGCTGCTTGACAATCTGACGTTCTGTGGCTTTTCGGGCGGAAAAGTCGGGCGGAAACTTGACATCCACCAACCGCAAGTCGTTGAGAATCATAGCCCGCTCCATGCCCGTTCCCAACTGGTAACACATCTCAAAGAAAATAATTCCCAACGAGTACATGTCGATTTTCTCGTCATAGGTGCCCGTAGCCACTTCCCGGGCCGTATAGAAGAATGTGCCCACCACCGTGGAAAGATCATTGTTCGGAGTAGCCACCTGGTTGTTTTGGGCAAGAGCAGACGATAACTGCGAGTTCTTGGCCAAGCCAAAGTCGCCCACCTTGACGTTATTGGACTTGTCAATGAAGATATTGGTGGGCTTCAAGTCTCGGTGGATAAATCCCGAGCTGTGGATGTACGACACCGCCTCTAACATCTGGCGGAAGAGACGCCAGTACTCGCTGGGGTTCTGGGGGAGTCCTCTTTCAATCAAATCCGCAAGCGTATTGTTTTCACAGAACTCCATCTGGATATAGAGAATGGACCTCTTGGGCACCTTGACTTCGTTCTTTCTCAAAGTCTCTCTTCCTCCATTAACCAAACTATGACTATCACTTTCACTCTCTTCTTCACTTTCACTTCCACTATCTCCTTCACTCTCACTCTCACTTTCTCCTCCTCTTCCACTTTCAGTTTCAGTGTCGCTTCCAAAAACTATGCGACTATCGAAACTATAATCCATCAGAGCCACGGAATTTGTGAAGTAGTCCACCTGGAACGAGTTATCGCGGCTGAGAAAAGAAGGAGACCGACCGATGATGGGACTCTCAAAGTCTCCATCGGATTCACTGGACTCCGAGTCCGAGGCGAAAACACTCTCGTTCACCTCGATCTCCTCCACCCAGCACCCATAGTACCGCACAATGTACTGATGGTTGAGCCTGGCCAAGGAGAAAACCTCGGAAAGAAGTGTTTCCAATTTATCCTGGCGATGCTTGATTTTTTTGATGGCATAGAATGTTCCCTCCATCTTGTTCCGGGCCTTGACCACCTCGCCAAAACCTCCTTTGCCGAGTTTCCCAACCTCCTCAAAATCCCTGGTGTACCGAGACGAGCTGTGGAAATCCTCGGTCTCCAAAACATGTGAGTCGTCAAAAATATGGCTTTGCACATCCAGTTTTCGCCTGGGCACTCGTGCAGAAACCATATTTCGCCGGGCCAAATTGAGCAGAGTCCTCTGATACTTGGAGGAGCCAATGGGATCGGAGCGGAGCGTTTTGAGCGGGTCAAGGTCCAATTCTATGCCTGATCGGAAGAATTTCACCGCATTGAGCTCCAAAAGACTCGATCTTTTCTGCGGTTTCGGCTGTAGCATACGGCTTAAAAGATCGTATACTCTTTCGGCATACTCCTCCATTCCGGGGTAGTCACGTGGATTGAAATTCACCAAGAAATCGTCCGGTGACTGGAACTCACCATCCACTATATCGTAATCAAGCATGATGCGCAAAAATAGCACCCCGAGTTGCCAGATATCCGTCTTGGCTAGTCCTCCTGATGGGTCTGGGTCTGCCCAGTTGTTGGGCACGAAAGAAGAAGTAAACAGAGACTCCAGACCCAAACTCTTCATGCGCAAGAGGTTATAGCCATAGTTAGGGTGGCAGTACTTGAGTGTTTTATCGCTGGGATCATCATCTTTATGACAAAGAAGCACACTCAATGGACAAATTAAACGATGGGAAATGCCCGAGGTGTGGAGGAGTTCTAGACCAGGAAGCAACTGGATCATCCAAGAACGAGCCAAAGCCCAACTTATAGATTCTGCGGTCACGAGAATTTCATCAATATATTGCTGGGTCAGAGAATACTCTGTCAAAATCCTAATCGTCCACATATCAAGGTTTTTCTTGTGGTCGATCTGAAATCCGTACACCTTGAGTATGGACGGCGAGTTATTAAGCGACATGGCAGTCTCTAGCTCCAACTCTAGGCTCTGGATCTCGGCCTTACCCAGTGCAGACAGCCAATGAGGATCGGAGAGGGAGATTTCCGTAAGTAGATACGAGAGGGATGAAAATTGGCCCTCGGGAAACCGTCGTTTGGTTGGAGGAGGAACATATGGCCGCACAATGTGTTGAGTTGAAATCGACAGAAGGAGGTTTTTGCATGTGTAGCGAATGAAGCCCTCCACGGCCCGGAACCGGAAATGAGAGTTGGATTCCGGCACATCGCCCACAAGAACGCTATCGAACACGAACGCAGACTGGGAAGCAGGCACCAAGTCGTCTGCAGTCTCCAACAGTGTATAGCTTTGTGGGTATGGGTCCAGGTACGACTCGTCCTGGTGCAACTCCTTGATCTGGCGATGTATTTCTGCCAGCTGCTTTAATTTGGCGGACTGAGCTTTTCGGAGCGACTCGGTTTCCTTTTCCTCGAGCAAAAGCCGTTCCTTTGCAATCCGTTTGACTCGTTCCTCCTCCAAAGAAAGCACCTGTTCCGTAGTTTGCTGGAAATCATCCAATAGCTCCTTCACATCCATAATAAGTGTAAAACAGAGCTCTTCCCCAGGATACTCTTTAAGTACGGAACTGACCTTATCCTCGAGCATGCGTAGACGTGCCTTCAAGAGGTTTTTCGGCTCGAGAAGCTGTACCACCGGAGGCAGCTCGGGGTAAGTAGGAGTGAACATGATATCTAGAATCACTGAAACAATTGGCCGATCGGGGTTTTCGTGGGACTGGAGGTGGATCTGAAAGTGCGGCGACGCGTTCTGGCTCCATACTTTGCTTTGGGACGTCAAGTCCACGAATATATCATTGTAGATGGACTTGAGAGACTCGATCTCGTCCAGTTGCCGATTTTGATTCATCAAAAGATCAAAAGTAGATAGTTGTAGAGATGAATAAAATCTGCCAGTTGTATCTCTATAAAATTAATTTGGCAGATATATCAGTCGGTAATGCTCGGAATCAATCAGTCGCCAATAGTAAGCTATCAGTCAGAATGAGACAATGATCAGTTTTAGGGAACTGACAATTCCGAATGTGGACAGATGGGTAGTCAGAAGTAGTGACCTGTATAGATGACAGTAATTGACAGTTGATGGATCTGGTGGCAGAAACTTAAATGTTTACTATCAATTGATGTATCTAATTCAGGCAATGATGAAACGACAATCAATCAGTAAGTGTATATCAGCAGTAAATGTAAGTGAGCAGTAAATGTAGATCAGCAGTTAATGTAGATCGGTCACGTGCGGAGTCAGCTGTGACAAATTAATTAAGTTTGGAGTATATTAGTCAATGATCAAATTCGGTATAATTAGTCAATTGTGTAGTAGTCAGTGATAGTATAGTAGGAGTAGCCAGTAAGAGTGGGAATCGAATGCACGTGATCTGGATAAGATTAACAAACGTATAGTTTGGAAAACAAAAAAAGGGTGATCCTTTTGAACTGAAACAACGGGTGGATCCCCTAAAGTGGAGATATTGTAGATCTGAGATTGGCGTTGGATCCACAGTTCAATAGTCTAATCAGACTCAATCAAACTCAATCAGACTCAATCAAGCAGACTGCACAATAATGCAAACAATTGACAAATTCCAACAGCAGCAGATCGGCTGGATTTATATGATTTCCTCGGTCACAAACACAAACACAAAAACACGTCCCTGAAGCCCTAAGCCGTGAGTGTGAGTACTGGCTACTGATGGTACCCTTTGTTGCGCGTTATTGCTAACACTCGCATATGTAGGAACACCAATCTCTTCGTTCTTTAACAACTCTAATAAGTAAGGTA